>QVRM01005997.1:0-120000 GCA_003439945.1 Dermanyssus gallinae
ACCCAGTTTGGGTGTTAATAAAACAAATATAATAGGGTTACCATTAACTAAACAATTAACTAATGCACACGTAACGTGACTGATACGTTTGCAATTGGCTGTAGGATTGTCGAAGAAACGGATTTGCGTCTGCTGCAATCACTGTAATTGTTTATGTTGTAATCATTTTAAGGATGGTTCCCTTTTGCATATTCTAGTACGGCTGTAGAGACGCGTATAGTGCTGTAGCGCTAGATCGAGCGCTATGCACCGGAGGTTCGATCGATCTGGCGCTATGCACTGCAGATTCGATGTGGACGGGGCGCACTTGGACATAGGTTAACGACTTGTTTCGTTTCCGACTCGTTTCCGATGATTCTTGTTAAATATGCGTGTTACAACTAAGTGAATTAATATTTTTAATCTGCTGGCTAGCGGCGCTAAGAAAAACTAAAATGCCGTCTACTGGTCATCTGTACTTTTGGATATCATATGCATCTGGAAGGCGACTGTAAAAATTGCAGAAAGATATATATATATATATATATATATATATATACGCTGCTTCATTCTAACGACTCTTCATATATATATATATATATATATATATATACAGGGTCATTCATATCGTTGTGCACGCATTTCGAGGTTTGATAGAACTCGGCAAGAAAATAAGTTTTCCCTATGGAGGGAAGACGTGGAAACGTCTTGTTTAGGAGAGAGAGTGAAGTTTATAAAAGTAGTTCTTCTGCCATTTTTTTCCTTCATAGTTGTGCCAAATTTATGTTTGCGGGAGAACCAGTCAACGCATAAAGGAACCGATTACAATCTAGAGCGCGGTAACACCCTGCCTCCCTGTCCACAGCCAGAGCAGTTTCCAGCCGCTCGACGAAAGAGTCGACGTGAAAAGTACAGTGCAAGACAAATTATATGCAGTTGAAGAATAAGAGGCCAGAACAACAGAAGATAAAGGAAGAACAAGGGAAAAGAAAAACGAATCAATGTAATAATATATGTAACCTTTCGGACGACGGTGATTGCGTTGAGAACTTCTGTCAGCCGTTGACCGCTATCCGCCGTGAACGTGAAGCAGACGCTGTCGAGGCGGCCAACGGCATATTCCACCTCGTCAAATACCCACACCAGCAGCAGAACTAGGCCAGCAGCAAAACGCGACAAGGTTTCGCTAAACGCCACCTGCGGATCGTGGACAATCAAGCCGATTAACACGAGAAGAAAAGAGCAATCTCAGTGCTCAGCAGGGAACACCTATGCGAAGCATCACTTGCCCAGCACAATGGTCGCTCACAACTCGCTATGACTGTAGACTGGATTTCACTCTGACTGTAGCTGAAAATTTCTGAATTTCGCTACCGTATTTGCCATTTGAGGTCCTAGGGTAATCATGCATTTACACTCAATCGGTAAAATGAACAAATCGGAGGGCTCGATGGGGCAAAATTATGTCTACGGACTTTACGTGGGCTATTTAATAAATAACCAGAATTTTCGTGAGATGGCGCCATTGTTGTAGTGTGTAACCAGGAAGTAAAACTCTTTACTCTATCACATTTTTGGTTTTAGGAAAAGCGACGCTTAACGTACGGATGGTAGATTTTTGAACTGAATATGTCAGCACTTACCGTAACATGAAAAATTCCGTATCGTGATTATTCAGGTTAATTTTAAGACTTGGGCGGTAGGGAAAATGTGAAACGAATTAGCGAATTTACGAGTGAAAACAAACGCTCTAGGTGAGAAAACATGAAATTTAGACAAAAATGATTTTCGGTAAACATAAAATAAGCCCATATGGAAGATGAGCAGGTAATAAAATTAGTAGAAGGTATAATACGACGTAAAAATCGAATTCATATAGAAAAAAAACGCGTAGAAACTAAATATCTGTATCGGGCTCATACGGGACAAAGAAAGCGGTCCTGATCACATGGAAGACCGTAGGATTCAAATGGCGCTTATATGGAAGACCTTACATTGCCGAATTCATATGCGTCTTGTAAACGTCTTACTATATACTGCGTGCCACCACCGTCTACGAGTCATTTGACACTCTAAATCTATGGGTTTTATGAACATATTGTTTAGATTGTTCAGTATACAACCATTGTATGGGCCGGAATATCGGCAACTGAGAAAACTCCGTTAATTTTCATCGACCCACTGCAAAAGGCGGCCGATGCAAGATTTTTTAAACCAATGGGTGATCCAACAAGACGGGGTACCTAACTGCTAAATAAGCAAAACCGTGTATATATATATATATATACATATAAATATATATAGAAGAATATATATATAGAAATACCAGGCAAATCTCGACTGTTCGTATTTATGATGGAAACCCTTTACGTGGCCACATAAGGAAGAAGTATAAGAATAAATATCACATCAACATAATATATGGTAGTAACAAAACGAAGTTCGTAAATCAAACTAACAAAAAAACTTACGTTGGCTGAGTGCAGCTATGCAGACTCACATTTAAGTTCTCGTCAAACAGTACATATATATAACATTAGGATAGTTGGGTCCAGTTCCGGTCTGGCAGTCGTTGAGTGCGGTCACGCGCTCCGCCTGCTACGATTTGCAAGGAATTTTCGTCGGTTTCTCGCGATTCCCATAGACGTCTGTGTTATACTCGACATCAGTGGTGCAATTGTGACGGACTTTTGGATACTTCTCGTGGACTTTGGTGTGTGATAGTGCTTGAAGAGTTTCGCAGGGCGCGTCCGCCCACCTCAACGGCCTACAGCTAAGTGAATCTCTGTTGTTCTTTAGTTTTCTGCGGATTCCGCCGCCACTCCCAGGGTGCGGCAGCCTGCCAGCGCGCGTCCGTTTAGCTCGGCGGTTGACGCGAGGTCCGGTTGTGGCCACCAGGGGGCGTGCGGGTCACGTCAGTAGGGAGAGGATCGCGTAGACGACCCACACCCCGAACCGCGTGACTGTGCGACCACTGGGGCAGGAGCTGGATACTGCGCCGGTTCTGCCACCAGGGGGCGCTCGAGGCTCGGGCAGGAGGTGGCGGCGGGTCCCAGTGACCACCCTACCAAATCCTACTCTCGTAGGTAAAACCGGCCATAAGCTGGAGCCGGTGGCACCTCGCCACCTCTCCATAGCAACGTCCCTCCTTATATAGGCAACCTGCGCAGCCTCCCTGCACCGCAGGGAACGAGTGCACGTCTTTCCCAAACTTGGGAGGTTACCCCGGCAGGAGGGTCGGAAGTTCGTGCTCTGCCCAACTCCACCCACCCTCGCCGCGGAGGTGTATAACAATCTGAGCAGACTTCCGTCCCCCCCCAGGGGTCCACGCTGGAAAAGGGTCCTGCGCCAACGTATTAGAGAGAGCGGCCTCCAAGTGCCGCTCCCTCCCCGAGAATAGAACTTGGATATATCCGGACCGGTTGGTGGTACAGAGCTGGGACTTGGTGGACACATACGGTTCCCTCTTCTCTACCGTCCGATCACCCCCCCCCCTCTCCCCCACACCCCCTGCAGTCCACTCAGGAGTGCGGCGTCGGGTGCGGGCGCGGAGGAGATGCTCGGCGGCCGCAGCCCCCCCCCGGGGCTTGCCGGATCGGCCAAACCGACACAAGAGGAGGCAGCAGGAACGTCGGATGCGCCACTATCGACCCCTGTGACCGAGAGAGGAAGCATCTTCCAACCCCGGAAGATGCTACAACGGTCACCGATCGCTAGTGCGGTCACAGCGGACGCGGGGAACGAGGCCGAGCCTCTCTCCCACACTAAGGACACGGCGAACGAGACTAGTGCTGCACACGAGCACAGCCACTCAACGAGTGAGCTTACCGGAGAAGCAGGGGAAGGTGAAGAAGTGAGCCCAGTTTTCAGGGCCATAGACCCGATCGCCTGCTACATCAACGAAATGGAGGCCTATACACAGACCAGGGATAAGCGTGACCACCTCGTCAAGGTGGACAAGAAGCTGAAATCGCTCATAGAAGGGGCAGCGAAAAGCCTGAGGGTTGCCCGGCTGAAGGAAAAGGAACGCCTGCTGGCAGAACCCAGCCCAACGTCTACCGGCGCGCCGGAGCAATGCCATTGTCGCCAGGCCGACCAAAAAGCTAAAGTGGAATCGGGATGCCAGACGGAGCGCGTGGTTAAAACGCGGTCTACCGGCTGCCAGACAGACAACACAGACGCAGACGCGACGCTCAGCAAGGTCGAGCTAGAAAGGTTTGTTACCGAAGGCGGCTCTATGGAAGGTCTCAAAAAGATCACAGAAATGGAGTGGACAGCCGACCTGTTTCGCAACACGTCGATTGCCACCGGCAGCATAACAAGGGACTGTCCCGTGCGGATCCTCATTGTCCGGGAGGCAAATCGCAGCGACGAGGCGATCTGGAACGTCATGGGTGCGCAGTTCAGCAAGCTGAGGACCGACGCAGCCCGAACCTTCACCAACAGGGTAGCAACACGCTGCATCGAGGAGAAGGGAGAGCAGGGAGAGGAGCCAGTGACCCGGTCCCTGATCACCCTACGTCTTCCCAAGGAAGAGGACGACGCGATAGGTGAGACGGAGAAGATCTTCGAGGCGCTGCAGGCGGCCGCCCAGCAGCGGTCGGCATCGGACACGGACCCCATTCCGTGCTACGTGACCGACCCTGTGAGGTCACAGAGGCTTCTTGAGGTCTGCGCCCGCAAGGCCAACATCAAGGTGGCCCTTTACACGTCCAAGGCGACGCGGAAGAGGGCAAACCGCGAGAAGAGGGGAACCAATAAGGCGACGACGAGAAGTAACCAACAGAATACAGCTCCGAAGCGCCCCGCGTGGAGCACCATCGTGCTGAGGAAGGGCGAGGGGACCCCCGGCGTCGACATAAGCGGCGTGCAGCAAAAGGTACGTCCTGATGCACACAACGTCACAGTGCAACGGCTCACCCAACTTAGAAACGGAGACGTGGTACTGAAGGTAGCGGAAAAGGAGGCCGGGGGAACCCGCTCCTTCCTAGAAGCCCTACAGACGGAGGGGGGAGCCTCAGCCAAGATAACGGCGGACGCGGCCGAGGTCAAAATGATCGTACGCAACCTCCCTACAGGCACTACAGCAGAAGACATCAGAAACGCGCTGACGAACGTCTCCGCAGCGGTCGGAAATTTCACCTTGGAGCCTCCGGTCGCGAGCGCCTATGGCCTCGTCTCGGCCATCGTGAGGTTCCGCTCACGTGAAGCAGCGGCCCCCCTTGTGGCGGCGGGTCGTCTCCAGGTAGGCTGGAGCACCTACCCGATTAGCAACTGGGTCTCGGTGCCCTGCTGCCTGCGGTGCCAACGCGTCGGACACTCGGCGCGGGACTGCACGTTCGAGCGATGCGAAGGCAAGCGTTGCCACCGCTGCGGACGACCTCGGCCACGTGGCCAATGGGTGCTCAAACGCCCCCAGGTGCTACAACTGCAGCGGAGCGCACGCAGCCAACTCGACGGCATGCCCGACCTACCGGCAGAGGATCAAGGACTCCAACGATGGCGCTCCACGCTCCCGACTGGCGACAGCGAAAGCGGTGTCTCAGACCCCCATCCTGGTCGAGTCAGACACGGATGAGAACCACATGTCGGCCGCGGATGAGGAATCCGCTGCCGGAGGCTTTTCCAACGCTCTCCGCTCCGGAGACAAGCGAAGGCAAAAGAGGCGCCGGAGCCCCGGCAACTCACCCCTAAACCTGAACGTCAAGACTGCGGTTAAGGCCCAGAGGGTTGAGCACACCAGCCCCCCAAAGCATAATGCTTAAGGTCCTCCAGCTGAACTGTAACCGAAGCCGCGCGCCGCACTCCCTGCTCGAAGAAATCGCGACCAGACGCGGGGCGGACTTGCTCCTATTGAGCGAACCAAACCGCAATCTGGCGCGATCGAAAGTCGCATGGGTGACAGATGCGGATGCCGACACGGCCATCATCGACTGCACCGGAATCATCACTAGACACGGAAGCGGGAAGGGATTCTCATGGGCGGAGGTGGGGAAGGCGGGCAGGTTTTACTCCTGCTACGCAAGCCCAAACGCCCCCATCGAGGAACTGGAGGCCTTTCTGAGCGAGCTGCGAAGCTCGATCAGGGGGGCCGTAAACCTCCCGGTGTACGTGTGCGGAGACTTTAACGCAGCTAGCACGAAGTGGGGTTCGACGGTGATCGACGGAAGGGGCCACAAACTCCTCGAGTGGATGGCCGAGCTGGACCTCACGACAGTGAACGACGGCGTTGAGCCGACATTCGTAGGGACGCGAGGTTCCTCTTTTGTCGATCTTACAATGGCTCAGACCACGCAAGCGACACGGATCAGCGGGTGGCAAGTGCTAACCAACGAGATCACTCTGTCGGACCATCAAACGATCGAGTTTTACGTGGACGCACCCCTGCCACCCCGACCCCGCCCCCGGGATAAACTACGTTTTCAGGGGCGCGTTTCGACGATTGAGGCCATACGGACCGAGCTCGCTCGTTCAGGCGCCCCCGCTGACGCCGAGGGACTGCAAGCCGGCTCCTGGAGTCGGCCTGCGCAACTGCCAGGGTCCACCCAAAACGGCGCCACCAGGTGTCCCCGAAACACTGGTGGACGATAGAGATCGCCGGAAGGAGAAGGGACTGCCTCCGAGCCCGCCGCGAGGTCAAGACGCTACGTTCGCTAGTGGGGGATAACGATGACCGGATGGCGAGAGCTGTCGGGGAGCTCCGGAAGTGCCGTGCCTTGCTACGGCGAGAAATCGCCAAAAGTAGGGAACGCGCATGGAAAGAGTTCTTGGATAGCGTGGAACAATACACATGGGGCAAGCCGTACAAGCTCGTTCGGGGGAAAATCAAGGGAAGGTGCGAGACAACGTTAACTACCGACGAAAGGAAAGCAGCCCTCGAGCAACTATTCCCGAGGCAGCCCGAATTTGATCGAACCCCGTACGAGCGACCTCTGACTCCCGACGAGGAAGCACCCCCGGTAACACGCGCCGAGATCATCCTGGCTGCTGAGAGAATAAAACCTGGCAAGGCTCCTGGCGAAGATGGGGTACCACCGGCGGCCACCAGGGTGCTCCTAAAGGAATTCCCTGACATGGTCGCCGAGGTGTTCACGGGGCTGATTCGGAGAGGAGCCTTCCCGACGTCGTGGAAACGCGCCGAGGTGGTGTTGCTGCCGAAAGGCAATAGGTCGTTCCGGCCCATCTGCTTACTAGGCACACTCGCGAAGGCCTTTGAAGCGGTGATCGAGGCACGGCTACAGCGGCACGCCGAGGAATTCCATGGAAGGTGATTCTGCGAACGCTGAGAGCCAGGAGAGTCCCACAGTACCTGACCAGGATGATCTCGGACTACCTAAAGGAGAGGGACCTAACCAGCGCCGGGACAGAGCTAACCATGACGGCGGGGGTGCCACAGGGATCGATCCTTGGTCCACTGCTGTGGAATCTGGCGTACGACGCAGTTCTGCGGCTCAGAGACCTCCCCCCCGGAGTTGACCTGCTGGCCTATGCAGACGACGTTGCGGTGACAGTCCAAGCGCGAAGTCCCGGCGAACTGGAAACCAAGGCCAACCTCGCCCTGTGGGAAATTTCGCTGTGGATGAGGGCAAAACGGGCTCGAACTCGCCCCGGAGAAGACGGAGGCCGCCCTCCTCGTCGGCAAAAAAGCCTGCCGCGACCTAGATATCCGACTTGATGGTACGGCGATAAAGACGTCCAAAGTTGTACGATACCTTAGGCATGCACCTGGACCGTGGACTGCGAGGGTCGCCTCATATACGGATCGCGGCGGCGAAAACGACGAAGGCTACCGGACAGCTAGCCAGGATCATGCCTAACATCCTGAGGACCCAAGGAGGGCAAACGCCGCCTGCTGGCAAGCGTCGGCGAATCAATCATGCTTTTTGGAGCACCGGTCTGGGCGGAATCTACGCTCCGGACCGATATAGATAGAAACACGATGATGAAGGCCCAGCGCATACTTGCTCTCCGGACGGTCCAGGCCTACCGGGACGTTAACGGAGAGGCGGCGTGTGTCCTTGCGGGCACAACCCCGTGGGACCTCAAGGCCGAGGAGAGGAGAAGGAAATGGGCGGACCCGACACTCGCCGCAGAGCAGCAGAAGGCCGAAACATTGCTCGCGTGGCAGGCCCGGTGGGACACGGTAGTCGGAAACCGACCCGGCGCCTCCACACGCGAAATCATTCCGGACATAGGAGAATGGATCAACAGACCAGGTGGCGGCACGACGTACTTTATGACGCAGTTCCTGACTGGCCACGGCGACTTCAAACAGTACCTGGCCAGGTTTAAGGATATTGCTGAAAGCTGTACACTGTGCCCCGCCTGCGACGTGGACTCCCCACTGCACACCCTGCTACTATGCAGTGCGCTGCAGGACGTCCGAGCAGAGCGGATGGATCAACAACTAGCCCGAGAGCTCGGCGCACACGGAATGAGAGGCTTCGTCAGGTATATCTGCGCGGAAGAGCTGCTGAAACGCAAGGACCACCTGGAGCGTGCAAGGATCGCCCGGCTGGCCGCCACGGCGGCCCAGCAAACCTGAGGACTAACCGCGGGATAAGACAAGGTTGGCGATAAGCGCCGACTGCTGGTCCCTGCAAGGGTGCTATTCGAAGTAATATTCAACTTTAGTACGGAATGGCATCCCCAAGATACTTACCGGTTGGGGGTTTAGTCAGTAAGAATCTGACACTACCGCGGCGAATACCCAACGTAGTCGCCCGGTGTCTTATGCAAGATTTACCTTCAACCTCAGGTTATAAAAAAAAAATATATATATATAGGATAGTTGGGTCTCGCGTCACCGATCTAACGGTCTACAGTCATTACGCACCTCGAGCAGAATGGGCTCGGTTCTTTTCATCCGACAAAGATACCTAAGCACTAAGAGCGAAACACCTGCCTACACCAACCGTGCCCATATGGCCTGAACCACCACCAACAGATTCCGGATCCACATACACGGAAGACATCTTCGCTGCAGTTTGATCCTTTCCAAGAGGTTCATTAGCAGGATTGGGCTTTCTCCGAGGTTACTAGCGGACTTGCTGTCCTCAAACCTCGGAGAGCCAGTAAATAAGTTGGCAATATTTGTAGCTAAAGTTGCTGACATATTACGCTTTGGGCAATCACCAGCGGAACTTTTTACAAATCATTTCTGGCGCCAAATTATTCGCATTGAAAGATAAATGCGGTTCTATGCGACCATTAGCATGCTCATCATGCCCACGCAGAGTTGCTTCGAAGGTCAGCATCAGATATAACACAGTATCGCACACCGAATAGACGACCGACATTTGGGTTTCTCGGTCAAAGCCGTGGTGGAGGCAGCCGTTCATGGAACTCGCTCTTTCTTGGCCTCCAGGTTATGGGTTATAGCACTCAAGAAGGCGCTCAGCCGCCACAATTCAATTATTCTTACAGGTAAGCTACTCAATTTCTATGTTGCGTCAACAAATAATTGAAAGTAAAACATGAGGTAAGTAAGGTGGCACTTTATTTAACTCAATTGGTTATCTTCAGTAACATAGGCTCTTTATAAACGTCATGTGGCTGCGCTTGGTGTAATTCTACGCAACGTGAGACCGGTTCACGAACTATTTGCTACGCGGAACGGATAAACACATTCTGCGTCACCTCAATGTATAATGCTTTAGTTCATATAAAGGCTATTGAGCAATTAGATTGTTTAAACCGACAGTGCAACGTTTTATGGCTAAAATAATCTAGTTGCTCAATTCGATATAGCAAAAAAATACAGTTTTTTGGGATTCATACGGTTTGCTTAGCGGTGTCTTTGCCCGTTTTGCGATCACGTACATACGCTTTCACTGCATGTCGCAGCATCAACTTGAGGCCCCCGTTACGAAATATAAAGTAAAGTAAATTATTAGGGCACGCAAAATATTAGCCTCCCGACTAGTGGGGCATTCACCAATAAGATATGCCATGAACGAACGATACCAACTGGCGTTGTTAGCTAGCGTTAATGAGGTTGAATCTTTTTCAACTACGGTGATTTGTGTTCTTGCCATAGAAAACCGACAAGCAGTTATCTATAACAAGAAACTTGAAACTCGGCTGTTTTTACGAGGCCTTCAAAGAGCTGCTCTCCTACGCCTCCGAGCTTAAAACGTCTCTACTTCTCCGGCTATAGCTTTTCTCTTTAGTTCTGTTTTCGCGAATTTGCCCGAGTCGGTCTTTGGGATCTCGGTCACAAAGAATACGCCTCCGTAAAGTTGTTTATACGAAGCAAACTCATCTGCAAGTCAGACAAACAACGTGTCTACAATTAGCCCAAAAAAAGCCTGCCTCTTGCACTTTGTAGCTTGCCGTTTAAATGCTAGCATATAACCATTAGACCGTACCAAACTCCAATTAAACCACAACAAAAATAGCGGCCAAAAAGCTAGTTTGCAAAAAAAACACAGGAACGCTGTTCAAAAGAAGGCTGTGATAAAGGCTGTCTCAGTTGGTTAACGGAATATAGCATACTTTCACTCTCGACGAAAATCGGCTCTTCTCGCTCGTTGGAGTCACACCTAACACCTTATCTTTTCCTAGCACCCAGAAGTCCCTTTGTTGTCTGAGTGCTTTTTTTTCTTTGTTTCTGGGAGGCTTCGGGAATGCATGATGCACATGCGCCACTAGCAGCCTGCGTGACTAGTGTGAGACTCGCAAACCCAATAAACCCGGATTCCTCCCCACCCCCCCAGGCTCGGTATTACTTTGGCATTACATCGAAGTGTTGTCTAAGTGCTGCTAACTCGGAAGAGGTGGTACCCGAAGAGATCTTCCGGGCATATTCATTCATCTTGATTCACCTTTGATCATGTTGGCAAGCTGTTGTCGGAGATCGTCGGATGGTTCGACGCCATCCTCGAGAACGGCGAACGCCGTTGGGGCTTCTCCGAGTTCCTCGTCCGGCAGACCGATAACTGCCACTTCTCTGTAACGTGCGCAGTGCACACCCGTTTGAGTTATACTGCATCGAGGTAATAAATACGGCAATTCAGCCGACCCATGGAATGGCAATGCGATACCTCACAAAACGTAGCCTCACAAAACGGGCCTACAAAGTAAGCCAAATATACACCCTAACCGGTATTGATGGGCAAGCCGTGTACGACGTAGGTAGATAGGCTTGCTCTATTTAGTGTCTTGCACTGCTACAATCAACATTGAGTTCTTCTTCGCCAACCCTCACATACATACGTGCATTTATAAATGACCTTCCGTACACTGGAAAACATACTTTCCTCTTCCGGTTGTGAAAAATCTGGGATATCTGGGATGTTCTTGTGGACGAACGTCAGCGTATAACCAGTGCCTTTGTTGTACCTTAGTACTTTACGTAGTTGAACCTTAGGCGAGCTAAAGCTAGTGTATCAGCTCATGGCTATTCAACGCCGACAAAAGGGAAAGGACATAAGATCAATTTACTCGAATCATCTATACACAACAAACGTGTGTAGATAATTCCTGTATTTAAATCAGTCTCATCTTATTAATATTCGTACTTCACATCGGAATGATTGCCAACGAGGTAATCCTCGAGTTCCGCGGGCGCCAGCTGATTGTCCATGCACTTGATCATCTCCTTTAATCTCTCCAGAATGAAGACAACTCCTCGCTCGTCCATGTAGGCACAATCACCTACAAATGACAGAGGGCGCGCTTTAGTGCAATAGTTTAGCAAATTAAGCAAAACCTGAGTAAACCTGTTTGATTGATGCTCGTGACGTAGATAGCCGTTCTGCCGGCATTTCTGCAAGCCCTCTTAAGACGAAGATCACACACTTTTTCAACCACCAGTTAGAGCTCGCTTGATCGTGCCTAATGTCCAGTTCCGTCAGCAAGTCGTCCTCTGAAGAAACTTTACGGCATAAGTTAAGACAGGCAAGAGCAACCAGACAAGAAAAACAGACCATGCACGCAAAAATAACTTTTTTTTTAATAAAGCTACGGGGCACTAAGTGTCCATAGAGTCGAGTTTCTTTTAAGCATTATTATTATTATTACTATTAAAGTTTTCGGGCTAATCCTCAGCCAAGATTTAACTTCCACGGGACTGCTTTTCGCATTCCTTCATAGACGGACCCCCGTAAATACAAATGTGCAACGGTGAGGCTCGAACCCGCGCACCTATGTGTCTCCTCCGGTTGCGAGGCGGAGACTTTAGCCACCACGCCACCGGGCTCGACACTACTACTACTACTACTTTTTTTTTGGTCAGAGAAAAAATGTTTTTACGCACATCCAAAGCGGGTAGTGTGGGACTCAATGCCGATATTGTTGGCATAATACCCACTGAAAACCTCTCACCTAAATGGCTTCAGAAAGAGGCGAGGAGCTGGAACCATTCTTTAATACAACTTCAACTTAATACTACTTCAACGCTACTACTACTACCACTTCTACTACTACAGAGCAATTTCAACGTACCGCTCAAGAGCCAACCGTCGACCAGAACCTCAGCCGTGGCATCCGGTTGTTTGTCGTAACCTTTCATGACAGTCGGCGACCGAATAGCCATTTCGCCGCGTTCATTGGGCCCGAGCGTGTTACCGTCCGCGTCAACGATCTTTATTTCAACTCCAGGCATCGGGGTGCCAATTGACGTCAGCCACTTTTCTTTATCCGGTGTGGCGGTGACCAGTTGACTTTCCGACATTCCAAACACTGCAACGGTTTCATAAATAACATTACATAGAATATAATGTGAGTTATTTTCTGTGCGTTATCCTAATCGCGACGGCACAGAAAAAAACGTTTATTGCAGTATATCCATTTATCAAAAGTATCTCAAAATTCAGCAGAACCTTTTACATCGCGCAAGGACCGACATATTAAGTAAAGCAAAGGTTTTTACATGCGTCAAGTGTTATGTATGCAGATATATATATATATATATATATATATATATATATATATATATATATATATATATATATATATATATATAAATATAAGCAGCTCTCGAGCAATACAAGTAATAAAATTAGTAAACTTCGAACAATGTTGAGCAATGTCAACATCTTTGATATATGTAACTTCGGCAGGTTCACTTATTCTGTTCCTGTCGGTACTTTTAAAAAATTGCCTCCAACTCAATAGTAATCCATCATTGTGAGGCGGACTCTACTGAGGTGAACGGTTCACGTATTTCCATTTAATAATAGTTAAAGCTAAAGTGGATGCGTGAGACTTATATATATATATATATATATATATATATATATATATATATATATATATATATACATATATATATACATATATTTATATATATATATATATCAAAGCACTCAACCGATGCGGTAGGTTTCCAAATCGAGCAGAGAAATTAGCTCTTCGGACCACGGCACGCTGACGATGCTCCCTCCAACAAGAACGGTTTTGAGACTTTTGCAACGATTTCTGCCGCTGCCGACAGCAACATCTTCGGCCGCCTTGAGAATATCGATCATGCGTCGAAGGACCACAGGCATGGCGACTAAGTGAGTTACCTGAAAAAAATGATTACCGGCTACGTATTCGCACAGACAGGTGCGCGTAAATGGCGTCCCCTCAAACCATTTGCTTGCTTATTGTGTTGATACACAAACACAATTGTATATCCATCAATTGCTGCTGCTGTTTACACTGTCGGACCTCAGCCCAGAACGGGGAAAATGCGCCGGTTTTTTGTGTGTTAGACCTTACCTGCGAATCATACATAATGATTCATTGAAAATCAAACGATGATGGCCTTCGACTACCCTCTGCGGTGGTTTTGGAGACATGCGTGCCTCTAAATCAAATACAACGCAACATGTTGTTTTCAAGCCCGCGTGCATGAATAACTATCCACCATCAACAACATTTCTAGCCGTGTAAGCCAACATATGCATTTACTGAACATTGCGGGCTACCTACTTAGTCCAGAATATAATTTACTCGTTTAAAGATAAGTGCAAAAGCACCCTAAAGAAACCGATTGCCTCGGCCAACTCCTCCTACCTTGTCGCACTTCACCACGATGTTTTCTAAGAATTCTTCTTCTATATCACACGCTTTACACAGAATGCTGTCAATTTTTAAGTATCTGGCCGCCACCAGCTGTCGGGTGTTGAGCATGCCGGCCCTGCAGTCAGCGAACAGCCCTGAGGCTTGCGAGTTCAAGTATCGAATATATTTTCGGCGGTTTTTTTTGTGTTACTTGTACAATTGCAAAAATCTCTTTCTTTCCATATCCGCTTTCCTCGGCTGTTCAACCTGTGTTCTTCAAAGTCCGTCGAATTGCACCTAAATTTGCGTTCAAGGAACTTTACCCGTCTATCCCATTAGCTTATGTTTCTCTTAGTCAGTTTTACTGTGAGCAGTTCGGCGGCCTAGTTTTGTTCCCTGTGACCTGCGGCTATGCCCTTTAGACTTGCCCAGTAGCTGGAGATCCCGAACTCCCCGTTCGATAAACTGCATACGTTTACTTACATTGCGTTGCATGCCGGCCAACTGCACTTTGCGTCATATCCAGTCTGTTTACCATGCTTGCGTCTAAACTCACAATAGCGTTAGCGTATGTCACTGTCGGTACACACATGCTTTTCCAAAGCTCTTTAGTCATCATGAATCTGTTGCAGCCTCACAAGCTTTACACTGTTTTGTCAATTTTTCAGCTCGATATACATTTTGCCCCACTAGCAACAGTGTTATGATTCTTGTTAATAATAACATTGTGCTTAAGTGCGCATGCATTAGGTATGCATCGGATCAAGCTTTTTAAGCATTATTATTATTATTATTATTATTATTATTATTATTATTATTATTATTATTATTATTATTTTATATATAATATTTATTTTGTGTCTTTAAAAATACAATTGTCTTGTATGAACGTTTCAAATAATTATAGAAATATTAAAAGCGGTTAAAGCTAACCTCCTGTGCGTCCGCATTTTGACTGCGCCGAGTCGCATCTGATAGGCTATTCAACGACGGTACCGCAGCACACGATGCCGCGTGGTACCTGGGGCATCTTTCACCGCATCTTGTACAGATACATGTATATGCAGGTGCATGAAACCCCCCTGTCCCGCATAAAACGTGATGAAAGCCATGAACAGCAAAGCGCATGAGAACGTGTCGGTTCGTTCGTCCGGCCTGTTTCCATATCTCAGAGGTAATCGCACCCGTGCTATAGAAATCAGGATCGATCTCCGCCATTTTCTCGTCCCAAAAGCTGATAAATTGCGCGTAGGCCGGAGTGGAAGGGAGCTTGAATCTACGCTTTAGGTCCTCTATGAGCAACGGCGTGTCACATAGCAGATAAACGTATCTGTTTAGCGATGTACGATGCAGACCTAGAGCTCGTTTCAGGAATGCAGGCTTAATCCGCTCGAGCTTTTCGAGTTGCGCCGACGAGAGATAATCCCAGATGACCTGTATTCCGTAGGAGGCGACTGGCGCTACCTTCATGTTGAACAAAGACAGCGTCGTTCGTAGGTCTAGTCTCGAAGGAGTTCGTATACTAACACTCGCAACTAGCGCTCGGCGCGCTCTGTCCGTAATGTGCTCCACGAAGGACCGACCGTTTGTAGGGAGTATCACCCCTAGATATTTGAAGTTGTTTACATATTTTAGGGATGTCCTGTTTATATGCAGAGCATCAGAAGCCGCAAGACGGCCACCGCGTCGGAATTTCATGGCTTCTGTCTTGTCCATATTAATCAATAGGCCAGCCTCTTCCACGTACCCCGACAGCCTTGCCAGCGCCTGCTGAACGTGAAACCGACTTCTTCCAAAAATCACAAGATCATCACCATATAGCAGAGCTTTCACGTGTCCCGACGGATCCCGAACGCGTCGTGGCAAATCGCTCAGCAATAGGGAGAAAAGTAGCGGGCTCAGGTTGTCACCCTGTGCTACACCCGTGGACTGAACAAACGGGTCTAGAAGGGCTACTCCGTCGTCTATGCTCACTGAATTCTCCTGCAGTATGGCCTTAATCAGCAGTAGCATGTATTCAGGAACCCCGCTTTGAGCAAGTTTCATTAAAATCTTGTCACGTGGCGCCATATCGAACGCAGATTTAAAATCTACAAACACCGCAAATAGTGCTTGTTTTGGCCTCCGGATCGCCTGATGCACCTCTTGAAGCAAGATCTCACACGCGGTCATGGTAGAGTGACCTGCACGAAATCCATGCTGCTCAGGCGGGATATAGGAGCAAGCCTCCAGGTACCTTGTTAACCGCCGAGTGATGAGGAGAGCCAGCAGCTTGTAGCAGCAGCTCTTCTTTGCGATCGCCCGCCATGAGGATGCGTCATGAGGGCTGCCTTTGTTTTTCGGGATGATGCTAAGGAGAGCATTGCTCCAGCATGCTGGCAGACGTCCATGTCGTAGGCAGGCGTTGAACAGACTCGTCCAACAAGGAAACATGTCAGCCGCATACTTAAGGTGTTCGTTGCGGATAAGGTCCGGCCCAGCCGCCTTGTTCGACTGAAGATGTTCCAGCGCACGCAGAACCTCAAACACTGAAAACTCGGCGCCTAAAGCCTCACGCATGGCGGTCGTTTCCTCGTCCCATACACAGGCATAAGATGGGACCGCTCGAGGGATGGTATCTGTCGCCGCGTACATTCTTCTAAAATGCTCTATTAGCACATCAGAGCTGATAGGGCATGCCATCGGCCTGTCTCGCGTCAGCCACCTGTACGGCTCCTTCGATGCCCTTATCACTAGCTTGTCCTCTTCCTTTGCAAGGTGCTGCTGACGGGCTGATTCGAGTATTCGACGGTACCAGCTTCTTACAAGGATGAAAAGAGGTCTCAATGCTGAATGCCGTCGCGCCAGTTCGCGAGTCAGTTGTAATGCGGTGGACGCCATCTTACATGTCGCATTAAACCACGGGCGCTGGCGTCGCGGCCTCACCTCTGCCACTGACGATTTCAGGACGTCGGTTAAAATGCAGGCGTAAGAATCGATGTCTGGATCGCGAGGAACAGGAAACAAGGCTGCCAGCTTGGGGCCTAATTTGGTCGGGTCCAGCATCTTAGGAAGACCAACGCTCCTTCCGGGTGGAGCTGCCTCTTGCGTGAGAAACAACTCGATTCCCACAGGAACGTGCCATCTTAGAGAGCTCCCTTCACATAGTGAATTATTCTTGCCAATGTAAAGAGATCTTTCCGGTTGGATGTTTGTAGCAAATATGTCGATTACCGACCGCCCCATGAAACCTTCGAACGTGGAGATGCTGCTATCAGAGAGTAGACGACATCCGAAGTCCGCAAGCAGCGCGAGCAGAGTGCGTGTACGTAGTTCATCCGGCTTGTCGATGCGTGTGTTTAAATCACCGGCCAGGATGAGTGGAGTGGACAGAGAAAGAAGGGCATGCATTGCGCACGTGATCTTGCCGATCAGAACCGACGTATTCTCACTGGTCGAGGGACGAACATAAGCGGCTATGATACTACATCTGCTGCCGTTCAGTACCAACAAATCGTCCTCTGCAAGTGCTACTCTGACATCCCCAAGCCTCTGGTTGTACAGCACCGATACACCGCCGCTCGCTCGACCTCGCCCTGAGGGAGGCCGAGCCAAGCAGTGGGATGCGTAGAAACCCGGTAATTCAAATGGCTTTGTTTCCCAGGTCTCCGTAAGAACGATGGCATCGATGCCTGAAAGTGCAGATTGTGGTAGTAATGATAGAGCCCGCGAAGCGCCTTCTACATTCCATTGCACGATGGTTATCTTGTCAAGCAACTCTCCGCGGTCTGCGCCAATTCTCAGTCGAAGCGACGGCCCTGGGTCCAACCTCTGCCCTGTGGGCGACGGTGGTTCCTGCTGGAGTGCGAATCGTTGTGCTGCGACGTCCGTTGCGGTTGCACATTCGCGAGTACTTGCTTCAGTATTGCTTCTAGAGACGAGAGTGCAGCTGGAGACCATTCCTTCTGACCGGATGAAGTTCTGTCGACGTGACGCGGTTTGTGATGAGTGTCCCGAGCACGGGTTGAAGAGCGGCGGCGAGGCGTGGATGGCGGCTTCGCGAGAGACGCACGGGGTGGATGGACCGCTTTGTCCGGGTACTGATGCGCTGGTGGCCCGCGAGTCCCCGGGGGTTTCTTGAGTGTTGCATTCTCCGGTTCGTGCGTCAGTACCTTTTTCAGTTTTAGCGGCTTTACTCCTAAAAAAGCTTTTATCCTTCGTGCCAGGATTACCGCGATTTTCATGGAGACGTCTCCTTTGTAGGAGTACCGACGGCTTTCAACAACTTGTCGTTGTATCATTGTCAACGGCAGTGCAAGAAAGGGTGCACCTTCCTCAGCCGCCTTTGAAGAGATAGCATCATTTCCGGCCTTGCAGTCTGCCGAGAACAGCGGGACGGACAGCACATGAAGCTCTGACTCGGGTCTACTCGCTTTCAGCTTCGCGCCAAAACTTTCCACCGTCGCAATATAGGTCTCTTTTTTCGAACTCCATACACTCATGATAGCCGGCCTGAATAAAGACGGCCACCGGACCTTCCGTCCCGCTGATATATTTCTCAGCTTCTTCTACGATGCTCTTCGCGTCCAGTCCTTTTGCTGAGCGGACTGCTATGGGCGTCTTTTTGGGAAACAGTTCCCTTAGCGCTGGTCGCAGTGATTCCACTACAGTGTCACCAACAACCAATACCGTTTTCCTTAGAGGGCGCTGGATTTCGGCTCTAGCGGCTTGAACAGAACCATCTATCATCTCCACGTCCGCTCCTGTTGTCCCGGTAACCTCGCGTCTCCGATCCAATTTGGCCACCTCTGCCTCGAGCGCTAGTACGCGGTGGAAGAGAAACGACACACATCCCATAGCCTCGGTGTCTAGTGAACAGGCGTCTAAACATTTCATGAAGCGCTCCATAGTCCAATCAGCCGTTGGGACACTGCACACTCTACACCGCCAGATGGCCGCGATTATTTTATATATATATATACTAAGCAGCTTGGAAACCTTTCTCCTGTATCCCCATTGACAAACGGCAAGCAAACATATTGTTTCTGTGTTTAGTGCCGATCTCTTAGAGAGTTTGGTTTAAGATCAAAGAATTTGTGTGCTGCAACTGGAATAACAATTCTTGCATGATAGTGGTACTGCAATTGCTGGCGGATTAATGTCTTTGCGGGTTGAGAAATATCTCTAACGGAGTCACCCTACAAATGCGTCTGTTCGCATTCAAGTAGGTTAATATATTTCTCTAAATACGGTTCCCAGGCTGGGGAGCAGTACAGCAGCTTAGAAACTACAATCGATTTGTAAAGACGAGTGTATACATCTGGGCCTTTAGAATAGAACATCTAAACATTGTGTTGATTTGGACTAGAAAATGTTTGACTAACCGTGCAACAGAAAGACTGAAATCGACGAAGAATCGAAATCAGCAGACACTTGAATACTAACATCACGCGTTACAATTGATATGGACAGCGTGACACTATTAATTACATGGTCGTAATCAAAATGTTCATCCATTCCATACGAGACCATCTGCGAATTCAAGATATTTTACAAACATTGCTGAGATGCACAGCCCCCCCCCCGTACCCCCGGGGTAGGGAATAAGTTACAGCATGTTATGATCACAATCCATCCTCACGCGAAACGACCAAGTTTCTAAATAAGAGCAAAACCAGTTTACCATAAAGGCATGAGTATCAACGCTCCCTATTTTTCTAACTAGCAAACAATGATCAACACGATCAATAGCACTCTTCCGGCCAAAGTATACGCAGTTTAACTAAGATCGTGAATTTATAGCATGGCCCAATCCAAACATATCGAGAAGTTGAGTGAGTGCACGTTGATTGGTGAGCCCTCCGAGTTAAGCGGAGTAGCTTGTTTTGTACAAGAAAACTCCGCATGAGCGTCACAAGTTTTTTTTTTTAATGTGACATGCAATAGAGCACTGTAATACAGGCCGGTAATTTGTCACATCAGTAGTTTGTCCCTTTTTCGGAGATCGGAGTTAAACAACTTTGCTTCAACATATCAGGAACGATACGATCATTATACAATATCTAATATCCAAAATCGGCACAAGTGGTTCAAAGAGAAACAGCTTGAACTTCTCATAGAAAACAGACTGTACGTCCTCTGGGGTAAAACTTAATTTCGTCTCTAGCTTCGTGATTACATAGTAGATATGCAGAACGCACCACGGGCCAGTCCAACTGGCTGGGGCGGTGAGGTGTTGGAACGGACACCTCCTTCGCGGTAAAGAACCGCTGACAGGTTTATCGCGGGCAGATCACGATATAGGGATACGAACTGACTTGCTAGAAGGTGAACTTTCTCCAGGGTATTTGTGGCATATGTAGAGCAGGATTAATCACAAGAGGCGACTCTGCGCTTCTTAGTCGAGAGTTGGCATAGCGAAAAAAAACATGAGTATCTCTGAGATCTCAATTTGAAGCTCAATTGGCACTTTATGCCGTTCTGTTGCTCTTTTGATATGGGGATCATATGCAATACGACTTCGTGGGCGTGCAGTGTAGCAGGCCAGAATCTTTTGTTTGGGTCAAGTCGCATCAAAGGGTAAAGCGTGCGTGGTTATTAAGTAAAGACAACAACTGAAAAATTCTAAGCACGGGCTCATTCGAAGATCCACAAGTATGAAAGAAAGTGGCCCAATCTAATATGTCAAGGTGGACAGCAATTTCTCTCTCGGGTCTAGATGTTTCTCCGCAATTAAGCTTCTTCACAATATCAAGTTCTGATCCAGCATCATGTGTCGGCATCGTAGTACGTCGAAAAATGATACAATATAGACAACAATTCATAAAAAGGGACTATTTGGTAACATAACCCGATGCACCGGCAGCTGGTCAGTCAACATTGAGCAGATTGTGGTCATCGGCAAGTATCACCGGTGAGTCAGTAGTGCAGCAAACGTTAATTGCATTACACACATCGCAGGCAAGGTCACGAGCCGCAGAGCTTTGTAAACTCGTTACATAAATAGATAAACGAAACGAAATGTGTTTTGCGTTGTCAGGTTATCAATTACAACGTGTTTTCCGCAGACATCACATTTTAATAAATTGCATAAACACTTTTCTCACTAGAACACAGGCACCGCCATCTCCCGTTGGTTTTTTTCAATCTAAATGCATTAAAATTGTTTCCCAATATAAATTCCGCACCGCGTATCGATTTATCCAACTATCAAGATCAATGCTATTTGACAAACTATGAGTCCGTATGGCACCCGAGAAGCGCTCGGTTTTGTTGCAAGGCGTGATTTCAAATAAACACATTTTAAGTTTCCGAATATATATATATATATATATATATATATATATGTATCATAGACAAGGAAAATATGTCCCGTTTTTAGACCACAGAAGCATAAACCGGAGGCAGGATATGTCCAGCTAGCGGGGCGGCTAAACCCTAGCTGTAATGTATTATCATCATAATCATACCTGGTATTCGTCGCACAGCCGAAGAACGTCTTTAAGATCACGTCGAACGTCGCCAATCACGTTTACGGCGCCAACATCAAGGCCAATGTGGATGCAAAGATTGCCCGAAATGTGACTCACTGGGCCCCACTGAAGGCTGACATCGTTCGAGTGAAGCAGGTTTCCACCCGACGGACTAAATCGTCGTAGGAAGAGAACATCAAGCGGGTAGAGAGGCAGGTCGTACAACACATCGTACGAAACAAAAGAGGAAAACCGGACACAGCACGGCTGGTTAGTTCGAAAGGCGACAAACATCACTTCAGCACATTGCGTCCGGCATTTGGATGTGCATTTCAAAACTTTACACTTGTGAGGTTCGAACTTGTTTTATTGGTTGCTAAACACCAGCATATTCGCTCATCTCATGACGTCAACATGAACAATTCGTGCAGTTACGCCGCTGATAAGCTCTAATATATCCGCTTTTTTGTACAAAATTATGATTGTTCTTCAGATCTGTATATTTACGTTTGACTCTCTCTTTTGCTATGAGCATACTCTGTTGCCCGCCCCGTGCCTACAGAGAGCTATGACATAGATAGGGTAAGTAGAAGATACACATAGATAGGGTAGGTAGAAGATACACATACATAGGGTAGGTAGAAGATACACATAGATAGGGTAGCTATGACATAACCCGAGTAGGAAACTGTAGCATCTTACGACATGCACTTACCATGTGATTACAAGGGGATAGCCACACCATTAGGTCTCTGGTGGTTATTTAGTGTGAGCCCTCGGGGCTCCAGTGTTGTAGGTGTTCTTGCTTTTTCACGGCTCGTGTTTGAATTTTGTTGTGCTCTCTATCTCCTGAAAATCTACTGGAGCTTTCTGGGAATCTTTGGGAACCCAGCGTGAATGCAAGCCGTCGGTGTCAACTTTATTCTCTTACGTTCGCACAAGACAAGAAGGTGTGCCTTAAGCGTTCGCGCCACGAGAACATATTACTGACTTTCTCTCTGTCCCCTTCTCTCTCTGACCTTGCTGTGTCAATAGGAATTATTGTGCTATTGCTTATGAGATTACTAAGGCGATTATTAAAAGGGTGCGATGTGTTGTTTTAATGTTTGGTCTGACGTTTTCGAATTTATATTCGTAATCAACTTTCATAAGGAAAAATAAAAGTAGAGAAAGCAATAAGGCCAAACGACGTCACAGTTGCAGATATTTTGCATTCACTGGCATCGATTCAAGGGCGACCCAAACGACAGCGTCGACAGGATTGGCTCAGAGGAAGAGTACGAGAAAAGCGAGTTCAGAACGCCAAAAGAACCTTCGTTTCAAACCGAAGTCCAGGACGATCATTTTCGGCGGCCAAATCCGCGAACTTTATCTTTCTTTCGGGGTTGACTCTCAGCCAAGATTTAACGTCCATGGGACTGCTTTGAGCATTGCTTCACAGACGGACCCTCATAAATACAAATGTGCAACGGTGGGGCTCGAACTCGCGCACCTATGTGTCTCCTCCGGTGGCGAGGCGCAGACGCATGCCACCACGCCACCGGGCTCGACAAATCCGCGAACTTACGGCGGCATTCTTAGCGGCGACGATCAAATCGACGAAGTACGGTGTCTTGGTGCTAAATGTAGACAACGACGAAGATGAGGCGGCTTATTCGGAGTTAAAAACACTTTCAGGAACACCGGCTGGCTCCCGCATGGTAAGGCCGCGCATCATTACAAAGAAGACGGGTCTACAGAGTTCACCGTTCCATCCCGAATGGCTATAGTCGTTGAATCCCTGAAAGCCGTCAGTGCTCCAGAGGCAGTCCGAGTGCGAGCTCGGTACCCTCATTTGGGAGCCACTATGCACAAGGGTCGCTTCATCCTGAATTTGACGTAGAAGGTGCCCATCCCAGAGCAAGTTTGCATCGAACTGACTATGCACGCCATGGTGGCCCACTACGAGCGTTTGTGGTGCTTCCGATGTGACAAATCTGTGCACGTCGCAAAAAGCTGCGATCATACAAAGAGTGTCTACCGCCAGTGCCCCAAGCGCGCCCACCTGTCCAACACCTGCTCGAACGAGACCTTTTGCGTCAACTGCAATGGTTCCTACTCGGCTCAGGCCCGATCCGCCTGCGCAACCTTGGCTGCGGCTTTCGATTTCGAAGCTCTCACCGCATCAGTCACGGCCTAAGTTTTGGAAATGGTCATTGCTCAGCTGAAAATGATTGTGATCGGAATCATTTCACAGGCCTTTTCGGGCGTGACCATACAAATCACACAAGCGATTGTCGCATCCCTCGGGAATTTGGTAATTTCGTCCACAGATTTTCCGGCGCTTAGCACGCCAGCTCTCTCTATGATTGATCTTAGAAGCTTCGTTCGGAGTAACCTCGCTAATGTTATCGAAACATTCGTGTCGTTTCCTTCACACAGCGTCGTCCTCATCAGCCCCTCTCGCTTCGTCGCTAGCCATTCAATCTGCAGGCCTCGTCGCTGTATTGTCACAAAGCCAAGAAATAAGTTTCCCATACGGGATCAAACAAAAAGCGAAGAAACGAGCTTCAGCAACTTCAGTGCATCACGGGGGGGGGGGGGATCGTTTGCACCCTCAATCAGCACATGGGCCGCACGTACTTGGCGCTCTGACCTCACCGGGGCCGCAAGGCCTTCAGACACTAAGCTTGTGTCACCCGACTCAGCTGGAGCATTCGAAAAGATGTTTGACAAGCATTCTTCTACACACTCCGACGACAATCTTAAAAATCTGTCTTTGCCCAAAAACATCATAATCTTGGGATGCTTCCCTGACGCAGCTAATTTCCAGCTGAAGAGCTTCTGTAAGGGAGTAGCTGGAAGTCCATTTGGCATACGCTCGTCTACTTTCTCACGCTCACCAGGTTCTCTCCAGTGCTTCGACCGCGTCTCCTCTGTTTCGTAGTACAGATTTACAACATCATTACCGCGGGAAAGATGTCTGAAGGCATCCAGAATGCGCTATTCGGAACATGGCTGATGGCCCAGAACAAAAGACCAATTACTTGAGATACCATTCATCTTTAGACAATGGTTGGCAATAAAAATTCAAAAGTCGCAGCAAAGGCGACTCGGACGACGACCTCGCGATTAGGATGCGGCACGAAGTCGGAAGCCGACGCTGCCCGGGGTTTACAACATCGTTCCTTTGTCGTATGCGATACCCACGTCGTTCTGCTCTGAAGCCAAGTGCATGACGGGGGTGTGCAGAGAGTTACCTATTACTTGAGAGCAGGTCCACTTTTCAAGATGCCTACAGACCTCCAACCGCTTGATTCGGTTCTTCTATGGTGTGTGGAGGTGTTTGAACATTCCCTCGATATGTTCACGCGCTCTCAGCTCAAGTTCCCGATCAGCCTTAATGGTCTCGGCTTTCTAAGTCTCTCCTACATTCTCTACCTGAATTTCTCTCCTCGACATTCGCCTGTCAGGGATGAATTCGAGCCCTCTTCGGATATGACTCGTCCAGGAGTGGGAGCTCATTTTCGGCAAGTTTGGCTCAGAAGGGGGCCCATAGGGCAAACAATCGGCGTGGAACAAAAGTTTCCTTACGCGAGCCAAGTTCCGCCACAAACGTTTCCTAACCGCCTCGAAAATGAATCGTCAGACGCAAGTTTAACGGACTTGATCTGTTTATATTTGATCACATTACAACCGAAGAGCTGTATTTGGCGTGCGGCCGGATGACACCGTACTGTCTCCCCGGAGTGGCCTTTTTAGTTTTTGCTGTACGATACGATATGTTTCTTCCTTCTAGTTGTTCTTCCAACATGTTTAGCATCATGCACGTTGTTCGAATTTAATTTCTCAAGATAAATACAAATCATTTTTTAGATGCTTAGATAATATACGGAGCCCTACTCGCGTTGGAAGTACGTCACACTTGTAAGCAATTTCGCGCTCGAATTTCGTTTGCCGTTGCACCCGTTTCGTCTTATCCATCTTCAAGCCAGGTCGAAGAGAAGCGGAGATGCAATGGTTCCAATTGGCAAGAACAATGTAGTTAAAAAACCTGTCGTGAATTTTTATGAAAGTGACCTTGAGCATCTAATCGATTGGGCTTTGTGATTGGTTGATGGACTGTCCAAACAACCCGAAGCGCCGACTAGGCCCACCTGGCGACAGCCAGAGTGGTCTTGATAGTGGTTATAGAAGTGGTTAGTACATTACTGCATCGATCCAAGGCAGCTTGTGTTCGAGTTGGCGGAGATATAGTTTTACAGATATCTCAACTGAAAACATTGTGTTTGGAATGCCTCTGGTGTTTCTGGACCATGTTCTGCACTCACGACCAGCTTGTGCCCGACGGCGGCACGGCACCGCTCCCGTTGGCCAATCGTTTTAATTATGGAATGATCACTTTGATTCACGACGACCTGACAGACACAACTCTAACTAACATTAGCACGGCAGACAATCAAGACGAATAGATAGTGTGTATCTATTTGGAGAAGTGCATAGAGTACCTAGACATCTAAAGCTATTATGAAAACGACAGAGGGTCTACGTCAGCGATGCCCAAAATGCCCAAACGGCCTTGTTCGCTAGCTGTGTACGTTCGCGAACTGGAGGTACAACTACATGGCTTAGATAAGATGTATCGCGCCCTGTGCAGGCATGTTGTTAAGCAAACAAATCTTGGTAATCCAAGGCTGACATTCAAGGCGACGACCTCAACGTTGGACAACTTATGAGAACATCGAAGCCCTGCTAAAGATCACCTCACAGATCGGGAACAAACTGCGTTCAACTCTAAGATGAACACGAGCGTGAACGCAGTGGTAACATTCTTGGAGCGCAATTTATATTGAGAGAACATTAGCAATCAAGTAGAATGAACGGCAGTAACCAAAATAATATAGCAACCTTGAACTTTGTTTGACTCCTCATAACGGTGACGGAGAAATCGCAATACAATTTGCGGTTGCATAAGAGGAACCTATGGCAATGTAGGAACAAACAAATAAAAACAACTGAGAACGGAGCCCACGAAATGAAATCCGTATCCCAGCCGCCCCAGTCTACATTCTGGCTGGGGTCTAGAATTAAAAACAACCTCCTTAAAAATTGTTTTCATTCTAGTCTACATTCTGTAAGTAAAGGCGTTTCTGTTCTATTTCATATTGCCTGCAAGGGGCCAAATAAGCGTCATAGTTTACAAACTGTAGACTGCACAGGAAAAATATATGCGTGAAAAGTAACCATTGCGGTAGATCCTTGGTGACTGTTTTTGACAGCCACCAAGGATCTACCGCAATGGTTTGCCAACTAGACTAACGACTCAAGACACGTTATACCGACAAGAAGGGAACTCCCGTTCGAACAAAAGCCCGGATAGCCTCATACACTATATCATCACATTTATTTCACTTATATTGAGTGTGTATGTAACATTGACACTTATACAGTTGTCAGCTGCTCTCGGCACGTTATTCGCGAGATGCAGTGTAATGATCTCTTTGCTAGGGCCAGGCAGAAAGACGCATGATAGATGCATCGTACACGTCCGAGAGCACAGTCGATAGACGCACTCCGTGTACTCCTCGTGGAAGTTCGTATTTGAACAGACCAGGTGATGATAGCCATGAACTATGTATCTGGTATAGACGTGGAGATTGTCACATGCGAGACCAGATCAGGTGAGAGGCACTGAAAAGATTCAGGTCTCCAACTTCGGGTCGGACTTGTTCAACTGCATTTTCCTATTCCGAGATGAAGCTTTCGAATGGTACTGTACGCAGCGTCGTCAACCTCAATCGAATTATCTCAACAACCGGTGCACAGTCTGGCATAAGGTACACAAAGTGGCTTCTTGCCCGCTTTGAGAGGCTATGTACTCGCTTTAGGTACATTGTAAAACACCTTTCAAGCAAGCCAAGGTTTCCTTGTGAGGTGTCTCCATACCCTGTCAGGCCATACATCAGCCACGGAACAATCTTGAGATGGAAGGGCGCCACTGCCATCCGGACGGACAGTCTCCGGACGTTGCTGACCTCTCTATATATACAGAGAGACCAGCCTAGGGCTGTGCGCACTGTCTCGACGGCCTGCGCAGAAAATGTCGTCTCAGTATAATGAAGCCGAAGCCGCAGATATCGGAAAGAGTTGAAGAGTAGAATACTATACTATATTATACTATGCATGTTGAGCAGTGTATTTAAGAAACACAACAAGATGTCTAGTGGGTCGTCAGGATACAACATACCCAGCCACACGAAATTGGCCGACCAGCCCGGCGTGCGTGTGCATAACTCCCTTGGGCAGGCCTGTTGTTCCAGATGTAAACGTTATCAGCACCTAAATCGCGGCAAAAGATCATTAGTAATGAAGGCCCCTGTCTGTGGTATATGTCTAGTTATAGTCGTATATAAATTAATTTATTATTCGCTTGACAATGTATACCTAAATACACATACCAAAATTTTATATCGGAAGTGCTTAGAGCGGCAGTATACGCGGACATGTTGAGATATCTACGGTTCTTATGGCAGCAGCGTGATCGCTGACTCTCAGCGATGTGGTTCATTATCTTTTTTTCAATGAGCATCGGTCATAAAAATTCGATCTAACAACATATGCTTTTCTAAGTCCCTACAACCGTGAAATTTGGCTATATATATATATATATATATATATATATATATATATATATATATATATATATATATATATATACCCATTAAGTACAATACAAAATAGTTGTATTCAAGCCCATAAACACAGAACATGTCGCACAACACGTCGGAGTGCCAATGTAGTAAACGCGAACGTGTGCTTAGATCCAATTGACAAACCAAAAATATTCAGAGAGTAGTCCGTGGGTTAGCTCCCATACACCCAGCTTTACCCAGACACAAACACTCGCCCTACACTCTAAAGTCGATTTGAGGATCTACAATAATCTAGTGAACCCGGCAAGAATACTCAACGTATTAATGAGACATGTATAGGTTTACATAAAAAAGGCAAAGCCTATGGCCTACTTGACGAAATAAAATAATTAATAAGTAAAGCCACAAACAGAAGGAGCGTAGGTGACACGGGCTTTAACACGGCGTCGAAAATATGGAGGTCACAGCAGGCGGACAAGAGAGAGAAAGCCTTGTATGGGCAGCTTGCCTGAACGTGTATACACAAAACTGTGACAAAACCCCCTACATTCTACAGGGCCGTATATCAGTCAGCAGTGGATCTAACCTTAGGTAGGCACACAATAGCCAAGCAAATAAAAAAGATGGACAGTGCTTACTAAAGAAGAGAATCTCAACGATCACCACCGTATCGAGTTTGCAATGGAAAAATGCAGAATCCAAAACGAGGCAACTTTCAAGATCGAACTTAAGAAGGCACACAAGTCCGCACAAGTTTTCACACCCCAGAAAAACTGCAAAGCACTCCAGGTGTTGCATCAGGGCTAGTAAACCCCCTTACCCAAGAAGGGTTAGCTGGCAAGCAAAATCTTTGTGGAACAACGCCATAGCGCATAACCATTTTAGGTTTGTTACAACACACGGATTGTAACCGAGCTAAAAGGGAGCCCAAAAACGCCATAGGCACCCGGAAGGCGAGACCATCGCCTTAAACAAACATAAACTATGTAAAGCCCTTTTTAAAAAGAAAAATAGTAAACAGCAAGAAGTTCTGTCGGCGTCAGATGATAATGAATGTAGAAAATTAACTATGGAAAAAGCGTAATAAAATGGTCAGAGGTATAAAAGGCAGGTCCGAAGTGTGGCATTGTTAAGGAACCAGAGAAAAGGAGGAATTCCTGTCTATCACACCGCAGAAGATGGCAGCGGCAAGGCTTCAACCAGAAATACCTCTGGAAATCTACGGTCAGGGTCAGGACGCTCTTCAAGCAACACCTGGGTATGGTAGCGAAGGTATTCACTAGGGCGGTGGCCAGCGGGAAAATGCCAGGAGGGTGGAAAAGGGCAGAGGTGGTCCTGATCTCTAAGAATAACGGAGGGCACAGACCCATATACCTTTTGAACACCTTAGCAAAAGGGTATTACAGTATCATACTAGTCGCGCTTTTTAAAGCGCATGGTTGCAGAACACTCTGACGAGAACAGCAGGTCCTAAGAAGCGTAGAAGACAGCGGCACTTAGAACCTTGAAAGCCTACCACACGGCTAGAACGAACTCGACCTTGGTACTAGCACGTACTCACCTTTCGGTGATTTTCAAAATTATTTATTTCATTTTCATACCCAACAGAACGCTTCCATAAGAAGGCTATGGTCTAGCTAAAGGTAGATGCGAAGTGAATGATGGCCGATTACTCAGTCTCTGTCTTGCCGTTCAGCGCAACGAACAAGTAAGTTCGACGAAAGTAATGTCAGCGACTTCCCCCTGACAACTCCTGAGTGATGACCACCGTTGCCTTTCCGAGAGGAGAAAAGATATATGACTTGAAGCTAAGAACCGCGGGCTCGAAGTTCGCTAATATTTAGAGCACTAATATTTAGACCAGAGCCATTTTTCGGTACGCTCCGTAAAATCCTCAGGTCAAACACAAAACTGGCCTTTCTTAAATTGGTTTAATAATGGCGAATTTAAAGAAAATGCCGGGACGAACTACGTGGTACTATCAATCAAAAAGCTACGCATTAGTGACAAAAAGCACAGATCGTTTTTAAGAAGTACATGTTGTACGACGTTTGATATATGTAGTCTTAATATTAGGGGTCATGGCCAAAAATACATTCATGTCATGAGCGACTATACTTCAATCTGTTGGAATCTATAGTATTCTAGTATCTATTTATCCAACAGCAATGTTGACACTATTACGAAATTATACATCTTGAAACACTTTTTCCGTGTTCCGTTTGCGAACATAGCCACTACCAACAATTTAGCAACTACTCACCTCGTCCTCAAAGGGTTGCACGTTGTCTGGCACTTCGAAACATGTGCCCCGATTTAGCAAATCGTCCATTGTTGCCGCTATACGAAGATCATTTGCTGGCGATTCCATATTCGCAACGATGACTTTCTGACAAAATCCCACATGCCAGTGACAGAAAAAAATAAGGTCTCGTAGAAGGTAAGAATTTTCTACAAACTAATCTATATCAGCCCTAAAGCGCATGCAGAATGGCAAAACCTTATATTAGGGTACATTTTTGCTGGTGGTGGTCACCTAGCAATGAACAGAAACAATCTATTTCTATATATTTATATAATTATATAAACGATATATATTTATACAGAATGGTTTGAATGATACATTTTTTCACTTGACGTACATACACATCTGACTTAATTGTTTTAGTCTGCATTACGGAGCGACTTTACAAGTGGAACTCAAATGAATATTTAGTTCAGGACCAAATTAATATTCAGTTCAGGACCTGAAATTAATATTCAGTTCAGGACCACGATAATTATCTATCTGTATCTATTTTTTCTTTTCCCTTGTTCCTCTTCCGTTTTTTGTCTGTCTTCACGGCCTACCCTAACACCTAACGACCCCCGCATCAGAAAGATAAATATTTTCTTCTTTGCACAGGCAAGGCTTGGTGGAAAGTGAGCGACTTACCTTGACCAGTGGTAGCTGCTCGAGAGACTGCAAAGCCACAGTGTGGCAAGACACATCGCTAATGATAAACTCGACATCTACCAGCGAACACTGGTACACCATTTCACCTGCAATTAGGTTTTACAAACATGTAATTATAATAAAAAATAAAAACAGACTTTTAGGAACTTGCTACCTGTGTAACCAACCGTGTCAAATGCTTGCATGCATCGAAGAGCGTATGACTGGATATGACCGTGCGGTAGGTCTATCCTCGGCTTGGTACTAAAGTACATCTAATGTGTTTGAACCGCTCATTTTTACTAGCCATGTCAACGAATTTAAGCTTTATTTTAGTGGAGTACGATCCGTTACCCTCTGACTAAGCTAATGGTTCATTCTTCAAATGACATTATGCACTTGTTAGCAACTGTGTTGTTAAACTTGAGTTTTAACACAAGGCCGTTAGTTGATCACTGTTCATCGACATCGCGTTTTTAATTCGGATGTTGAAGCTGTGCTTAAAAATTGAACAGAAATATTCTGTGCTGACATGATGTGAAATTTGTATTGTAGAAAATTGATGACAATAGTTCAATGAGTTGGTATAAAATTACTTTCCATTTGAATCCTAATACATATGAATGGCATACTACGGCGGTATACCTCTCCGAACTAGAAAAAGAGATGGACAGACATTCTGTAATGTGCGACAATGTGCGTGGTATGTGGTACGTGTGTAGAGCCTAAAGGTATAGGGCTACAAACACCGTAACATGCATACAACGCATAGATAGGACCGAGAAACACCATGTATGCCTTTTATGCTGTCGTGGATTTTTCCTTACAACGCGTGCTGTCTACATACAACGGTATGCGGTACAGGTTCGTTTGTGACTCGACAACGATCACGTCCAACAAGGAGCTTGCGTGTACTTACGAACGGTGAGGCTGGTCTTGCAGGCGACGACGGTTGCGTTCAAGAACTCAATCGCAAGCAACGCGAGTACGCTCTGCAACGAGTTGTCCGCGTGAACGGCGACCCGCTGGCGGGCCGATATGCCGATGGACGAGAAGGCGCCAGCCAGACGCATGACCGTCTCCAGAAGCTCGGAGTAGGTCAATGAGCGACCGCTGATGTGATCCACCTGTCGGAGTACAATAAGGGCTGCCGTCTTATTATGACTGAATGAGTCGTTCGGGAACACCCCCACACCCACACCGACCTCCCTACGAAAGTCCCCCTCGGGGACTTTGTTGTTGTTGCCTTCGTTGGTAGGCCAAACGCAGGCCGCCCATACATCATGCATCATCGCATCCAACGAGAACAAGTGCAGCTGCGATCAGAGACGATGCTTTTCACAGTGTGCAATAGTGGCTAGAGTGGCTTGCGTGACTTTGAGTAATCTATACTATCAGTCAAGCGATTATTTCACCATGAATTGGTCGATTAGGTACAATACACCGATTAAGGACAGTACATATTTCACTCGTGAGGTAACGTACTCCCCTTCAATTTCAGTACATTCGAGTATGTGGTAGCGCCCCACCTCTATACTACGGTATGCGTCTATACCCGAACCAGCTGTATTGGTATTTGTATATATGCATATTCGTCTCGTCGGCGCGACAGCATTTCTCGACCAAACGGGGCTAGTACTCTCAGCGGGTAAGACGTTGGCACCTTTACAGAAAATCTTTGTTGTCTCACATGCACTATGTTACACTGAGCACTTATGCGACACATAACACGCAGTGTTATGCGTCGACTGTTGTCGCACAGAGAGCTTGCCCTCGATCACGTCGCACCTATTACACTGATAATACATTTCTCTAATCTTAACCAAGCGTTTTTCTATTGGTTTTAATATATCTGACTAAAAAAAATTTAATTATTTTATTGCTAATAACAACTGCATTGCCAAGGCCGGGCAATCTAACCTTCTACCTAACGCAGGCTCACGGGACATAGCAACTTCCAGTCATACCTTTACCGAATAGGGAAGGCCTTATCAGAAGCATGCCTTTTTTGCGACGAAGCCATGGAAGAGACTCCACAACACACATTCATCAGGTGCCTGGCATGGGAAGGGGCCAGAACCATGGCAATTATACAGGTTTGCTAAAGATGGTCCAGTGCGGGACTCACCCATCCCAAAGTTCAGGACCCCCGCGAAATGGTATAAAAGAGTTCGTGGAATTTATCCTGGGTTTGATCCAGGCATGAGAATTGGGAACGGAAGCAGGAGCGGACACGAGATGCAAGGACAGAATCTTTTTGAGGCCGGCACGGTTGAAGAAAGCGCAACTTTGAATCAAACAGGTTTGCAAGGGCTGGGACAAAGTGCGCCTGACAGGTGGGGGGAACCCGTGAGTGACCCCGGCCAATTAATTAGGGCACTCGTCACTTCTCCTGATGGCCCATAGCTATCATCTATGGGGATCTAGGCCATCAGAGAGTGAAATTAAGGGAGGAGGTTAGTGGGTATATGGGTCTCAGCCCCGTAACACCTATCCGCTGGGGTCGAGTCCCACACAGCTCGCGATGAAAAGCGATATTTCTTACTCGTAGCGGCAGGGCGTAACTGAATTTAACGCTCCTCCACGAAAAAACTGCATTTCAAGTTATATCTTACCCTAAGGGTAAATTTCTTTTTGGGGGCCATTCTTAGGGAAAGCATAGTCTGCATCGACAACGGTATTGGGATTGTGGGAACACTAAAGCAAACTACCGGCGTAGCTCAAGGAGACGGACTTAGCCCGTTGCTTTTTCAGTATTCTTGGGAGGGCTACCCAACCGGGTGAGACAGGGGTGGACTCGAGAGTGGCAAGTACTTTAATGTATACAGATGACATTGTAATCTATGGTAGAAGTCAATTTAGGGATAAACGGGGACTGGAACGAATAATTGATTATATGGACGAGATGGGGCTTAGCATAAACTGGCAAAAGACAGTAGCAGTTAAGTTTCGACGAGGGGGTCGATTAGCAAAAAACGACGTTATCTAAGCTAGGGGCAGTGTAGCACAATTTGTAAATAAATTTACTTATCTGGGTGTCACTATAACGTCGAATGATAGCAGTTTCCAAAGGCATATAGAAAGCAGAGTGGGAAAAGCAATCCGAGCGGCAGCAGCAATTAAGAGCCCGCAAATGTTGTCAATACATACCGCCTCCGCTCTTTTCAAAATTAAAATAGAACCAATAGCAACATTCGGTATATCACTTAAATGGGAAAAATTGGGAGAAGCAGAACTGCAGTTACTAGATAGAGCCAGATTTTTCTTTATGGAACGGGTTTTGGGTTTAGCCAATTCAAGTAAAAATATAATAGTTCATATCTTAGAGGGGGGAGTTTAATGACACAGGAATTACAACTTCGATGGGGTTTACCTAGGACGAAAGCGTTTGAGGATTATACTTTGAAGTGGACGGAAAAAACTGAAGGGAATCGATTTAGGAATATATAATACGGTAGCGATGACAAGCACGGCCTGGCGAGCAGCGGGATATAAGGGCAGACATTTAACTACGGCGTTTGCAGCCCACGGGTTTCATCACGTGCTATGTAGCACGGAAGAATTCCACGATCCTCAGAAGTGTTGCAGGTGCACGAGGTGCTCTGTCCAGTGCGATAGATACCACGCCGCAGCATGTCCTGCAGCTCAGTCAATAGCTGAGCTAGCAAGATGAGAGAAGACCCATCGACGTGAAGGAAGCACTAATTGTGTCTGATGTATATGTTTATAATTTTACCCAACCTGGGTGTTAATAAACCATAATAATAAATTTCTTTTTAAGGGGCTGTAATTATCATTATTTTTTAGTGCAATCTCCTGTATTGGAAATTATATCACATATTAACTATGAAGAGGTTTTCTGTAAACAACTCTTACACAATTGTTCTCCCTAAAAAAGTTTACTTTTATATTGCTGACGGTGGCTTTATCTTTGCAATAGACGATCCATAAAAGGCCTAATTAAATAAGAATTTCTAAACTGTCATATCTGGTTCCAAATGCGGCAGTAATAGTTGCTGTAGCTTTTATTGTGTGTAAAAATAGGGGTAAACAGATAATCTAACTAAGAGACCAACTAGCATACTTGAAATGAATAGCATCACCGTTTAGCAGTAATATCGCACATATAATTTAACTATCTGCGGGAGGCAGTTTCAGATGTTACACGATGTTTTTTGTTCGCTGAATGTAAACAAGTTTTACTCTTCATGAGCTACTCAATGTGAGTCCATTACGATGTACTATCAGATCAGCTGTGATAATGGAGACTCCATGAATTTCTAGACGGAGGATAGTCTATAATTAAAAACAATCTCCTTAAAATAGGCAATTCTGGATCAATTGAGATGAACATTCTCTTGTATGTCTGTTTGAATAACGGTTGTATCGAACCTGTGAATGCCAGTGCCAATAGCCCACCACGCCGCCTGTTCTCACCGCTGAGCCAAGGGAGCATGAAATAGTCGCGCCAATCTTTATCAGTGCTGTGAACGTGTATTGTGTGTGTATTAGACAGCTACGACAAAGCCTATCGTACGATCCTACTCTCGTATAACGAACTAAATAAACGAATTTGCCAATCATGTGTCATTTTTAAGCGGGCGATGGCTTTCCTCAGCAATTGGTAACGAGAATTTGTAGCTTGCTTGCACGCGCGTTTCTGCGTCGTGCATTAGTTGCTCACTGCACGGTACAAGACGCCGAGAGTGCCAAAATGATTTCACTGACCATTACAAATACACAGACAGGTAAGAATGTTGACAGAACCTCCAAATGAGAGTGAGGTTGTTTTTGGCACACCACAACCTTATTCTCACTAAAGCAAAATGTGTCGTCGTCGTCGTCGACATGTCACGAGAACTCGATATTCCAACGGCGCAGACATGGCGCAGTTTTTGACTATATATATATACATATATATATAAATATATACCTACACATACATATATGATTAAAATTAGCATCCTCCCCGGTCGTTCAAAACGCCGCCGCCCTGCCTGGGGGCAGCGCTAATGACATGCTGGCGACCCGGGCAGGGGTCTTGTGCCACTGTGTCACTTTTGCGCATTAAGGCGAGCATATTGTCGTTCTTTCTGCTGTTCTGCTGCCGCTGCTGCCACAAGGTAAACTAGAACTACCAACCTAATGTCTGTGGACGTGAGGTCTTCTTTAATTTCGCGAAAAAGACACCAGCTTACTCACCATCGCCGTTCTGTCTCCAAAGTGAGTCCATCTTTCTCGAAAGTGTTCGTAAAGTGAGCCGTCGCCAGGATCGGAGCCGACACCCTCGTCCAGGTGACTGTCGTCTTCCTCCCCGGTGGTTTGGGCCTCCTCTGGGGGGCTCATCTCAATGACGTCATCTTCCGCTCCACCGCAAAGACACAGCAGGTTGACCATTTGACCACCTCGGTTGTTCTCGGGCGCTTCCGTCGCTTGGCCCGCCCAAACGACTCGAAACGACGCCCAGAAAAGTTCGGTATTTTCGAACGCCTGTCTCAGGCTTTCTACACGACGTGTGACGAAAGACACAGCGCTTTTACGTCGGCGCTATGACCAGAGGCTTGTCCGTCTCTGGACAAGCGTCGTGTCTTGTCAATAGTGGCCGATCGTCGTCGGTTCAGCACCGCTGCAACGACAGCGCACGTCGAGTTCTGGTTGTTTGTGTGTCGCGTTCTGCTGGCAACTCAGCACTACACAGCTATATCTAGCCGCTTACCTGACAAAGCGCCAGCCAGGCAAGGCCAAAATCGAAGCTAGAAGGCCGAATTCGGATGACTAATGAATCGGTGCTGCAGCCGAATCATCAAACGCGAACAACAACAACAACAATAACAACAGCAGCAGCAGCAACAACTATTGGAGCAACGACATTATCCCCCGATAAACGGGAAAACAAACATGATTCAACGCAGTAGCGAAGCCAACCTTGTTAGCGTCTTTGCAGGAGAGGTTGGGGGGGGGGGGGGAGCGGGGACAAAATGCAAGGAGCTTTTGCCTATGGGCGCAGCTACTCACTGAGGTTTCGGAAAGCACTTGCGACAAAACGCAGCTTACGCAGTAGACTGTATATATCTTTATGCATGTGATGACATGTGATAAAAGCCATTGTGGTCCTGATCACTGACACGCGCCTCTTAGTAGAGACACGTGCCTCCTCGTGCAAAACAAAAGCAAACTCGTCGTGGTTATGCAGCCGTACGCAAGAAACGTCATCGAGTAGAGACCCCCCCCAAATGATGAAGACCGCCGTTCGAGTTGCCTTGTGTGATGTCTATTCTTGTCCCGGTCAGGGAGCATGTCGCACATTGGCAGATACACAGATTGGTAAACACAACGATAGTGGATAATAATGAAGGAGAGTAACACAGTGGGAGAGAGAGAGAGAGAAAGAAAATCATCGTCTTCGATTATAGTGACATTTTGTGACAAAGTCGTCGACAACGTCAAAAAATGAATCTAGTTGAGTTTGCTTTCTATCTTTACGATCAGCGTGGCTTTAGCGCTCTTGATCTGATTGCTAGTGGCCCTATTATGGTCATTAAGGCGATATGTTCCCAGAGCATTTATCAACATATAGGATCTATGTACAAATACATACCCATTCATGCATATTTGCAGTTAATGTGACGTCCAAATCGAGCAGCTTCGGTCGGTTCCTTATTAGGCGGCTTTAAAACTCTATAAGCTATTCCATATGAAATGCTCAATGCTGCTGTGTATTGATTTTTCCTATCATTAGTGAGCCAGATGGGCTTCGCTGCAGTGCACTGAACTGCTTCCGCGTGACGAAATTATAAGCTCTACGGCATGCGCCTATCTTCGACCTCATCTGGAGACGCGCACAGCTCGCTCAGCAGGGGTATAATCTATTCAGCTTAGAACAATGACTTTAAACTCCCTGCCAATGGACGCATTTGCAAATAAGAGGAGATCTCTTGCCGAGATTCCTGAGAACAAATTTAGCAAAAAGTACGAATTACTTTACCCTACGACTAAGGGCATATCGATAATAACGATGCTAACGTCTATTGTCATGTTTATGCCTGACAGGACTACACGAGGGCCTTCCTATGCGTATGATCTCTATTGAGTTAGGTTCTTTAAGAGAGTCTAAGGAAGATGTTGGCTAGCTTTTCGCTTGCAAACCTAGAACAAAAAAGCTATTGTAGCTGCATTAGTAGCTTATTAAAAGCTTACACAGCGGCTAGCTTAACCAGGTCCCTGACGTACGAATAATGTGATGTCTCTAAATATAGTTTGACCCTTTTTCTCTCGGTCCTCAGTTTTCTCGCGTAAGCAGCCTGAAAAATCTAAGTTAGCATGTGTGAACATTTAAACACGCTGCATGTAGTATGATAAACAAATACATCAACTTCGCTGAGGATACGGTTGACAGCGCAACGTACACAGTGATACTGTATGTCGAAGATAAGCAATAACAACTCTTCTATTATTTATTACCTGTTTTATTGTCAGTGCTTAATACTTAATCCGTTATTAGAGTAATTAAGATATAACACCGTGGAGCACATATTGGTCGATCGATTGGCTATTTAGATTGAACCGATCGACTCTGTATCGGCGCTGACCACGGTAAGCTCAACGCGATCAACATTTGAAGTGAGCAGCTGAACCTCGCAACCGGTAATAAGAGACCTGCGGCTTATCTGAGGCAGCGCCTCGATCACGACGTCTAACGACGCGGCATCTGTCAGGGGCACGCTGTTGATGTGGTCCCAGCCCACTCTTCACAAGATGGAGTAATATTTCCCGTGCACACGTTCGTATGAGACAATTGTTGCTCCACTTACTCGTACATTTTTATTAAAAACATCCGAAGCTATTGAAGCTATGAAACGCAGGCAATAATAGCTCTTCTTATATTAAGCAACTGTGTTATAAGCTTCTCGAGCCAGTTTAAGCTTTTTGTAGAGAAACTCCGAGAAACATGTCCTACCATGGGGGGGGGGCGCCAGGTGCAGGTTGTGTATATATATAAATATATATACAAACTACCTCGCGCCCATTATGGCAGAACAACCGGCGCTTACGCCTCAGTCGTTCGCCAGATTGTCGGCCCCAGTTCAGATGGAACATTCGACAAAACTATCACGCTGGCTTAATTCAAGCCGTTAAGGCCAGTGATTCGCCGATGTAGATTTCGCCTCCACCAGCTGGGACACCGCCGAGGATCTGGCACTAAGTAGATGGACTTGCCGCCTAGGGCACACCTAGCTCGGAAGGCATACCCGCTTACGGGGATAGTCAGTGCTGCAAAACTGCTAAACGGCCTCGACATTCAAGCAGCCAGCACATTTGGTAACCTTGCGAATCTTCTGGGTCCAGCCATCAGATTGTTATCGGCCTTCGAAGTAAAGGAGTCTGTTGGTCCAAACGTCATATCCCTAGACGCCTCAGAAAATAGGGCCAATACCGGCCACTCGAGCGACCCCTCCTAGGCGGACCACATATTTAGCGCCGGGCTGTGAAACGGGAGCACCCCCCCCCCGCACGCGTTGCCAAAGAAGCTTCACCAGCAGCGGAATCAAACGGCGCATGAATTCAGCACAGCCGGCCACCGGGTACCCGCTCTTACCACCTGCAAGCAAAAGCGTCGATGGCATCGATAGCGTCTAACTACAAACATATCCAAACAACTTGACATAATTCCCAAAGCGCCCGGCCCGCAGTTTCCGCGGTGCTCGCCGACACGCTCTCTCTCTCTCTAGTGGATCACTAGACAACTTACTGGAGTTCGCACATACGGTTATCAGTACCCCACGCCTAGATGGAACAGCCTTAGTCGGGCTATCGACGCGTTTGTGGAGATGACTTCAAAACTCTCCCAAAGAGGCTGACGACGCGGATCGGTGCAAAACTGGTCCGCGAGGTTGTGTGGAACTACCCGCCAACGAGGCATGGATGGCCCGCGGCCGCGTCATCTCAGAGACCCGTTTACCACGGCAAATTCAAAAGGTGGGCCGCTTCGCCCAATCGTCATCTCCTTAGTTTTTCGTAGAATTATGGCGAACGTTACTATATTTACAACTGGGATAAGCTCGACTCTTCCGGATGCAAACTCTATTTTTTACGACTAAAGTCGAGGTCCCGCTGATGCCGTAGGGGCTCAGATGATCCCCAGGTCTTGGTTGGCGGCCTTCGATTTCGAACGTGCACAAATGGAACAGCCTGATAGTAGATATGAAACATTTTAATGTCAAACGGATACACTGTAGCGTCTACATCAGACGATACGAAACCGCTAGTCCGTACGAATCAACCTAGTAGCAACCCACTGGTCATAGTTTGATGAACGAAAAGTCCGCTTGACCCTGCTGTTGAAGATAGGCTCCTCAGAAAAAGCAGCCGGGTAAACAGAATGATCAAGAAGCAAACAGAATTGTACTGACTAATGACCTGAGACAATTAAGGCTGGCATAAGAACGGCGTCGTAAATAAAGAGACGAGACCATCATTCGATAACGAATCCCCAACGGCGACTCTAAGATATCCATCTGGAGGGCTCAGAAGGTCACCAAGAAGGTCAATAAGATTATCGGTTTGTAGACGACTGTTCGAATATGAGTATAGTTCGAGTAGACAAACGCCACGGAAACCTCGTGCCTCGACGGCAAATCGGAAACGGCACTGTGCATGAATGAGTTCCTCAGAATCCGCAGGAAAGCATATTTTCGATTCGTAAAATGCAATAGTATCCATGGCGAACACTACTGCACCGCGACCACCTCTCCTTATCTGTGGTGAGGCAAATTGCTTGCATCCCTTAATGTAAAACAGCGGCTCCTCGGCGGAATTCATTATTCAAATTATCAAATAAACTGTCAGCCCGACCATTAATTATATAGAATGGTTCTTTGCCAAGAACTCTTAAAGCACAAGAGTTCAGATGTAACAAGAAAAAAATGCGAGAAGACGACCGGCGAGTCGCCGTTACTCAAAGTTAACAAATCCCCCGTAGGAGCGTAGTACCATTCAAATCATCGGCCACATCATTATGCACTATTTAGTTTTTGAAACGAAACTAAGTATAGAAATAAAATACAAATGACAAACAGGTAATAAAATAATATATAGTCATGAAATAAATGCGTATTGCAAGCGGCCAAAAAATCACCGGAACATATGCGGACCCAGTACTAGCAAAATACAAAATGCACGCGTAGAATATACAACGTATAAAAAATATAAATTAAGAGACCGAGTACAAGTACAAATGTTTAAGCAGTCGGGTTGTCAAGGTAATTCGGTTGCAGACGTCATAGCCTCCGCAGCTACCGGAGTCGCCACAGATGACACTCTGGTGGACGTCGTTTTATTTTTTCCATATAATAGTATGTTTGCGTGAGGTGTGTATGGTTAATGCTATATTAGCAACTCGCTAGCCCTGTGACTGAAGTAGGTAGATTACCTATAACAGTACTTACAGTCCGACGTTTAAAATGAGACCAACAGTTGCTTGTAAAGCTTAGAGGATGCAAAGTTTATTTGCCATAGTTCTAACAAGACTTCATCGTACTGACCAAATGAGCACCTATGTGAACTATGCGTTTGTACAAAATCTGCTGCAATATATATATATATATATATGCTTTTCCGAGTTTGTTGATTGCGATCGTTGTTGTTGTATTTACACTTGCATTTGTTCTTGGTGTCCCTTGTGTTGTTGTTGTTGATTTTCGTGCTGTTGTTCATAATGTACTTTGGATTCGTCTTGCTGTCGTATCTGGGACGTTTTCTGTTCTATAGCGACTTCATGCTCATGTTCGGAAACAGCTTCTTGCTTGTTCTCTTCGGCGAGGCGGAGCAGCTCAACGGCGGCCTTGTTGACAGCGTAAAACCGTTCATTACACTGTCGAAGAAAAATGAAAAAGTTGGACAGGCAAATAGTGCGCAACGGGAAGATTTCCGTAACCGTCAATCCGCGGGGACATTTCTCAAGCTCCTGAAAACACCAAAGTCATCGTTACTAAAACTTGGTTGTTTTTTTTTCGAATACGAGCGTACACTACTAACAAAATGTGTACGTTAGTATTCAATACTTAATTCCTTAGATAATAGTGTTACCAAAGCAATTAAGTAATGCACACATAACGTAACTGATACGCTTGCTGAATTGGCTGTAGGATTGTCGTAAAAACGGATAAGAGTCTGCTGCAATCAGTGTAATTGCTTATGTTGTAATCATTTTGAGGACAGTTCTCTTTTGCATATTCTAGTATGGCTGTCGAGATGCGTATAGTGCTGTAGCGTTAGATCGAGCGAGCCCCTTGCGCTATGCACCGGGAGTTCGATCGATCTGGCGCCATGCACTGCAAATTCGATGTAGACGGGGTGCAATTAAACATAGGTTAACGACTTGTTTCATTGTATTATCCGATGATTCGTGCGTGTTACAACTAAGTGGACTGATCTTTTTATTCTGTTGGCTAGCGGCGCTAAGAAAAACTAAAATGCCGTCTACTGGTCATCTGTACTTTTGGATATCATATGCATCTGGAAGGCGACTGTAAAAATTGCAGAAAGATATATATATATATATATATATATATATATAAATATATACGCTGCTTCATTCTAACGACTCCTCACATATATATTTATATATATATATATATATATATATATATATAAAGTTATTCATTTATTCAATGTAATCAATCATTCACGGTCGGAACATGAATGATTGATTACATTGAATAAATTAATAACTATATATATATATATATATATATATATATATATGAGCTCACTTGCTATTAATATATATATATATATATCTTCTAAGACCTACCCTTACAGGCAATTATGGAGTAAACACAACCTGTGGCAATCTAGAGCGCGGTAACACCCTGCCTCCCTGTCCACAGCCAGAGCAGTTTCCAGCCGCTCGACGAAAGAGTCGACGTGAAAATTACAGTGCAAGACGAATGATATGCAGTTGAAGAATAAGAGGCCAGAACAACAGAAGATCGAAAGAAGAACAAGGGAAAAGGAAAACGAATCAATGTAATAGTAAATGTAACCTTTCGGACGACGGTGATTGCGTTGAGAACTTCTGTCAGCCGTTGACCGCTATCCGCCGTGAACGTGAAGCAGATGCTGTCGAGGCGACCAACGGCGTATTCCACCTCGTCAAATACCCACACCAGTAGCAGAACTAGGCCAGCAGCAAAACGCGACAAGGTTTCGCTGAACGCCACCTGCGGATCGTGGACAAACGACCACTCCATTAACACGAGATGAAAAGAGCAATCACGGTGTTCAGCACATAGCAAATACCTATGAGAAACATCACTTACCCAGCACAATGGTCATTAAACTCGCTATGACTGTAGACTGGATTTCACTCTGACTGTAGCTGTCGATTGGATTCTGCTACCGTATCTGCCATTGATCTTAGTGTAATCGTGCATTTACATTTATTCGGTAATTTTTTTAGCAAATTGGAGGACTCTATGGGGCAGAACAATGTCCACACCCTACGTAGGCTATTTGATAAATAACCAGAATTTTCGCGAGATGGCGCCATTGTTGTAGTGTGTAACCAGGAAGTAAAACTCTTCACCCTATCACATTTTAGGTTTTAGGCAAAGCGACGCTTAACGTACGGATGGTAGATTTTTGAACTGAATATGTCAGCACTAAGCATGAAAAATTCCGTATCGTGATTATTTAGGTAAATTTTAAGACTTGGGCGGTGGGGCAAATGTGAAACGAATTAGCGAATTTACGAGTGAAAACAAACGCTCTAGGCGAGAAACACATGACATTTAGACAAAAATGATTCTCTTTTTTGTCTTTTACAAAATAAGCCCATATGGAAGATGAGCAGGTAATAAAATTAGTAGAACATATAGATACGACGTAAAAATCAAATTCATATAGAAAAAAAAACGCGTAGAAACTAAATATCTGTATCGTGCTTATACGGAACAAAGAAAGCGGTCCTGATCACATGGAAGACCGTAGGATTCAAATGGCGCTTATATGGAAGACCTTACATTGCCGAATTCATATGCGTCTCGTAAACGTCTTACTATATCCTGCGTGCCACCACCGTCTACGAGTCATTTGACACTCTGAATCTATGGGTTTTATGAACATATTGTTTAGATTGTTCCGTATACAACCATTGTATGGGCCGGGATATCGGCAACTGAGAAAACTCTGTTAATTTTCATCGACCCACTGCAAAAGGCGGCCGATGCAAGATTTTTTAAACCAATGGGTGATCCAACAAGACGGGGCACCTAACTGCTAAATAACCGAAACCGTGCCGCTAAGAGCGCCTTCTTGACTTTTCCCGACAGACCGGAGAGGCCGTACCGAGTTTTGAAAGCGGGCCTTGGGACCACTTGATTCCAGAATATGAACAAACAAACGTTTCGGGAGCAGTAGAACAAACTTAATCTTTTCTATCTGTTTCTCATATCTGCTTTCGTTATTTTATTGTGAGTCCCCGGAGCTTTTAGCGTAGTTGTACGCACCACATATAGTATATACATATAATATATATATATATATATATATATATATATATATATATATATATATATATATATATATATATATATATATATAAAAATACCAGGCAAATCTCGACTGTTCGTATTTATGGTGGAAACCCTTTACGTGGCCACATAAGGAAGAAGTATAAGAAGAAATATCACATCAACATAATATATGGTAGTAACAAAACGATGTTCGTAAATCAAACTAACAAAAATACTTACGTTGGCTGAGTGCAGCTATGCAGACTCACATTCAAGTTCTCGTCAAACAGTATATATATATAACATTAGGATAGCTGGGTCTCGCGTCACCTATCTAACGGTCTACAGTCATTACGCACCTCGAGCAGAATGGGCTCGGTTCTTGAGACATAGCCTGCAAGCTCTTGCTCGGCGTTGCGAAGAAAGCTTAACCGGGTATCATGAGACGAAAGATTTGCGGTCAGCGACACTGTAAGTTCACGCGATGGCGTCGGCGTAGGCTTTTCCCCGATGTCGGCCGCCTCGCGCAGTGGGAACATCATGTAGTAGAGATCCAGCAAGCTCTGATCGATGAACTTTGAGACGGTTACTTTCGGATAGACGTTGCCTGTAGCAATCTGCATTGCGTGACCTAACGGCACGGAAAACAGACCCGGGTCGCGTTTTCGCTCATAGACGATGTCGTCTTGCTGGGGCGCACTTAACAGCTAGAACAAACGCGAGCGACAACCAACAACAAAATGGTACCGATATTGTTTGCTTTGCAAGCATGCCGCTCTATACGTAAGTTACATAGTGGATATTTTAGCCGATTAGTGCCAGCAATTTAAAATAATACTAACGCCGAGGATATAACTTCACACCTATACATGAATAATAATAATAATAATAATAATAATAATAATAATAATAATAATAATAATAATAATAAAGACGAAGGAAGGATCACGTCGGACATTCCGACAGAATTGCAACTTCCGAGGACAACCCGTCGCGTTGTAACATAGACACATACCTACAAAGACGAGTACTAAAGCATATACTATGTTTAACAGTACATTTAATCGCCTCTACCGGCCTATTCAACAAGGGTTTAGTAAACACGCAAGCACGTTAAATACATTGAGGCCACTTTTCCTATTGTCGAACTAAAAAACGGCCGGTTAATGCAACCGTTAAACTTGCTAAACAGCTGTTGGTCGAACGTTAGAATTATACTACCAACGACTACTTTGACAGAGACATATGAATAACCATCAGCGATAATGCGTGTAAAAGTCAAAGCATACACAGCCCACGAAAGCGGTAAGAGCACGGGAGTACTTGAGGTGCGTTCATAGGGAGAAGGAACTTAGAACGGGTTCAAGATTATCATAGACGATGTCGTCTTGCTTGGGTCTTGCAAATCTAATTTGTCTCAAGTATTATTATTATTATTATTGCAATACAACTCTAAACTTACATATATATATATATATATATATATATATATACCCAAAAGAAAACTCCGTACCTTGGGGTGCAACTCCCTAAGGCGATCAAGCAAGTCCTTGGCGTAGTCCTTCTGCCACCCCGCCTTTTTTCGGTCCTCATAGGAGACGACGTTCCACGCTCGGCCTTTCGACAATGTCATCTTTGCGAGCACTTTAATGCGGATTTGTCGTAAACTTGCCACATCTGGACTTAATTTCTGAACGTGTAATTTCGTCACGTACATGTCAGCGACCATCCTCTTGGTCATGTCGAGCTTCTCCTTGTCCCGCCGTGTCATATCGGAAAAGTAGTTGAGATTTGTGCGGATGGCCGCGATCTGCCATTGGGTGAACATGAGCGAGGAATCTAGTAAGTTTTGCTCAAAGTTCTTTGCGAGACCCTCTTCCAACGATCCGCACAACTCACCGTTGCTGTTAACGAGTCTGTCGAGCTTGGAGAGCAGACGCGCTCCGATCCCGGCCCGGTAGCCGATGCAAACGACGTACACCTCTGAGTTACTGCACCGGCTGCAGGCTGGCTTGCGGATGGTTATGGAGTCGAACGCCCGCCACAAAACGTTCAAGAGCTCGCGCGTTTCGCGGTGAAAGAACGTGAACATCTTAATGACTAGACATCCGTCGTTGGCAAGCAGACGCATGGCGCAGCGCACCTCGGCGCAAAACAGCGGGTACACCGTCATCTCTTGCTCGCCGGGACAGTCTTGGCAGTCAATGCTGCCGTCCGCCGTTACCAGGTCGTAGCGGTTCTGCATCGTTTCGTCGATATCCAGCATGAAGACATTGCCCGTTCCCGACTGTCCGAACACCCACTTGTCGAGCGTTTCGAAGATGAGCCGATCGTCAACAAACGTGTGTTCGGTCGAGTTACCCTCGAAGTAAGGATTCAACGTCGAGGCTTGCCAACTCCATTCGGCGGATGTGCTAAACCTCTGTAGCAGATACTGGTCGAGCGCACTGATGAACGCGCCGGGTGCCTCGCACAGGTGAAACGTCTTTAGGTTTGAGCGTTTGACTAGGTCCTTACCGTGCACGGCCAAAATCTCAAAGAACTTCACGAATGCCTGCGTCACGAGAGGAACATCGTGTCCAAGAATCTGCTTCAGCCGATATTTCACGAGCGAACTTCGATTACAGTTGGCCGTATGTTCACGCCAAGCGACCGGATCCTTATCGCTTAGCTCCGATTTGGCGTCATTCAGGCTCGTCTCGAGCTTGAGAAACTCCCGTTGCATCTCATCGTTGAGCCTGGCCGATTCTTCATCAGCGGACGACGGAAGCTCGAACACGCGATTAAACAAGAGGCGAGCATCTTCCCGAAGCCTCTCCGTCAACATTTTTCTGCAAAAAAATTATCAGCTTAGCATGGTTGTATGGTATAGGGGGAAGTAAAGAAGGGAGTCGTTGATGAGTGGTTGAAGTACGGCTTGTATCTGGCAGTGTTCGATGTTGGTGAACGAAAGATATAGATGTTAAGAGCTAAGTGACCACATGTATGCCTGAAGCTAGTGTCCAGGTGGTGCCCGCACCGCAACGTCGTTGTCGTGTGCTGATGCTCTATCGTGGTGGAACTACATCCTCTTGAGCGAATACCCTCTGAAAGATCTACGATCTAGCAGTTCCGGTAAGGTAATGCCCAGAAATGTGTGATACGTTTCTCCATTTGAGCGTTTGGGAAGTTTATGACGGTCTATACAGGGTCATTCATATCGTTATCTGTATGTACTTAATTCGAGATTTGGTAGAACTCGGCAAGAAAATAATTTGTCCCAATGGAAGGAGGACGCGGAAACGTCCTGTTTAGGAGAGAGAGTGAAATTTATAAAAGTAGTTGTTCTGTCTTTTTCTCCTACATAGTTGTGCGAAATCTATGTTTGCTGGAGAACCAGTTAACGCATGAAGAAACCGATTATACCGGCGTGTTTGGAGGAAAATTCTGCACAACGGTGTTACGTTAATTTTTTCATGAAAAATCGTAAAGTTTTTCTATTAGGACCAAAAATGTACGTTCAAAAGACCGCTCTTACGCAATAGCAAATTTAATGCCCACCATTTTGTACCTTTTTTGACAAACATTTTTGGTCGTAATGGAAACATTTTACGATTTTTCACGAAAAGGCGTTAACGTAAGACATAACAACAAACATATCGGCTTTTTATGACTTTCCTTAATCTGGCTATTCGCTTTTCGCTACGCAAGCTAGGGAAGTGTCTTCTGTTGTGCAGAATTTTCCTCCAAACACGCCGGTATAATCGGTTCCTTCATGCGTTGACTGGTTCTCCCGCAAACATAGATTTCGCACAACTATGTAGGAGAAAAAGACAGAACAACTACTTTTATAAATTTCACTCTCTCTCCTAAACAAGACGTTTCCGCGTCTTCCTTCCATAGGGGAAAATCTTTTCTTGCCGAGTTCCACCAAACCTCGAAATAGGTACATAAGGATATGAATGACCCTGTATGTTAGTTGTCCTCCATTCTATCCCAAAAGATTCACCAAAACGCAATCCAGGCTTGCATGCATTCGGGTCATATGTGAAAGATGTCCACTTGTGTAAACGAAACTTCATCTGTGAAGAGCGCGAGTGGAGGAAACCTAGCCTGGATTTATTTTCCTGCAGAAACCTCATTCTGCCCACTATATTTTTTCACCACATCGAACACCATCAGATACAGATAGCTATAGATACGCCGGCCGCTAGCGTCCTCCCATTATTTAACATGGGACCCCGCAGGAATCCGATATCTAGGGCTGGCAAAACGGCTTACGATATTGCGACTGATATCACGACTAAAACCATTATCAATTTGATACAAAAATAATCTGCATTACCACGCATTTTTCTGAAGGTGTGTGTTTTATTACCTTGTTGGCAAATCCATTGTTAGCTACCCAATGTACTTTAGACAAAGCTTTTAGCTTTCTTCTCGAATACGCCGATACGTTTAGTATCTCAATCGAACAACTCGTTCTTGTAATTGCACAGTTGGTAAAAATAAACAAGATATATTTGCCCCCGCCCTCCATATCAAACATACCCCCATACCGCATTGGCAAAAATAATTATTGCAACGATTTATACCACCCCTTACAGCGGCATCCAAACGTATATATATACAGGGTGTGACTGAAAGGTTTTTAAAGCGATGCATAAATTGTAGAGCTCGTTAGAGCAAATATATTTTCCAATAGAACACGGTCTCTGAGACGTCTTGTTTCGGAGTGAGAGTTAAATTACTACAATTTGTGACACTGGTGTTTTTGCCCGACATAGGAGCACAACATGTGCTGTTGCGAGACAACCTCCTAGACAGAAACTAAGCACACCTTCGTGTTCGTGACAAAATTCTGCTCCATCTGAAGAATATACAAGGCCAGTCAGAAGACGCGACACGGTCGCTTAAAAGAGAATTCGCCAAAAATGAAGTTCTTTATTAACGTTCACGCCAAATACTTCAAAATCATAACCCTACAACCACTCACAGCGCTAAAAACGGACATATTCAGCCAATGGGCAATTCAACGGCGATCATGTTGGTTCCAAATATATGTCAATGCGAGCTGTGGTTGCGGAGTAATTACGAGTTTTCGGAGGGTATGTCGAGATTGAGTGCATGTAAAATGACTGTGTAGCGACGTTCACTACCGCCGACATGTCGCGCGACAGCCGCTGCGCGTCGCCACACAGTCATTTTACATGCACTCAATCTCGACATGCCCTCCGAAAACTCGTAATTACTCCGCAACCACAGCTCGCATTGACATATATTTGGAACCAACATGATCGCCGTTGAATTACCAATATGTTTTTAGCGCTGTGAGTCGTAGGGTTGTGATTTTGAAGTATTTGACGTGAACGTTCATAAAGAACTTCATTTTTGGCGAATTCTCTTCTAAGCGACCGTGCCGCGTCGTCTGACCGGCCTTGCATATTCTTCAGGTGGAGCAGAATTTTATCATGAACACGAAGGTGTGCTTAGTTTCTGTCTCGCAACAGCACATTTTGTGCTCCTATGTCGGGCAAAAACACCGGTGTCACAAATTGTAGTAATTTCACTGTCCGAAACAAGACGTCTCAGAGACCATGTTCTATTGGAAAAAATATTTGCTGTAACGAGCTCTACAATTTATGCATCGCTTTAAAAACCTTTCAGTCACACCCTGTATATATATATATATATATATATATATATATAATTGTAATCATTCAATTATGCGAATGCGGCGCGCAGTCCGCTAAGCAAAAGGCATGACTAATAAACTCTAGTCTCGCTGCATAGGTAAGGATCACAAAACCACTGTTTTGAAAGGTGTTATGCTTGAGATGGCTAGTAAGATTTTTTTAAAATCATATAATACACAATTTGTTTAATATTTAAGACTCCGGTGTTAGGACAAATATGTTGCCAACGGAATCGTAGAAGGAAGACAGTCGAATCGCACGGGTTCACCAACACTGATTCTTATTTATTGCTTCTGTAGTTCCACTACACCATAGAAGGCCGTACGGCCAAGCCGCCCCTCTTCGTGATATCACCTTGCTATACTCTCACTTAACGTTATGTTCTGGCGGCTGGCCTGGCATCTAGATGTAGTTTTGAAGTATAAGTAAGACATTCTTGCCGCAGAAAGGCATTGCGGCGTGGCGCAATGCATCAATTTCGACTCAAATATGTAGCAGAGCTAGGTGCAGCTTGGTGTCACGAACAATGAATAATGAAAGCTCGCATTATGCGCAAAAACACCAAATACCATTTGAGAAAGCGCATCCAAAAGGCGCGTTTATCAAAATGCTCTCCTTGACCCCCCAGACACAATAAGTGTTCGTTCGTGGTATGTTACCTGTGACGAAACATGGGACAATTGAAACATGCAAAATCTTGGTGCACCCCAGGCCAGTCTCCTGACATCGTCCACTACGAGTTTCATCCTAGTGGCCAAACGATACACGCGAATGCCCATGCCTGTGATTAGCTTGACCATCCTCTTTTTGCCATCCTCCAAAGGAAGCGACAACATTTCGTGAATAGTAAATGAGTTAATCTCCATTAAAATACGGCGGGTCTAGTTGCAGAACGCAAGTCAGCTTCTACAAGTAAAACGTAAACAGATACCCGCAAAATCGGCTTTTGGTATTTAAAACGACAAGAAGTTCATAAAACTAAGAAATTCCTACCGATGACAGCAGAGTCTTTGACAAGCTCCATATATTAAAAATAACGTATATATAGTAAATAAACATATTGCCCTTACACCTCACCACAGTCTAAATGAAGAGTTGTCACTCTCGTTCAGTTTTTAGGCACTCGGCAGAACAGCTAGGTCTGCTACGATGCTATCTAATGTTTCTCAGTAAGAACACAAGTGACTACTGTTTGGATTGCTGTTTATTAGAAGAGCACAGGTCGATCGCACATTCCTGCCATAGCATAATCAAGTCAGACATGCAATCCATGCCATGTCGTGCACTCACTCACTCGCGCCACTTGCGTGCGATAAGGCATCTGTGCACAACATACATATACATGTGTACATAACTGTAAGGATCCTCTCCAACAAGATACCTTCGCGTAGATAGATCAATAGATAGATAGATAGATAATCCCGGCGGCGACCCCAACTCAGCCCGTCCGGGCTGCCGAAGCGTACTCTTGCGCGAGACGCTCACTGGCCTGGCCAAACATCCAACCGTTGGCCTTGTCCGTCTCCGCCAGAATCTTTCGAAGCGCCTTCTTGTCGTGGACGCTCAGCGGGTGAAAGCCGACGAGTGCGTAGTCTTCGATGACGCCGGCTATCGCTCGATTGAGGCTGCGGTGTCGCGCGAGGAAACGATGGTCGTCCTGTTCGTCGCGGCCTCCGGCCATCGTCTCGCAGAGCCTCTCGAGGTCCATGACGCCGCTGTAGTAGTCGGCGTCGAAAGCCAGCATCGTCTGATCGACGAGGTCGAACTTCGACAGCACGTTGATGTGCGGCATCTCGACGTTGATCATCGCGCTCAGCGACGTCAGCAAAATGGCGATGTACTTCGCGGGGTCGGTGCAGTACACACCGTCGACGAGGTGAACGGCCGTCAGCCGGACGTCTTCGCGCTGCAGCCGGTGCAGAATGTCCCGAATTCCGCTGTGGTGCGTGTACAGCTCTACCTGGCCGGGACAGTCCATCAGGATGTAGGTGTCCGCCGACAGGCTGGCCAGCTTCGCCTGAAGCCAGTCGATGTTGGCTTCCAGGTACTCGACGCAGTAGATGAGCGCGCCATTCGGACCGAGCTTGAGCGTCTCCATGACGTCGGTAACGCGGATGAGTTCGGCCACGTCGATTGCGGCCGCGTACGGCAGCTCGTCGTTGGCCGGATCGAGGTTGACGACAGCGAACTTTCGGCCCTGACGCTCCAGGTAGTCGGCCATGGCCTTCGTGTACGTCGTCTTGCCCGAACCCGGCGGTCCGATGACGCATTGGCCGAAGCGCACCATTTCACCAACGATTCTTCAGTGACTAGTTCTAACACTAGTTCGCCTAATAACCGCTCCTCCTCCTTCTCCCTTTCTATATATATCTCTCTCTCGCAGTCCTTCGGTTTGCGCGGTCGGTTCCTTCGAAAGCTCTGCTCCCTTGTCTTCTTCGCCGGGGCCGGCGGTCTTCCGCAGCCGATGACCACGATGACAGCTAACAGATGTCTTCGCCTGAATAGCGTAATGCTCGGATCAACTAACGTATTTTCAGTCTCAAGCTAACTGCTCTATCTCTCGCTCTTCCTCAATCTCTCTCTCTCTCTCTCTTTATGTTTCTCGCGTAGCCTAGATGTTGGCTTTTACTCAGCGGGAAAACAATATGTCCCCTTTAACACTTCCACACACCTTTTCATACGCCCAGAATAAGGGTTCAACAAAGTGCCATAATGATGCCGAAATGCTTTCTTTAATGACCTAAGCTATACGGACTCCACCAGAGCACCGGAGGTTAATGAGGAGAGAGTTCACTTTCCCTGCTTTATAGAGCAAGACCGTTCTTACAGCGACAGAACGAAGACAAAGGGTGTAAGCACCTCACGTGCTGGACTCTTTCGGACAGCGCCAACAGGCCACTCAAAAGTTGTCTCAAAAGTAACTACGCACATACGTTTTCTGGCACATCTATATATATATATATATATATATATTATCTAGTATATATATATTTATATATTTTACCGCGAACTCAATTTGGCTACGCGTTCAGCCGGCAACCCGAGGCAACTAGCTCGCTTCGTAGCAGGGTTTCGGATATGCGTATTTTTTTAAATAGTGCATGATTTTAGTTCGAATATTTTGCTATCGCCGAACGCCAGGAAACGTCTGTGGTTTGTTCGAACTTCAAAAGCTCACAGAGCAGAGCAGCTGATGACACACTTGTCGCATTTAGTCAATAACAATGCCAACAACAACAACAACAAAAAACAACAACAAATCGCCGAAGCCACAACAATCAGCTTCTCTTTGCGCTCGTGCTGGGAAGGAAAAGCACGTGTGATTTTATGGAGCGTCACACCTGTATTCGCAGTAGAGCGAGCTCGTAGTAATTATAGGTGACTGTCCTATAAGTTGTACTTCACTGTTTGGTTTGAGTTCCTAGAGGCTGCCGCTGCTGCCGCGCATTGCCTGACTGAAGCTAGCAAAACGTCAACCTAAAATTGCCAGCCGGCTCTTCTTATTATTATTATTAATTATATTACTAGTACTGCAACAATATCGAATATTCAAGTTAGTGAACTCAAACACTACTCACTATAGTCTGCAGTGAGTGTCAATCAGTGTTCAGCAACTTACTGGCTGTGCGTTTTATCCAAGTTGAACTTGTTCGGCGTGCGGCGCCTTAGTAGCACTGTAATAGAATACGTTGTTGCTCTAGCAGACGACAGAGAGCAGAAAGAGAAAACATCGTCTGGCAGACGACAAAGACGACGACGACGACGACAACAAGATCGGCGCGCGCACTGCGTTTACGCTGTCACCACGGTCCACGGAGGTAACTCTCGTGTTCAACCAATTACGGCGAATGGGCGTGTTGAGGAAGGGGTCATTCGAGCATATATACCTGTATATATATATATATATATATATATATATATAAACCATCCAACGTTATCTTACGTGCAACATTGTCACATATGCACATAGACAGTGAGCGATCATGGCGGTACAAGGATACCCAACCCTTAAAGATGATGTGAATCCAGCATGGTATAACAGCTTGCAGTTCATAAAGTCCACACGGCTGGGTTATCGTTTGGCGTCGTTGTAATGTATAAGATTTAGTGGCATAATTAAGTACATTCTTATCATCGTATGTCACTTATGTGCTAGTCTTCGGCCAGAGTCAGTCCAGAACAGGCCCATTTTGCCAACGACTCAACCATGATGTAGCAAAATTTAAATAGAGCAAGTTTAAAATTGATTTAAATATATGTATATATATATATATATATATATATATATATATATATATATATATATACAGGGTCATTCATATTGTTGTGCACGCATTTCGAGGTTTGATAGAACTCGGCAAGAAAATAAGTTTTCCCTATGGAGGGAAGACGTGGAAACGTCTTGTTTAGGAGAGAGAGTGAAGTTTATAAAAGTAGTTTTTCTGCCTTTTTTTCCTACATAGTTGTGCGAAATCTCTGTTTGCGGGAGAACCAGTCAAAACATGAAGGAACCGATTACACCGGCGTGTTCGGAGGAAAATTCTGCACAACGGAAGACACTTCACTAGCTTGCGTAGCAAAAAGCTAATACCCAGATTAAGGAAAGTCATGAAAAGTCGATATTTTACGTTAACGCCTTTCATGAAAAATCGTAAAATCTTTCCATTGCGACCAAAAATGTTCGTCCGAACGACCACTCTCACGCAATAGCAAATTTAATGCCCATCATTTTCGTATCAAGGTGACGGTGCTGCGTTACGTTGTCAAGTCACTAAGCTTTTTCGACAGTCATAGTTGTTATGTTTTACGTGCAAGTTTTCACGTTCAGAACCGTAAAAATTTGCCAAGACGTTTCCGCCCCCTCCTTCCACTAGGAAAATTTATCCTCTTGTTGAGTTCTACCAAACCTCAAAATATGTACCTAACTTTCTCATATGCCCTATGGAAATATGCATGCCTTCGCTTTCGATATGGCTATCGAAAAAGCTAGTGAAGTGTCTTCCGTTGTGCATTCCTCCGAACACGCCGGTGTAATCGGTTCCTTCATGCGTTGACTGGTTCTCCCGCAAACAGAGATTTCGCACAACTATGTAGGAGAAAAAAGGCAGAAAACTACTTTTATAAACTTCACTCTCTCTCCTAAACAAGACTTTTCCACGTCTTCCCTCCATAGGGAAAACATATTTTCTTGCCGAGTTCTATCAAACCTCGAAATGCGTGCACAACAATATGAATGACCCTGTATATATATATATATATATATCCTGCACTCACTGCAGCTGCGCAGAGATCACGCCTTTATGGAGGGAATATTACCGGACGGTTATACCTTGCAGTAGACGTTCAGAATGCAGCATAATACCTTCACGGAAAAACGCATTATGACCTTCGTTTCTAAGAATTATACCGACGGACCCACCTGCTGAACAGATAGCTAGAATACTGTTATGCAAGCAAATCACTCACTGGTGGACAACATAACCTGGCATAGGTAGTAACAGGATATAAGCCTAAAGGGCTACTGCTTTTACGTGGATGACTGTGCTTGTAAATACTGTGAAACGATAACATTCATTTTCAAGGGTTGGTTATCTTTCTACTATCACGCACACCAGCGATGCGTCACAATGTAGCAAAGTCGCTTCGTAAATGCAAGATACCTAGCGAAAAGGACGAAATTGGTTCACATGTTGATACAATTTATGAGAGATCTTCAAATGAAAAGATACGCAACAATACAGTATAATGGAAGCCTTTATTCAAAAGTAATCACCAGATGCCTGAGCACAGTTCTCCCACTGTCCGCTCACGCCGAAAGATTCTCTGTTCCCAGAATTCCTGCGACTGTGCCCGACTCAGTTCATCGCCCAAGTTGAAACGCTTCCCTTTGAGATGTTTTAAGCGGACCAAACTAATGGGGAAGTCGCAGGTCGACAGCTGTCCGAGCTGTAGCGTGAACGCTCAAGCTACTCCCACTTCAACAGTATCAGTCCCTCCGTGAGCAGCCCAGGCTGTTTGCTCTTGATGCAGCAGCGCGCCACTGCGCGTAAACCAACCTGTCGTGGACATCTGTCCACACTTGTCGAGCGCTGGTCCCCACCCTCACTGCTATCATTCACATGACAGCGACACGCAGATCGGTTCCGATCAGGTCGTTCATCACTTTGTTGATGGGTTCGGCTGTAATTGCCGTGCTTGTCTGAGGTCACCACTTAAACATTCTCAGTCGTTACGAAGTCGGGCACTTCATTTTCTCACCGAGTTGTCGGACCACAGTCTTCTCCGTAGTATACGGCCGCTTGAACACCTTCTGCAGTCAGAAATCTGATAACACCTCGCTGCTCTTCGATCTTCGAATGTGTTGCAATGGGAACGCTATGATGTCCCCACACGCAATGTCGCGGCAATTGGACGGAGCATGCAAGGATCTGCTTCTCACTTTCGTCATGCGCAGACGTCCGCTGCTTATGCGCACAACCATTCTGAACACTCCATTCGCGTTCCCAACTCGTACCTTATTACGCTATCCCCAAAGCGGCATATTTAAATGTCAACCGGTTTGATTGTTACGGCGTTTCGTACCGTTCTATTTTAACGCCCCTTATAATATAAGTCGAAATCGTGCCTGGGTTCTTAGTTTGAGCTTATTCATCGTGATGTAAGTTAAGTAAGGACAAAACATGTATAAACCCCCCTAAAAACGAACACAGAAAATCAAACCATTGAATACTTGTAGAACAACGCTTGCTTGCATGGCAAATCAGCACATGAACTCCGCTGCCTATAAATATATACGATTGCAAAACACCGAATGATTCAAACATACAAGAATATTTTATTTTTTATATTTATGTAAATCTCATTTTCTCTCTCTCTCTCTCATCTTTGTTTATTGTTCTATGGTATCTTCTTATTAAGTATCTATATACACAGTGTGCTTTCACATTCACCGTGGGGGCGGGCTCATTTTGTTGAGCCTCTTTAAACTTCGCGTCAACAAGCGGCGGTGCCTTGTAAGTCTTTATAGCGACAAACATATCGGGCATGCAATCAAACCCTTATGTGCCCTAACAGAGGAAAAGGTAAATCGTCGCTTGCCGGGCAACTGAAAGACAGCACGATCTCCAGATTACTCTCGGTCGTTCTTCGAGAACATGCACATGCGTACCATATGTACCGGAGGCCGCCATTGCCGCTTTAGACCGTTGTCCAGACACTTGACAGCGATGTACCCCCAAATACAAATACGCCTCACTTAATGATTTTTCTGACTGTCGCCACGTACAAAAACATCCTGATGAAGAAAAACAATTCGCTCTATTTATGCATCCCTATCCTCTCTCTTTCCTCCGAGTCGGGATTCTGCCTGCTGACCACTCCTTTGCAGGTTGGACGCTTATCACTGCAGCGCGGTTGCTGCACTGTGCTCATTCTTTTCCGAAACCATGTTCCCACTACACCCCCCCCCCCTCCCCATGGCACCATAGACATGTCCCTATTAGCGGCATTATAGCAGTCTCACGCGCTAGGTATATATATATGTATATATATATATATATATATATATATATATATAGTATCAACGCATCAAATAGTCAACACTAAAGTATCCATTGCACATACACTCGCCCGCGCACGTTTCAAGCCCATTTTACATTACACCAACAATGCATATCATATAGCCAGCCAGCGTTCTACTCTGTACTGCGCTGTTCGAAACGATACGTACATACATATATCAATCATGGTAATTGTAGTAAATCAGATGCCAATCATGATAATGGTAGTCAAACAATCAGATGACAATGATTCTGCTCCGTACAGGACCTTCTATTCTGTTCTGATTCTAGATTTTCGCAGCTTCTGCAATCTCGGTGTTGCAACACAGCCTGCCAGTGTCCACAACAAAGACATCTGGCCCAATAACTCTGTGTGGTTATTATGTATGATGACAACAGGTTGCGGCTGTTGATGACCCCATCCCACCCTCCCTGTACCCCCGCCGGCCTGAAATGCCAGCAAGAAATGTCACAAAGGTACTCTTTCAACGATTGGTGTGTACGCGTGCCTATGGCCATCTGGGCCAAATGCTTCGGTATGAATACGTTGTGTTCCGCATTCGCGTCACTGCACACACACACACACTCCGCTCTTGCGTGTTTCTGTCGCTCTAGTTAGAGGCCGCGGCCTTCTTCTTGTTCTCTTTCTTTTTCAAGCCGTCAATATTTCCTGTAAGTCAATCATCACAAATGACAACCACTGTTAGGCGTTGTTGCGACAACAAGTGTCTAGATAATCAACACGGGTCGCTGATCATTGATTCACGGTCAAGTAAAAGACTCATTTATCTGTATAAATGTTGACACACATACGTTTCTTCATAAATACACACACACACACGCATTCATATATGTGTGTGTGTATATTTTTGCAACCTCATATACACCTTTAGATACTCGATGTATAATAATTCGATAGCAAGGCCCAGTTTACTCCATCACTCGATCATACTGTTTATAATAATCATTATTATTATTATTCAATTTTATATGTTTTTAAATGAGAACTAAAGCATTGTATATCCTTTAATAAACCACGATTTGAATCTTGAATACTGAAAATAACAGTTGTGTCGTGCCACCACAAATACACTTTGAACAGCACAACTGACTACTTGTCTACGTAATTCAGTTACAACATGTATGTAGTTACCGACTAGACTGACACGTGTATATATATATATATATAAAATCTAGGCAGATAAATATCCAACGAACCTCTGAGCAATATCGAATAGGATGCCTGAAATCTGACGGCTTCTTGAGGACTGACAATGGTCGAGATCTTCTTGCTTCCGAGAACAGCTCGAAGAAGACACTTGTACTCCTTCGGGGAAGAACTTGGCTGCACCGACTTTAGCTTCTCCAGCTTCTTCCTGACCTTCTTATCTGAAACGATGGAAGAGCGTAGAGAGTAAGCAAACGGTTTCAAGTTGTGCCGCACCGCAGGTGTAACATTACACCTGCCTTAACCGCACATGATAGGGCCCACCGAGATTTCGCATTTACAGTCGGCGGCGACAGCACACACCGCAACCACCGCTGGATAAATGGCTCCCATGTCATGCATTGAAGCTGTCTGCAGAGAGTCTACCAGACGAGTTTCGGACCAAATTTACGTTGACATCAGTCAGTATCGTTATTACAGATACTGATCTGTAATAACGATAGTTAAGCGCGTAGGGCCAGTGCCGACAGTTCAGACAACATTAGGATAGAAGGCCCGTCTACCAGCAATAGGTAAGCCGAATGCTCACGATCAATAATATTTAACAATGTAAACTTGCAAGTTCTCTTGCAAACGATATGTATATATATATATATATATATATATATATATATATATATATATATATATATATATATATATATATATGCCTTGCATGTGTGCACTACCGTTTGTTATAAAATAAGGCGAAGAAGACACATACGTATCCAAAAAGAATGCTGAACAAAAATTATGTAGACACGGTTACCGTGTCAAAATTCCAAAAGGCGTTAAAATCGTTTTAGTGTTCCTTACTATCCTTTGGCAACCAGAGGCATAACTTTTTCAATACTGTGCAACAAGCCGAGCATTTCTATACAGCTTTATAATAGTCACCACTTCAGCATATTAACCCTAAGACTGCAGTCTACAAACATTTTCGTGAGGGCCGTAAAGTGCTTATGACAAGTGCGCCGAATAAAAACAGTTTTATAAATACGAAGTGTGTGGCCGGTCTACTTTTGGTAAAGGTCTGTCTCCATACTCTCTTCAGATATGCACTATCTCTATGTAAAAATTACAGACAGTGCCAACACGGCATTGCAGTGCTAAACGTTGCACGTAAATTGCGAGGACGGCGAGGTCAGGTGGGCATTTATGGCCGATGTGATTCTAGTAAATGGAAGATAAATTAGAGAAAGTGTTTGTATGCACACAAGAGAGAGCGTACAAAAGAAGACTGAGCAATGTAGGCCGGTGCAGCTACAAAACGTATCACTACATTGGAGTGCCAGATGATAACTTTGAGCACGTTCATACTGACGCTAACTTCGACGGCGTTTATTAGTAATTTAGTGGTTCGCCGTAGTAGGGTGTATAAACCGTTACATTTTTATCCAATTGAATTACCACCACTGTTAGGAAATACTCATATTCAATGCTCCATGGGGGGTTTGAGAGCACGATGGACACGTTTACATATATATATATATATATATATATATATATATATATATATATATATATATATATATATATATATATATATATATATATATATATATATATATATATATATATATATATATATACCGAGCAAGATGGCTTAGTGGCAAAGCCTTTGCCTTGCATTCGGGAGGACTGGGTTCGAGACCCAGACCGGCCACTCTTAAATTGGTTTGCATTTTCGACAAGGTAAGTGCCGGAGTGGATTAAAATTAGCCATGACATGAAAAAACCGTACACGGGCCATAAATAGCCTTACAGAAAATCTTTTAAAATATATATAAATTATAATTAATTTATATATATAATAAATTAAAAAAAAAAAAATATATATATATATATATATATATACAACCATGACTAGTTTACTTAGTAGACTGTACATGGTGTAGTCAGAGTAAGCCACTAATTATAGGCGTTCACTATTTCTTAAACAACACAGTTAATGAAGTGTAGCTTTGCGGCCGGCACTTTGTGAAACCCTAACGCTACAAGAAAGAACGACGGGCCATTACTTAGAAGGCTTCGTAGCATCGAACAATTCTGCTTGCTGGATCGTGCCGTGTGCGGCTGGCGATTGCTGAACGAACCGAGACGAGTTCCGTCAAGGTGGACGCACCTGCTCGACGCCCCAACCACGAGATGAAAGGAAATACGGCGACTTACAACGAGTAAGTAGCAAGCGAAACAATTGCAACAACAATGAACAGGCCTCACACGAGATACGTCTCGCCATCATTCCCGACATCATTGTTACCATGACGATGGTCATCACCACAATTGGCCTCAAGTCGCGATTGAGCGTCTAAAGTCAGGTTTTTCGTAGTAATAGTTGTCCTGCTAATAGTAGTAGAAGTAACAATATCTAACTGAAGACTAGCAACACAGACACAACACCAATGGTGGTGTCCAGATTAGAACACAACCTTTTAGCGGCATGCACACATATATACCGGGCAATTTTTCTCCCATAAGACGCTCCAGTGTGACCAGCTGAGGCTGGTACAGCTGTGTTCTCAGCTTTGATCGGTTAGAACAAGTGGTGTTTTACGTTAGGTATTCAGAACTCGTAGTCTTGACTGAACATGAGCTCGTTATGATCACTTGCGATGTAGTACTGTTTTCCTCTAGAATTAACTTGTTCGAATGAGTATATATATATATATATATATATATATATATAAGTCATTTAGTATGTGTGTGTGTAAGTTAATGTGTTTCCTATTCATTGAGACTTCCATAGGGACAAAAAAGTTGGCAAGCGCTAAACTAAGTGCGCAGAGTTCCAAACAGACTACGAAGATAAATAAAACGTTTGTATTGTTTACCGGAATTACCGAATGACCCTCCCATAGATATATGTTTTTTTTATTATTACAATGTATGTATGTATACATTAATCTCTATAATGAGACATGGTGCTCCGCATGTGTCCAAATACACTAGATGGATCAGAAAGTTCGTAGCATGGTATACAAGCAACAGACAGACAAAAATCACGTACATTTTCTGTTTTAGTACAGCCCCCCCCTCGGGTTCCACAACACAACTAGTCCAACGAGCCCCAGTAACCTTTATACCAGGAGCCAATATTCAGAATATTTAGACCCAAAAAATCTCGTCTACGGCGTACATTACATCATTGTTGCTTTGATATATCTTTCCGGAGGGATACTTCTTGAGGTTTCCAAACAAATGATAGTCGTGCGGGGCCAGAAACCTCGGGAATATGGGGGTGCTCGACAATTTGGTTCGCCTAATTTGGCTATGGTGCGTTCTTTCAGCTCGCCCATGAGTCTTGCGCAGTATTCCCCAATTATCCATCTTCCTGTAGAAAAGCAATTCATAAATAGAGTACTTTTTGGCATCCCAGAGAATCGTGGCTAAAACTCTTACGGTTGAGATGTGCCTCTTTTCCCTTGTGGAAGGCCTTTCGCCGCGTGCAGTCCACCCCTGGTGGCATCTGCTCGTTCTAGATCGAGAAGTGAAGTGTTGGAACTAGATTTCGCCGGCGGTTACGAATTGGCTCACAAATCTTGCGGACTTCGTCTCAAAAGTTCTCTAAGATGCCATCCACAATTGACACGGATGTCAGTGTTGGCAATATCGTTAGCTCGTCGACGGTAGCCACTTTACTTGATTTTTTTCAAACATAAATGCTGACGCAATATTTAATGTACTGCGCTACAGCTAATGCCCATCTCTTTCGCTATTTCCAATCGGCAACCAATCTTCAAGAGTAGGTAGACAGACCTCTGGCACAATTTTCTCATCCGAAGCTGCTTTTGCTGAAGCCGCCCAGAACGGGGTGCGTCCTCGGTACTCCCTATACTACCTCTTTAAAATAAGGCAATCCATTTGGTACTGTGGGTAGGTGCATGAGTTCCGCAAACTGCTTCTAATTTGGCGTTAATTTAGGTTGCAGTTAAGCCTGTAACAAAAACGTTTAACCACAGCAGCAATGTGACACATGATACTTATTTTTGTCACTTTCAAAGAAAGTCTCTCTCAAACGCCGTAGTCGGCAAAGGCTTTTTGAAATAGTACCCAACTTTTTGATCCACCTTGTGTATGTATATATCATGAAAAATCGGTCCTGGACTTAAGTATAACTTGTCACGAACCCGCGATCTGCAAGAAAATAGCTTTGCCACCTGAACATAACAAGGAAGGGCTCCTCGTCGATTGTGAAAATTTATCACGAAAAGCGAAAAGGTTCACAGGACAGGTTCAGTACGTGATGCGCCAAGTCGTAGAAAACCACAGAGCGGTCGGCTGAAGATGTCATTGCTGCGGCCGACAGTGTGGGGCAATATCCGGAGACATCAGTTCGGCTACAACAGCGCCCAACAACTTGGTCTTTCGCCCAACTCAACCTGCTGTATTTTAAGGTAGGATCTAGGATGTGTCCATATAGGATTCGGCTGATGCAAAAGCTCAAGCATACGGAAGCGGCGAAACTTCGCCAACTGAGCTTCCGAGATGTAGCAGCGTGATGCACTTTTCCAAAACAGTTAAGCTTTTGAAGATGAAGTCTCCCGGGCGGGTAATCTCACGTAAGTGGAACATTCACTGGACTCAAAATCTTATGATTTAAAACCATGAGACTTTTCCTGTGGGATATTTTGAAGAGTAAAGTGCACGCTAATAATCCCACCACGACTATCAGCGAACTAAAGACTATCATTGAAGTGTGCAATAACGTAATTGAACCTGATTTGTGTAAAAAAAATAACAAACAAATACTGTCCCGTGTACAGCTTGTTAAAATAAAAAAAAATCTCACCGATAGTTTATAAATATCTTAAACATTTTTGTTTTTACGTTACCTAAAAGATCTCAGGCTCTTTTGCGAGCGCCTTATATATATATATATATATATATATATATATATATATATATATATATATATATATAAAACTAATCACTGGACTATTATGACATCAAACGACGGTTACAACAGTATATATATACTGTTGTAACCGTCGTTTGATGTCATAATAGTCCAGTGATTAGAGTCATGATTGAAGCAAGCTGTTTCCATGTAACTTCGAATGTACATTTCGATTTGGATCGGGAGTGAGAGCTACATTTAATATTACTGCGCTCCTTTTCCTTTAGTTGCACGAGTGGCAACATTTAAACTAAGCCAGTATACACAGGTTAAACAAGAAGATTTTTTAGTTCAGTTTGAGTGCAGTATTTTGACAATCGGAACACATCAGAAGAACAAGTATCTTTCACATAGGAGAGCCCCACGCAGAATAGACACCCAACGAGACCCTTAGTCCAGTATAAACGCTTGGCCGATTATTAGCGTACAATGACGAATGAAACGTTTTCATCGATACACTTCGTCTAGCTCATCGTCGATTGTGTAGAGCGAAAATCGACATTATGCTAATATTGCTATTAGATTCCTAGCTGATGGCTGTGCTTACTAAAACGTTCCTTGTGTCTCGGGCATGTCAGGGCCAAAACATTGACGACAGTATTGTCTTGTCTTCACAACAAAAACCAACAGCGAGTGTACACCGAAATACGGAAGTTGCCCGCTCGAACACGGAAAAACCCAACATCTCGAGACGCCAGAGAATTCAAAGCCAGCGGATAGTAACGCACAGTAGTCCAATGTCCACAGTCTACAGCAGCGAAATTGATGATACTTAGACGCTTGATGGTACTTAGGTACTTAGACGCGCTCACTAACTCGAACAACGGTGGCTGAACCCAATGACAGTACTATTATACGACCAGATCGCGTTCCGGCGTTCAGTCCATATGTTGCCTATAGGTGGCGCATGCGACTGTGGCGATACACCGAACGATGCCCGAGGTGATTTTCTTGAGAGGCGGAAAGCGAACCTCCTGTGTGTGAGCCTGCCGACGGCTATTTAGTCACTCTGGCAGGCATAGTTTTTTTGTTTATATATTATGTATAATAAAAAAAAAAATATAACAAAAACAATAATAATAAAAAAAATATATATATATATATAAAGGTAGAGAAAGAGTGAGGGCCCGTCAGGGTCGAAATGATTGTTTGAAGGTAAACACTGACCAATCGCGTGGCCAATAATACGTCGGTCCGCTCACGTGGTCGGCGAGACTCACTTTTCGGAGGCTTTTTGTCGATGTCTCGCGGCGTTGGCCGATCGTGTCCGTCCCAGCGTTTCATCGTGATGACGAGCGAGCCGGCATCCTTCGACTTTTGAAACATCCGCGTCAGCTCTGTGAGAAACGACTCCGTCTCGAGCAACATGTCTCCTTCGTGGCGCCTTCGTGGGTCGTGCGAAGACGATCCTCCAAAATCACCACCACTGCCACCACCACCACGACCACGACCACTGGGTCCGCTGCTGCTGTTTGCTGACGTTTCGCTATTATCGAACGCCTTGCCGCCCGCCCGCCCTACCGTTACTGATGGTGAACTTCTGCTAATATGCTGCTGCTGCTGCTAATGCAGTTCGCTACGGCTTCTGCTGTTGGCTCGCTACACTTTCTTACAACGACGACGACAACGACGAAATACCCATCGCTGCACACACCTCGCCCTCCCCGGGTGGTGGAAAGGCAACGATGCAGACAAACTTACATCCAGACAAAGACGAACAGCGTCAACAATAAATAATAACCACCAGCTGCATTCATTAATGCTGTGCCACTCGCAGTAGCAGTAGAAGCGGCAGCTGTAGAAGAGAAAAATGTACCACCGCTCCTTCCACTAAGTGCACCACGACACCATGAACTTTTCCTCTCTCCTTCCGGGCACTCAGAACCATCAGCTACACTTGCAGCAGCACCCGCCGCCGCAGCAACAACAACAACAACAATATTAGAATCATCATCAACAACTAGATCAACATTGACCATCCGCCCTTCCACACGACACGGCAGCGGCCAATGTTTGTGTTGTTTGTTTTGGGTGGATGTTTGTGACGCTAAAAGCAGAACGAGTCGTGCGCTTAAGGCTGTCAGCGTTCCTGCAGCAGCAGCAGCAGCAGCGGCTGGTGATGATGATGATCATTGGTGGTGGTACTACTGCAGCGACTGTTGTTGATGATGATGATATATGGTGCTGCCGGTACGACTGATGGTGACAGTGATGATGATGATGAGTATTAGTGATGCTAATGGTGTGGCTGATGGTAATGATGATTATTGATGGTGCTACTACTACTATTGGTGACGATCCTATGATGGTGAGTACTGGTGGTAAGTAAAGTAAAGTTTTCGGGCTGACTCTCAGCCAAGATTTAACGTCCACGGAACTGTTTTCACATTGCTTCATAGACGAACCCCCATAAATACAAATGTGCAGCGGTGGGGTTTGAACCCGCGCACCTATGTGTCTCCTCCGGTTGCGAGGCGGAGACTTAATCCACTACGCCACCGGGCTCGACGAGTACTGGTGGTAATGGTGCTTCTGCTGCTGCCGCTGCTGCCGAGCACCACCGTAGCAGACGACATTTCCGTTCCCAGTAGCAGACGACATTTCCGTTCCCCGTAGCAGACGACATTTCCGTTCCCCGTAGCAGACGACATTTCCGTTCGTCGGCGATGGTACAGCGTGTCAGCTCGCGAGAGCGCTAGTGAGCTAAGCACAGCAGCGCGCTAAATGCAGAGCGCCGCGGTACCACCGCGATTGGCACTACGGTGGCACCACGAGCGACCGCCGAGGAGTCAAAGCAAGCGGAAAGTGAGGCGAATGAGAGACATGGAGAGGAATAGAGAAGGAAGAAAATGTATGGAACTGAACAGTGAGAGTCGCTTTCCCCGTTGACACTGATCGATCTGCACCGTTGAGCGCGACTTCCGGACGCAGACAGCCTGGTGACGACGACGACAATTGTAACAACGGTGACGTGAACGTGTTTGGCGTTGTTGTTGTTGTTGTTGCTGCTGCGGCTACGGCCTCTTGCGGCGAGGAGGTTAACGACGAGCGAAATACGGGAGAGGTGGAAACTGCTGTAAAAATTGTGCCCGCCATCGGAGCGAATGCTCTTGATGTTTGGCGCCCGCTGATCGTGGGCACCGTCGGAGGGGGTATGCTTGATTCTTAGTGTAGGGTGCAAACAACGAACGGTCCACCTACTCCTACAACTGCTTTGTTCATCTTCTTTTTCTTCTTCTTGTTCTACTACTTCTTTGACTTCTTCTACCACTACTGATGATAGCGGTGATGCATAAACCAAATCCGTCTCATCTCCCGCCATAGGCTATCGAAACAACATGGACATCTGCACGTCCTACCAATGCAAACATCTGCTGTCAAGACAAACATCACTTGATATTTAGTTGGTGGCCGCCTAATGTAGTTGTAGGTCAGTCGGTCGTTCGTCTCAGAAGTGAGGGCCACCGTCTCAATTTGTGGACGTATTGCGTGCTATACGTCGAGAAGCCACTTTCACATCAGCGAGGAGAAAACGCGCACAGACGACGGCCAAGTCCGCAACGGCAAACGGCGAAACGAATGCTAGGTCTGTCATGTTCTTATCGTCTGAGTGTATATATATATGTATATATATATATACACGATACGTATAATAACTCTGCATCAATGATTTTCCATTCGCTGACATATATCATAGACTTCGTAGCAAGTTTTATATACTTTGTATAGGGAATGACACGCGTGACTACTTCACACACATGGATTATTCGTTTCTGCATGTTGTGCTGTGTAGAACTTCACTTCTTAAAGACTACGAGCAAATACGGTCAAAACTTCTGACAGGGTGCGTGTAGTTTCGTTTTAATAAAAAAATATTCATGGATATATATATATATATATGTATCTTATACTATGCTAAAAAAGTATAAACTAAGGGTAACTTTATACGTGTCTAGCTAAGTTGTGTAAAGAGAATATGGAGGATGCTCAAAACGTTCCTACTCGAATTGCCTGCAAAATGACCTTTTTGTTTAACCGAGGGAACGCGTTCTCCTGGCAAAACCGGGCGTCCATCATTGACACAGGGTTGTATTCTCTATTGATCTACCATCTAGAGATTCGCAGTGAACGATACCAAGTAAAGTCCTTCCATCATTTATCAACATCATGTAATACCTTGCGAAGTAAAACCTTCTCATCCACTAAATATAGGAGATCCATGAGATTAGTATTTTACCCTTACAATAAAAAAATAATATATTGTGTCATGGAACCTCTTCTCCTCTTCTATGAAGTACGGGCGTTGTGTCTGGCAAGGCGTATTGTTACCTCGTACACGCTGGACTGTTCACTTGTGTATGTAATTATTATAATAATGAATACGTAGTGCTAGTTGGTGTTACGTTAGTATCTAATAAGAGTGAAACTTATAAAGTTGTTCTAGATTTGTAATGTTTGATCTGGACTATTTGGCGTGATATCAGCGTCTCTAATACAGAATCCTCATTTTTTTAATTGTTTTAAGCAGTCGCACAAATTGTTACCCGTCCTATTACGCGTGCGGTCATTGCTCCAATTTACAAAGCTTGTTTTGTATAGAATGTTGTTAGTTTACTGTACAGTGAAGCTTAATGCTGAGGAACCTCTTGCAATTCCGAAGTGGATATGCTGCGCGCACTTTTAGGCTCCATGCTATGACAAGGACACCTTTTTGATACAAAGAGTACAGGAATTTTTTTAAAACTCCATTTGCTGAAATATATCGCGTAAACTATTTGTTCTTTCAAGTGTTGCTGAGTATCAGCGTCGAGTCGATTATTATTTTTAAAAAGGCTTTGCAAGGTGGTTTGATATCTTACTATTATATTATAAAACCCAACACTTTAAGGAGCGGCGGGTCCATCTATCCCTCGAATCCCAGCTTTCTAACGCGATTGTTCAACCCCCTTTTTCAATAAAGGAGAGTTTGCATTTTAATCTTCAATCGGGCTTGTCAGATGTTTAGGCCTCAAATCAAAGCGGTTTTCAAAAGCGGTGTAAAGGAATCTTGAATAAGGTGTCTGTTAGATAAATCTCTACCAACGTTTGAAACAAAATTAATTTAAATAAATATATATATATATTTTTTAGATACAGCATTTCAATTAGAAACAAGCGACGTTGTTGTGCACACATTTAAATGTAGGACCCTGCCAATTTGAATGTATTTAGTTCAATATATAATTTGGACAGAAGGCAAAATTTAGATAACATGTAGCGTTTTGCTATGTTTTACTGCTATTTTGCATTGCTTGCACGGTGATGTCGTTCGCGCATATTTGTTATGAGCTGATTCCAGTACGCGCGGTCTACCGAGAACAGTGGACGAAAACGTTATTTTTCTGTCATGTATTCTACGTATGTATACGAAAGAGTGCGTTTGTTATAAACAATGCAAACAGCCCTACACTCAGTTAGTTCACTTGTGTGCAGTTGGGTCTCTATCAATAATATAACGTCAAATGTTTGGATGGCTTTTATAAAGCGTACCGCATATAGTTTTGCCGACAAGAAATTATATGCCTGATTGCGAGCATCACGTTTTGTTGTATTTGCTTTTAGTTGAACTCATTTCAACCTTCGAAACTTGGAAGTTACGAGCGCCTGGCAGAACGAAGTGCCATCTTAACCATGGCGAAGGGCACCTATGATAACCTCATCGTATTGCAGGCAAGTACATGTATTACTGTGGTGAAATGTATCACTAGTTAGTGTACTTTAGTAACTTTGTATAATCAGCTCTAATATGTACGTGAACTGTACACACTGATTGAATGACTTAGTCTATTGAACTTAGACTAGCCGAGTACGTAGGAATGAAAACACGATAGCCTGCGGTCACCTGTAGAGTGTCACTGGCCTCTTCTGTGCCAGCTGTATTTATTGTCTCACGGAATGTTCTCGAATACAGTAGATCCGTCTTTGTCCAAATAGACGCTTCTATCGAATCGTCTAGACGTTTCTCGTGCCTACTCGTATCTAACCTTTCTATTGCACGTTCGCCAGCACGTGGCGCCTAGCCGACAGTCGTGTGTCTACTTGAGTATGGCTAGACACAACAAGCTCATTAGCCTCAAACGAAGTCAAAGATTAAACTTGGTCTCACTAATCACCATTTAATTAGTTAACTTTTATTAAGATTATTTAGGAGCTTGTTAACATGGTGTCTCTAAACAAGGCATTTTTTTAAGTTTGCTTGGAAACAAAAAGCGAATCATTAGGAAGCGATAAATGCGGGATTAGTAGTGTGGGAGGGGCGAACAATCAGCTGTATAGATAGCAATAAAAAGCATATATGTGGCAATATTATACATTTCAGGGGAAACCAACCGCCAGGTAAGGCTCTCCGAAGCTCAAAAAATGGAAGAATGCAACATGACCTCTACATTAGTCTCTCTCGATTGGTGCCCCTCTACTTCGTTTTACAAGGTTGACCCCGACCGCTCAGAGAAGTGCTACTACTAAACACAACGAAAGTTATTAACTTATGCGTGTTTGTTTGTGTCGGTATCTATAAACGGATTTCTAGGTGTTCCGACCACTGTCGCTGCGGCACTGGTTCGAGGTGGACCCCCTAGCCAACACCCTAAAAGGAAAATTTGTCAACGGAGTGCGCTGCGAAGTTGCTGAGGCCGTGTGCCTGCCCGAAGGTGGGCAGGTGATTTGGCGTATTTCTGGGATTGCCCAGTGTGCGGAAAACGCTCGCAATCTCGAAAGCGCCCGAGCTAGAAATATACATCAGGTGAATCTCGGCACCCTGAAGGTGAGTATGCAAGATATAACTATTCTGCCGAGACGTCATAGCAGTGATAAATGACTATTGCACCATATGAGTACCGTACACCACGTGAATAGATCGTGTACTACAGTGAACAACTTTTTTTGTTACTCGAAAGTGCATTTAATTTTGTGTTTTTTTTTGTTCAAGTCACCAAACTAGTTAGCACATCACGACATACAAAATGGATGGCACCTTTATATGCTATAATTGCACTGGCTAACTCCTACAGCGGCAGGGGAAAATAAATAGAGCTGAGCATTGATGCTAGTAGCTGGCGGATATTTTTCCTAGAGAAATTATCTACATTGGCATTGCTAGTAAGTGGCAGCGGCATTGGTTCTCGAAATAAGGCGGGATTTGCATCAAATTTTGAACAAGTATGAATACAACGTTGAATGTAAGTTTTGCCTACTGTCGCATATACTGGCTTGCGATACACACATGGTATGGACAACCTGCTTATATTAAAGTCTTTCAGACCTTATAGGAATCAGATTCATATAATTTCGTATGCAGTAGTAGTAGCGCAATTCGAACGAAATGGTCGGGTCAACCGGAGTTCAAGAAAAATACTGTAAAATCTCAGTACGGGGCTACTGCCAGTCGGGCATTCTGTGTCAATTTTGCGAGGTGTGTCATGCTCAGGTGCAGCTTTGGTCGACAAACGTGACCTTGGAATTAACTTATTTAACGGTACTCAGTGTTCTTTCTACGGACCATAGACAAGTTGCATGAGAAACAGCTGTATCAGTACAAACTTGTCGGTAAAGTGGGTGCGTACACTGCATTATCACGTTAGCTGGCAGATTGATCTGCATAGTTTCAGCAACTGAAGCAGTGATCTGTCGTCGTTATCATTCCAGTATGGTCATTTTGTGCCGCTTTTACCGTTGTCATGGTGGTCATCACCGCGCCTAATAGAAGACATATATAAGGTCACTGCTAGTTTGAAGAACATGCATACCGTTGTTAGGAGCTCGTCGGAGAGATTCGTAATCAGAGATATAGTAAGGGCAGAGAAAATAAAGAATGCCGACGAACGGCAACAAACCGATTCGCTCCCTGACGAGTCGAGAGATTTTGCTTGTCAGTGCAGGCCGGGTATGCTAAGTACGCACGGCAGGAAGGTCACAGATGATCTTATCAAGAACTGGGAACAACAGGAGACAATCTGAAAGATCTTATGATGAAGGAATGGTCCTGCGGTGCGTTCCGCAACGTGTCTCAGCTCAAAACAAGCATATTGAAGGAGTCCTCTTCGGCTCCTCATAGCAGGAAATGAGGACTCAGCTGACTCGCATGTCTGGACAAAATGTGGCCTTGCAGTTCCAAGGAATAGCAGCGGTAGCCGGAAAGAAAGTTAGTACTTTGCTGTCGAATCTTTTTTAAAAAACGTAGTACGACGGATGAACTATTCCACGAGCTCAGGTGGCGATTCGGTTACCAAAGGACTTCGAGCAATGGGAAGACTTCGAGCTTGTAGAGAATGTAATTGAACGAGTCAACGAGCTCTTGGCGAATACAAAAGAGCTACGCGTAGCAGGGGCAATCCCGTGTTACATGACTAGTCAACGTGAGTGATGGGTCGTTAAAAAGCCCTTTGAATGTGTGGCTCGAAAGCACAACGCCCGCATAACGGCGACATCCGGGAGAAACAGAAAAGGAGAATCTGCCAAACGAGAAAGATATGCTAGAAAAGCACCGAGTGGCAGGTCCATACTTGTGAAGAAGATACTCGATGTTCTCAGGCGTCTCCTATGCAGACACCTGAGAACATCGAGTATATATATATATATATATATATATATATATATATATATATATATATACATATATAGTTATATATATATATATACATTAAGAATGAGAGCACATACTTTCTGTGACTATCGAGGCTGTCGGTCGTGTGACGCATGCCTGGGTTAGCGATATTCCGATCAGTTCTCACCGTGCTTACCCTAAGTTTGAAAGATGGCTTTATGCAACAATAATTTCCTCCTCTACTTTTTATTTAAAATTGCTGTCTATACTATTCCAATTAAGAACCTGTGGTACGTACACCCTTATTTTCAGGTGGACCCGGTAAGAATCTCCTGTGTGCCGAATCGCATTATAACCCGAACCCCGATCAATATCCTTCGGCGACCGACGATTGTACTGGAGCGAGTTGTCATGCCGAAGCAATCGGAGGAGGAACCGATCCCGAAGCCGGCCTCGAAACTCCGCCGCCGAATCTCGCTCACTGCTCGCAAGAAGCAGGCGGGCATACGAGGCATTGCGCCTGTCGAGCTGAGGCCCATCGGCGAAGTGATTGCTAGTGCAGAGCTAGACGTGGCCCGGTACGATGAACCCCAAGCGGAGATCGTTCTTCGGCCCGAACCTTTTGGCGATGACGCGCTCGAAGAGAACGCTACACCCCACACGGGCGAGCCGGCCTTTACCGACTGCTTAGAGGACGAGATCTGCGTCAAAGAGGAGCCGCTGGACTACGTGGACGAGGTCAGCGTGCAGCAGCAGCATGACGACGCTGCTACCTCGAACGCTGCTGACGTCGTCTTTGGCGTCGCTATCCACCGGCCGTACGAAGCGGAGCCAGAGCTGGCGAAATGCGCTACGTATAATAATCGTGCTATCCTGCCCACTGTGTTGGTTGTGAAGCAGGAACCACTGCCCGCTGATTCGTCACCGCTGTACGAGGAGAACAGCAGTTCGGCAAGAGCTGCCAGTTCTGGGCACGAGGCAGCCCAGCTTGACCTAGCGAGCTCCGTTCGACGAGCGGCGGCGGCGGTAGAGGGGTCGGCTTCGTCGTTGAACTCGACGAGCAGTTTGGATGGAGCAGCCAGCCGAAAACGGTTAGCCCGAGAAGAGATCCTCCGGTCCGAGAAAAAACTCAAAGTCGATCACCTCGCCGCTCCGACAGACCGCTGCTCCGTGCAGCGGCGAGTAATCGACCCGGAATGTGCTGATTTGCAAGGTGTAGCTAGCGTGTACGTTGAAAGTAAGTGATCGCTGCCTGTCGTCGTTCGCACTTATAGATATTGTGTGATGTGATGAGGTCTGTGAAGCTATTGGAGGACTGGCTTGTTCATTTAGTTGTTGACAGTTTCTACAGATGTATGCAATCTGCTATATATAAGCAACTTGATATGCAACACTTCCATTCTACAAACAAAATAATCACTACGATTTGGTTATTTTACTTGCACTTCGCTGTATTAAGTGACTATTGAAACACAGAGACAACAATTAGCGAAGGTATACATGTGGTATGTGTTTTTGTGAACTAATTTGTATACACGTAAATTCATACTTCCGTAAATGCTCACTGTAGGCTTAATTATAACAGTTCGTATTAGAGCATGCAGTCCGTTTATTTTGTTAATTAACGCTCTTGCATTGTGTGTGTCAAATTAGATCGACGCTTATGTGTGAGTTTCAGCTTCCGACATTCAATCTAGGACGTTTTTCTTTTTCGTTTTGGTTTGAAATGATGTATCTTGACCATTCGATATATTCTGTTTGTCCGATGCTTGGAAGTGTATTATTGGGTCTAACAAAAAAAATCGGATTTTAATGATTCTTTACGGACAAAACCGAATTTTTTTTTGTAGCCCCTATATTTATTTTAGCACTGTGCCATTAGTAGCATGCTTGTATATATATTTTTTTATTTTGTTTGCTTTGGGGAATCTGTAAACCCGCATGCGTAAATTTCGTTTCTTTTTTTGCATCTCTTGTATTGGCTTATGTTTATCCTTTATGCTTATGTGCGTTTTTGTGTACGTATGCACGTGTCCTTTTGTTTGCGAATGTGTAATGATCCGCAGACGGCGATGTCTATGACGTGATGCTGAATCAAACGAACGTCGAATTCAACAACAATAAGTACTATTTATTGCAACTGGCTAAGGCAAACGACCGTGACCAGTTCTATGTGTGGTTTCGTTGGGGCCGTGTTGGCAAGAGGGGCCAGAACAACCTCATTCCGTGCGCATCTAATCTCGACAAGGCCAAAAGCTTGTTTCATAAAAAATTCTATGACAAAACGCTGAACAATTTCGACGAACGGAGTAACTTCGAGAAGGTGCAGGGCAAGTACGATCTCGTTCAGGTGTGCCTCGACGAAGCCGATTCACAGGTAAGCAAAGCCTAAATCGGACGCCGTATGTGTGCATTTTATCGCTTATTTGATGCGCATCTGCTTTCCTACGTAACCTGTTACGTACTTTATAGAGATATACAATGGTCACGCTTATTTTTCAGAAATCTTCGTGTACTATTGTTTTGTAAGCATGCATCCCGCCCTCTGTTTTCAGCTATAACAGACAATCAAAGATCGAATACATTATATAAATATAAAACTAATAAATAGTCAAGTAGCTTACACGTTAAGTCTTCACATGCAGACACTGAGCTCGAAAATGTATGTTAGTCGTAATGTGCACATATGGCAGACCTAAAGAGCGTTAAGGTCTTCTAAACTTTAGATCCTCTGACTTTATTGGCGCTTAATTTAATGCTTATTACACCTTATGTTTTTGCCTACGATTAGACTAATCTACTTTCTACTACTTGTTCCACTTTAAATTGCTGTAATTGCAGGTATTAAAGGAGGAGGTGGCCAAGTTAAGCTCTGTTAAGCAAGAGGCGGTCCCGTGCCACCTAGAGCCTGAATTGATGAGTTTCGTCGAGCTTATATTTAGTGTGAAAAAAATGGAAGCGGTTCTCAAAGATTTGAACTTTGATTCGAAGAGGTCTCCGCTGGGCAAGCTTACTAAACAACAGATCGCTGCTGGTTACGCTGCTTTAAAAATGATCGAGGATTGTGTGAGCAACGGAATCCGCGGAAGGAGGTATTTATATACATCTATACATTTTATACACGTATATATATATATATATATATATATATACATCTATACATTTTATACACGTATATATATATATATATATATTTATAAATGCCTCTTAATATTGTTAGCAGTATACATCGAATGTTGTGCGAAATCTGCACTGATCCTATGTAGTGTGTACGAGATTGTATCGACGCTGTGCCTATTTCGGTGCACACAAGTATATGGTATCTATCAATATTACAATCTCCACAAAATCTACACACACAACCATCGACCACAACACTGTCCACTCAAACACACCTGGTGATGGTATCCGTGCCATGTCACTCGATAAACTAGTGCTTGGTTCTTCTGATCTCCTCTCTTCCATTTGTCCGAGCAAAACGCTGGTCCGTCCGTATCGTTATTGGACGCAGACTCCACGTTGCGTATCTCCCGAAACTCCCTATATCCTGTGAGTACGGCTTCACTAGGTGGCAGTCCGTCTAGGACAAAATCCTCTGTAAGGGTTCGTTCGAGGGATCGCACTGACGAGCACTCTGTATAAAATACCTACATCACTCGTAGTGTCAAGGTTATATAACAGCGCTAAAGAAAAGCTACCTATTGAGCAACAAGGATTCCTCTTCGGGCGACCAACCGAAGATGCTCTTAACTTCCTGCTGGACTATGTGGAACGACGTCGCCAAAGCAAAGAAATGACGTATACCGCATTCATAGATTTTAAGATCGCATTTGACTCTGTCCCAAGGGACCGTCTTTTAGAGATAATTCGTAGCAAAATTTTATTACGCGGAGCAATGTACAACCTTGTCCAGGACATGCTTCAATACAACTCCATCGTAGCTGAGAACGGAGATCGTTGCGTCAACGACACCATAACGCAAACGGTAGGATTGGCCTAAGGAGATCCTCCTAGTCCGTTTCTTTTTATAATGTACATAGCAACCCTATAGGATCTTCAGCGCGAAGCAAAAGCTCCGCACGCCTTCTACGCAGATGACCTAGTCATCCTCGCAAAGTTGCGTAAACATTTGCAGTATTTCCTGAACAAAACAGTTAATTGGTGCAAAGAGAACAAGCTAACAATCAACATAGCTAAAACAAAAGCTTTTCGATTTAGCCGAGGAGGGGCATCTGCCGCAACCGACCGCCGCATCAAAATGAATGGCACTGGATTGGAGATCGTCAGCCACATTTTTTATCTCGGCGTTACATTGACACCGAGACTGTCTTTTAGCAGACATGTCGAGATAATACTACCTAGGGCAACAGCAACTGTCATGCATCTCGGTGAATTTCGAGATATCGACCTGAAGACAGCGCTATACATATTTAGACCAAAAATTGTCCGTATTGTATGATGCGGCCTGCCTGTACTAGCAGCTTTTCTCACTATTAGTGATCTGAAAAGGCTAGACCGTTTAAAGGCATTTTATATTAAGCCCAATACAGAGGATATATTGTATATCTATATATATATATATATATATATATATATATATTGTATATCTATATATATATATAGAAAATATTGTGATGATTTATTAATCATTTACAATACGCTTGCACACTCCGCAGTGCTCGCCTTCCGGATATATATATATATATATATATGGAATTATAGGTTTTTTTCTGTATGTTTTGTTGTTAATCTCTGTACGGTGGCCTGTAGACTTACCCAGGCGTGTAACGTCTTCTACACACGAATTCCGCACGATTTCGGCATGCGCGTGCCTCCTCTGATTTGTTCCCACGAGGAGATCCGGCAGAAGATTGAGCTGCTCGAGACGCTTACCGACGTTCAGTTCGCTCTAGATCTGTTGCGTCGTAAGTATGCCGCTCAGGGTATGCATCCCGCCGATCGATTCTACCAGTCGCTTGGAGCCCACCTCGAACAGGTAATAACCGATATTTATATGTATAGATTTGTTGATAGATAATATTTGGCTGGACCTTTGAGAAGAGTGTCGGCTGCTAATTGCATTTCACAGATGTCTCACGAGTTGTTTCTTCTACTCAGCTGTTTCTCGCCAGTTGGGTGGCGTGCACTTCTTGCACTACCTCAGGCGTGTAGGTTAGTGATCTACAGGACATCGTTCTACAGGCTAACGTTATTGGTTGATTGCTCCACACGGTGTGTTTTACAACACTGGAAGAAATGTAAATGGACGTAGGGCACAAGGAGAGACAGAAAGAAAAACTGACGTGAGCTAATCGGGATTCGATATCTTCCCATGTAACCATTGCAGGTGACTCAGGATGAGCTAGATCTTTTGACCCGGTATCTGCAGGTGACACACGCCCCCACCCATAACCAGTATATCATGCGTATTAAGGCCGCGTTTACTGTTAACAAACAGGACGAGGTTGGACGGTACGTAACTCTAACCCAAAATGTTGATTATGTATATATATATAGTTAAATCAATTACTATACACGTGTTCATTATTATTACTTTTATTAATTTATTTTTCTTTTCTATTTGACGCAACAAGAACGTGATCTTCGTTCTAGCCCCTGGGCAATCTCCGCAGTACAGAGGCTGTATGCTTTCGAGTGTATTTGCAAGTTCATGAGTGTTTCATTATATATATATATATATATATTGAGGAAGAAGTATTTCAGTAAAAACAAACCTGGCATAAAACAACGCCATTTTTGAACACCTTATTTGTTTCACAAAACCATGCTCATGCATGCGTTCACCTATTTCTCTCTATATTAAAGCACATGCACACTCGTATATAGGTCGGTTAGGTTGGATTGCAAGCTTCATTTGTGTCTCGGGCGAAAACCGGGAAAAGGGGAGATCACTGGCGAAACGGCTTTGGGGACTCCCCGGACAGCAGGAAGGCGACACTGCTTACAGAAGACCGGGTTCACAGGTTAATGGGCAAGGCGTGTCTGATCAGTTGGGGAACCCGGGGGTGACCCCGGCCCCTTGATCCGATTGGCACCCGCCACAGCTCCTGCCAGTCCGTATATATTAAATGAAGATCCGGGCTGACAGAGTGTGAAGCTTAAGGGGGAAGTGTGTTTAGAGTGTATGGGTATCGACGGAACAAGATCCAGCTGTCTGGGCCGAGTCCCACACAGCATGGGTAGGCTGCCATGCTATCTTCTTTTCATATCGCCGTTTAAATTCGTTGTATGCTATATAGGATGTCTTTTAACACACTTGGATTTGGTTCATATGTATTTAATGATTACTGGCAGTAATGAACATACTTTAAATATTTTTTTTTAATTTTACGAGTTATGCTGTAGATTAGTCAATTCATTTACGTGCATTTTAGGGTAATGATTTAAGCGGAGATACATGTATTATATATGTTGGAGAAAGAATAATCATTTCCTAACTTGTAAAATAGAGTCCTATTTTGGGTGTACATTAGAGAAGTCATTTTATACAATATGAGGCTGGTACGCCGTTATGGGCGTCCACGTCGCTAAAGAAGCACTCCTCTCTGTAGCTTCGTAACCAGCGATGACTGCGATGCCACCAAAAACGAGAATAGTAGCGCTAACGACTGTTCAACGATTAGGTTCAGATCGCGCCTTCCAAATCGAATGCTGCTGTGGCACGGATCGCGTCTTTCGAACTGGGCTTCGATCATTTCGCAAGGTCTACGGATCGCTCCACCCGAGGCGCCTGTTACGGGATATATGTTCGGCAAAGGCGTGTATTTTGCTGATTCCTCATCAAAGGCTGCCAATTATTGCTTCCCAACGCGGGCTCAGAACGAGGGAATACTACTGCTCAACGAGGTTGCTCTTGGTGAATCGAACGAGCTATATGAGGCTGATTATGATGCAGAAAAACTGCCCAAAGGTAATTTATGAAGCAATGTTTATTAGAAATATTGAGGTCCGCCTCCCAGATGAATAACTATGGTCGCGTCGAAGCAATCCTTGAAGCCTACGACATTGAACGAATTCAGGAATAGCTACAACAATTAACGAGCAGCATTTAGCTCCAACCTATCATGTTGCACCGTTTGTACTGCCTAAATCGTTTCCTATGAGTCGTAACTTTTTTTCAAGACAAAAGCTGCCTTAGGTTAAGGAGGACTCAGCAGGGACTAGAGTTTTCTACGTAGTGATTGCATATATATATATATATATATATATATATATATATATGTAATTATTTATACCTGCGTGTTGCTTTTCCAGGTAAGCACAGTGTAAAGGGAATGGGCCGGGTCGTACCCCGTGAAGAGGAATTTGTATACTTGACTAGTCCTCACGATGGCCAGCCAGTTGTCGTGCCCTGCGGTGAACTTCATGACATTTCAACGAACCACTGCGGGGGAAGAACTTATTCAGACAATCCATTCACGTTAAACTATAATGAGTACATCGTTTACAACGTCAACCAAATCAAGATGCGGTACATTCTCAGAATTGAATTTTTGTTCGCCTGAAGGGACGTGTCATTTGGAATACATTCTCACATATAAATATATGTACATACACTTACGCGTATAGATGGATTGTATTTGGCCTGAACCTGAGATGTGTGTAGTTAAGGTAGCTCAGAAATAAGCCAAAAGAAGCATTATTACAAACGCGTGTGGGGCTAATAAAGTATATTTTGTGTTATTTTTGTTGCGAGTGTTGTGTGAATAAATGAAGCTAAAGAAAACATTGACATACAAAATGTGTGCTTTCAACATTCTGTAAAACCATGCCGTGTTACAAAAGATACACTGTAAACACTATAAAATTACCTAAACGCAATCTAATTTTGCTTACTTTTGGTTCACGATAATTCCTGTTATTTTCGACGTTGGCTAGGCTCAGCCTAAAATCCGCTCAGTCAGGTTGGAAGATTTTTAGCATTTAATCGAGCATGAACACACGACCGTGGTAACTGCACATGCACATAGTCAATAATTAGAATACTATATTTACGTTATGATATTCTACGTACTATTATTTTTAGATTTAACAATATGCTTTTTCACCGATTGTCATGTGTATATAAACGTGTATATCACGATCCTTTGGAGTGAAACTGTTTCGACATTGCTAGACTGCAACGCATCTGTCCACGGGTACTGTACTCGCCGTGACGTCGTGACTCTTTGACAAACGTGGTATCTCGTTACTGTAAATCGCTAAGCTCCATGTGCGGACGCTACGAAGTGGATTTTAAATAATTAGTTATTTAGTTTAAGTTCTTGATAAGTAGACCTTTACATGCCAGAAAACCGCTTCTATCACATATTTTACTGTGTCACCTGTCGTTGTGTACGAGCGGAAGTGCGCGATGAATTCAGTTCGTGTCATTCCAGCTAAACCACAGAGCGTATCAGGCGCACTAAAACGTACATAGGTTTGCTAGCGTTTTAATTACATCATTATTTGGTTGTCTAACGAATGCCGGATTCAGCGGGATAGGTCGGCAACATGCCGAGCGAGAGAATATATTAAATTTGGTTTCAGTTCACTGTAGACTCTATACACAGAAGCGATCTCGACTATGCAAATCTATAATCAACGTGGAAGAGGAATATCCATTTTGAATACATGTATATAAATTCAAAGCTGTGTCAAGGCAAAATATTCCGGCGACGTTGTATTGAAAGAAATCATTTTAAAAGCATCAATATCAGTTGTAGTAGTAGAGAAAGATAATAATACTCGGTATTCGTTTAGTGAAAAAATACCTTGTGCTATATATATATATATATATATATATATATATATATATATATATATATATATATGTATATATATATAAGACTTATACTGACTTGTCATGAGTGATTTTTGATTGTCATCAAGAAGGTTCATGCCGCAGGCAAAAAGACCATTGTACAAAATATAAACTATCTGCACCATACGTAGCAGCATTGGCGTGTCTTATTTTAATATTTGTTTCGATCTCTCATATGTATAAACATGTTCACATGTCCATCCTTTCTTCTCTTATTATACATATAATATGTGTCTATGTATTTAAGTTTTGCTAGTCAGAGCAACATTGTATATATGTTTATATATATGCCAATTACTCCACTCTCTTAGATCTTACCTGCAGTGACCTTAAAGTAAATATTTTAACTGCAAAACAATCTCGTCATTTTCGTGCGGCATGTAGTGGACAGCTGGTCTCCATTACGGTCGTGGCTGGTCCACGCTTATGAGGCAAAGGAATCTTTACGCACCGAAATGTGTTAGTCTGGTTTTTACACTAGCATGGAATAAAACCTTATATCTTTTTCTTCCCAAGAAGCTTCCTAGTTTTATGTTCCGAGACTGTAGCTCTCGTTCAGTATTGAAAATGGCGCGGCGTTTGTAGCAGTGTTTTACATTGTCAGCTTCTCCTGTCGAATGTATTGTTTGAGTTTGGTTCCATAAATCTGTATCAAGCTGTGTCAACAACCAAAGCATGTGTTCTAAAGAGGTGGAAATGTTACCAACTACTTATGGTGATCAAGCAGTGTCCCGAAACCCTGTGTTTACGTGGTACCGTCGTTTGGGAAAGCCGTCGACGCCAATAACAGAAGAAAACGCTGAAATAGTTAATGATATCGTACTCAACAATCGCCGAACTAATATCAGGGAGATAGCTGAGGAATTGGAGAGATCTTTAATATCAGTGTATTCGTCCTCTATTCTATGCGGCAGAAGACTGGCGACGAAGTCCATTCCTTGTTGAATTTACAAACTAATGCTCGTTAGGAGATGTCCGTATTAAACCTTAAAAGGCTGTAGCAGAAGACCCTGCATTGCTTCAGAGAGTGATTACAGGAAACAAGTTATGGGTATATAGTTACGACATCAAGACTATAGCCCAATCCTCTCAGTAGCGCTTCCAAGAAGAGAGTCGACCGAAGAAATTCGGACAGAGCAGGTCCAGAGCAGCGAGTTCTCTCTCTTCCGCAACATCCCTATTCGCCGGACCCTTTTATATAGAGGTTTCATTTACCATTCCTTGTGGAATATCTTTTGAGCCAGATTCGCTCGCTGTGTAGTATGTCACATAGCGTGCTGCTGGCTTTGTACACTTTTATATTATTTCCATGGTATTATATGTATTTTTACAAACACCCTTGTCTGCAGTGCATTTATACTATTAATTGGATTATCACAATGGTTACATTACTACCTAATTACGTTCGCATTATGTTTGCCTTCTGTAGACAAAGCAGACAGTGCTGATGCTCGACTTATCGTGCATATGAACTCGCATCATCGGTATTTACTTTCGATGTGTCAGGTTATACATTATCACAAAAAAACCGAAAAGAAAAGCAGTAACAAGTGCGACATGTCTGTAAGTTAAGATAGGGGTTTAGAGGGTGACATGCGGCCACCCGCCGCCGTAAAATCTATCACAGGGTCCCGCGCAACTAGCACATGCATGTACACATATATATGCAGGTATTAAGGAGTCGAGTGCAGAGTATTCTAGAGACAAAATAGGACAACGGCAATTTTCGACGTTGCGGGGACAAGGGCGTGTGGAAGAGTTTTAAGATCTTAAATATGCACAAGTTTATCAAATTCCGTTGAAAGAGGGTTTTGAGAGGCGCTTAGTGGATATATTAGGATAAATGTACAGGAATAGCACGGTTCGAATAGTAGCAGCCGGACAATACAGAGAGTTTATAGTCGCTAATGGGGTTAGAAAAGGGTGTTTGTTGTCATCAGTGATTTTTTTTAATTGTAGATAGATATAACAGCGTGAATATAATATCACGGGTTCAGGATGGCAGATAGGGGAAGGGGTTGTATATATCAAGACACCAGTGCTGCTGTTTGCTGATGATAGGGTGGTGTTAGGGCGGGGCTATAGCAAAGTTCAACCAATGTTGACTGCATGTGAGGAAGCAGCGAAGGAACTGAACATGATGTTTAGTGAAAACAAAAAACGCAATGTTGGTATTTAGTGGGATTAGTGGGTGATCAAGCTGGTATAGAAAGTGAGGGAATTGGACTATTTAGAAGTCAGTACAAGTATCTTGGGGTGACAATGACTACAAGGGAGGAAAAAGAGATATCACAAAGGAAGAAGGCTGAAAGAAAAAGACATGCAGTAATTTGTGAGGGCCTCTGGGGGTTTAGTAAATATATGTATAGTAACATAATGTTAATAAGTAGGTCGAGCCCGGTGGCGTGGTGGCATGCGTCTGCGCCTCGCGACCGGAGGAAACACATAGGTGCGCGGGTTCAAGCCCCACCGTTGCACATTTGTATTTGTGGGGATCCGTCTATGAAGCAGTGCGAAAAGCAGTCCCATGGACGTTAAATCTTGGCTGAGAGTCAGCCCCGAAAAGATTTTTTTTTAGTAAGTAGGAGGGCGGGTGTCAAAGTTTATACAAAGGAAAGTACAAGTAGGCTAAGCGAGGGTATCCGAGAAAATGGTGAAATTGAGGGTGAAAAAGTCTTATACGGGAAAATGGAAATTGGCGATGGGTTCCATGTCGAGTGTGGCAGGTATAATGGAAAGGAAAGCGGGAGAAGGAAGAGGTAGAATAGATATACTGTAATTCCAGAGCGAGTGGGCTATTGGCAGATGCCAGGGCAAAGATGTTGGATACAAGAATACAACGAGCTAAATATAGGGAAGAGGAAAGTACAGAATGTCGTGCTTGTGGATTAGGGAATGAGTCGATTGAACATATTGTGAAAGTATGTTCAGCCCTGGAAGAGGGAAACAGAGATATAGACTTGTCGGAGGCTCTAGCTTTAGGACCAAATGCTAAAATAGACCAGGTCGATAATACAAAGAAGAGAATGTCCCAATGGAAGAAAAATACTCATTAGGTATTGGAGGATACAATGATGATATGGATGCGTAGGTAATATATATGCTGCCGCTGTAAGCGCCCCTGATATAAAAGGGTGGCGTGTACATTTAGGTATACATGTCAAGCGAATAATAAACCAATCAGTCAATACAAAAGTTTCAATGGACTCATGGAAATAAGACGAACTGCAAAGTTTCTAGTGAAAGCAATAAATACTGTATAAATCTTCAAGTTGGGGATTTGAGCAATTGGCCTTCTCTAACGGCTGTTGCAAACACTCTCCTGCTTCCAGTTGCTCTTGTCGTAAGGCAGAGACATCGGAAGGTTGAAGTTTGGCTTCGGAATCATCAGGAAATAGTAGCGCATCAGCGAAGAAATAAGCCATTTTGTTACGGGCCGTGCAATGGAGCCGCACGGAGCTCGGATGAGTGCGGTAAGAATCGCAATCGCCCATATGCACGACGGCCGAGTACAGTGGGGGTCCGGTCTAGGGCACTGGTGCGAAAAATCCTAGATATTTCAACATTCACACGGCTTCAAAGAAATGTCAAGTAATACTGAGCCTGGGGGGGGGGGGGGAGGAATTCGGGTTTAGTGGATCTGTGAGCCCCACACCAATCACGTAGGCTGCTATTGACGCATGTGCATCTGACATTCCCGAAGCCATTCAAAAAAAGAGGTGCCTCAATATGTCCCGTCCTTGGTGCATTGAAAATATGCCGCAGGATGAGTTCCAAGCCCACAGGGGACGGAGAATGGTCTAGAATTAAAAACAATTTCCTCAAAAAAATGCATATTTCTAGCCGAAGAAGCTTGGTTCGTCCAACTGCCTTGGCGTAGTTTTATCTGGCTTCAACTTATTGCTCGAGACTAGCAAGTAGCAGGTGCTTTAAGATAAAGTCAGTCGTGCGTGACCCGTGACGTTGATTTATCTCATTGCAGACGTATTGAGGATCCCAATCGCCACACGCGATGGCGTACGATCTTCCCGCATCACAATGGACGCGCTACAATGGCGTTCGACCTGGCGCGAAAAACACGTGCCGTGTTAATTACACTGTCGTCACATTACGTGGCTTCTGTAACAAGGGCTGATCTTAGTTATAAGCCTCATTATGACATGACCACGACCGACTACTGTTACTTCGACTATTACTACTACTACTACTGCTACTACAAGTGCTATTGGGTCATTTGCTGCTGTGGGTCATAAATGTTTACACACGGACAGACTTCTAATAGAGACCGAACGAGTGAGCCAACCAAATGAGCGCAGAACCTGTCCAATAAAAACGCGAACGCTTTACAGATGGCAGCCTATGTACGCCGAGTTTGGTCGCGGTTGCCGTTTTTCTCTAATACGGTCGGTCTCACCGGGCGCACATAGAGTTTGAAGACGAACGACAAGAGGGAGGAGCGTTCATGGTTTACAACCAGGGAGTGAGTGAGTGAACTAGCCAGCCAACCGGCTAATTTCGGTTGACGAGCTCGGTACTCGAAACGCTCGTTTATCTTGATTAGAGGTCACCGTCATAGGCGGCTACTCAGGGCAGCTTGTACTCGCACTACCCTCCAGACACGAAATGATATGGTCGGTTGCATAGCGCACGATGATTTCGCAACCAGACTTGAGATTTGTACGCTTATATGTACACAGTACGAGGTGTTGATAAGAATACATGTCACATTTTCTCGCCCTGCAAGTGATATAGTTAGAGTGCCAATTAATTGATGCCGTAAACTGACCGTTCTAAGAGGCGTGCTACCAACCCGAGAAAATTGGGGCGGATAACTACTACTGCAGGTTATAAACTATAGTTCTTACTCAGTTAAGTTTATCAAGTTCCTACTAAGATTATCAGGTGTAATCCACAAAGAGGTTCAAGTTTTTACTTTCTAGAAATAAATACACCTATTGAGGTATCGTCGGTATTGAGTATTGATCAGAATATACGGCAACATTAGTAGACTCTTCCCTTATGATTTTTAGGTAGCGAGTAGTAATCTGGAACAATTGATATGATGATGATGCTGATTATCTGGAACAAAAGCGTCACCCCGTGCATTCCTACTTGGTGTGCAGATATACACCATACCCTTAAGTGTATTCAGTAGGACACGAATGCAAAAATGCGGAATCAGGAGCGACCTAAAACGCTTTTTTAAGCACATTGTCAATAATGACCTCTTTTAACTAACACTGATCTGGATTAGCGGATTTAACTGCATAGATGGTCAAGGATAAACGAATTCAATGAGCAACCGCTGTATTTGACAGCATTCCGGTTTCGGCGTCTGTCCTGCGCGTAGGGTCTGCCGCACAAGGAATTAAGGGGCAATTTATGCTGACGACGACGTCGGGATGAGTCTTGTATTCATTTTAAACGCGTTGTTTAACCGCTGCAGCTCCCGCTAGAGCCCCTGGCTAGACGCCGGGCGCGTTTACAGCCTGATCGCTCTAAGATCGTAAGATATGATATATACCTATATACATATACACATGTATAGATATGTATATGTTAAGGTGCAAATCACTTTTCAGCTAGTGGGGTCTCCACAGCGCGGGCCACGAGCATCGTCCCTTTTAGTCACCGCAGCCACGAGCCACTGTTGTTCCGCATGGCCATTTCTCCGTAGTGCGCATTTGTGGACTCGTCGATTGAAAAGCTATTTGTTTGTCTGCCGTAACTGGCGTGCTAGAGGATATACGTGATCGACCCAACCCAACGTGATAACCCCTATCGAAGCCCAAAGGATATTTTTGCGGTTCACTGAAGAGTAACCGGGCCGTACAGGCCCTCGGGGGAGACTTTATCGTCACCAGGGGACGACCCTCGTTTGAGCCTCACCTTCTTTGTAGGAGAAATCGAGACTATACGAGAAATATTCGAGTGCTTCTAAAAACGACAACGCTCTACGAGGCCTTGGAACTCTCAGCCATTCGTGTCTGTTTGCGCCACAGAGTGCTTTTTAATCTGCTGCAGCAACAACAACAACAAAAATCAAAATGGGGTCAAGTGCCGAAGTGACTAAGGAAAAGTATTGGACATCGGGGAAAATTTCAACCGCGTTTGTGGTGTCGTTTGGAAAGATGATTCAGCTACTCTGCTGCCTCGGCCTAGCACCGTTCTACCCTGAAGATGTAAGTTTCATTATGTAACGTACTGTGGTCGTAGCATCTATTTTGCTCTTTCGCCTTTGCAGTGCTATGTGCATCAGTTAGTGATCTCAAGCAGTACTAAGCACTTTAACCTCAGCGGAAAATAAAACTGTCTAACTAAATCTTTAAACTCCCTTAACAGCTATGATTTGGGGAATCTTGAGTAGATTGAGCTTATCTTCTCGAACTCTTAAGGCTCGAATTTGGTGACATGTGTTGCGTACGAAAAACTCCGGATACGAGCGCTGCATATCTTGGGTAACTTGGGCTCATATATATGTATAGAGGAGTTCCGTTGAATGGTCTGATATTGATCTACAACACGTTGTTTGTGCGCGTTGTTGGGCCGGTACTTACGTACGGTATTCTCTTGTGGGGAGGTGCTTACGATCGTGTCCTGCATCGGGCTCAGGTAATGCAAAACGATGCTAAGAGGGTCATATTTGGGATGAGATGCCGTCAGTCTGTAAGAGATATATATCGTGCCTTTTAAGATCTTATCCATCGATATGCTGTATCGTCTTCAAGTAGCTACTTTCGGCTTCAAAATTAATCTCAGTTTAGTACCTGCTGAGGTTGCCTTTCCTCTAGTTTCTCAGTGGCGGAAAAACCTCGCGACGGGCCACGACTTTTGTGGTATCTCGCGTTCAGAAAAGATTTAACGTCCAATCTCTTGTGTACAGACTGCCCGTCGTGTGGGAGAGCATTCCACGCTCCGTTACCCGAAGTCCCTGGCCTGTTTCACCCGAGACGTCAAAAGATGTCTTATAAATTGCAATACGTGATCGAAAGAGGAATTTATTTAGGGCGATTGTCTAATATTCAGTTTTTAGTTGTAATTTCGAGATATACTATATATCAAGTTATAGCTCGTGCTCCTTTGCCTTGTGAATCAGTAATGCCAATCATATCGTATAGGTACTTACTTCTGTTTTTACTATTTCCTTTCATCCCCAAATTCTTGTACCATTTTTATAACAAGAACTTAAGCACGTAAATGTATGCAATTCCGTGAATAAACCATGTTTGAACTGATATATATCTTCCATAACCGTACGTACTTGTTTCAAGGTTTGGTAAAACTTGCCAAGAAAATAATGTTTCCCAATGTAAGGAAGGGGCAGAAACGTCTTGTATAAACGTGAGGATAAAATTTCTAAAATTACCTATTCTTCTTTTTTTTCCTACATTGTTGTGTAAATAAAGAAAGTGAAATTTTGCCATTACAACCAAAAATTTACGCCTCAAAGACTATGCTTAGACAAAAAATGAATGCACATTATTTTCGTACCACGGTGATGACGCTGCGTTACGCAATTGCAAAGTAACTACACGTTTTCGGCAGCCATAGTCGTTATGCTTTACGTAGAAGCTTTCACGTTTAGAACCGTAAAATTTTGCCAAGACGTTTTCGCCTTCTCCTTCTATTGGGATAACATTATTTCTTGCCGAGTTCTACCAAACCTCAAAATCTGCACTCAACGTTCTGATACACCCTTGCTGAAGCTGGCCAAAATGCTAACAAGTTTGCGTGCCTTCGAAAATGATGGGCATTAAATTTGCTATTGCCAGAGAATAGTCTTTTGTGAGTACATTTTTTGGTCGTAATGACAAAATGTTAGTGTTCTGAACGTGAAAGTTTTAACGTAAGACATAACAACGTATCGAGGATTCTTCTTCTTAACTCCGCTATTCGCAATCCGCTAGCTTATGCAGAATTTTCCGCTGAACACGCCGGTGTAATCGGTGGTTTATTCGTTGACTAGCTCTCCTGCAAACGTAGAATATAGTTTGCACAACTATGTATGATCCCACTAACGTAGATCATAGTTTGTGCAACTATGCATGAGCAAAAGAGGCAGATTAACTACGTTTATAAATTTCATCCTCACTCCTAAACAAGACGTTTACGCATCCTCCTTTCCTCCATTGGGAAAAATGACTTCTTACCGAGTTCTGCCAAGCCTTAAATTAATACATACGATTATGGAAGGCCTGTATGTATATAACTCCAGTAATTAGATGAACAGATATACGCGTAGCTAAGTGTCTCTATATAATTTATAAACGAATATATGTCACGATCAGAGCCGCGATTCCTAGTATGAGATTCACAGTGCACGCTGTTTCACAAGTACAATATCTGTAGGTGTATGTAAACGTAGACGTCGCAATGACCGTCATATTAACAAACTTTTTAGGCGATGGATCGGGGAAACACATCGATCGAGATTGGTATTGTCTTCGGTATCTACCCGCTAGTCGGGTTCCTCTTCAGTCCCCTCGTTGGGAAAGTGGTAAGTACAGTAATATGAAAATGTTTTTACTCGTAACCTCAATAGGTACGAATACGTAGTAGGCCTACGTACCTAGTGCTATCTACTGCATTCAGATTTTGTCTACTTTTTTCTGTAGTGTAACATCTTATTGCAGTGTTCCGGCCTTGCATCGCATATTCGCACAATTCGTTCCACGCCGTCTCCGTTGAACACTGAGCCTGTAACGCATCGTCATGCCTAGCTCCTCATGTTCACAATTTTCGTGCCTTTGGGGTTCTGGTGCGACAATCCGCTAAAGGCCCGTGATGCCTTTGAATAACTACCTCTAGTATGGTATTAAGCTGCATTTGTCGCTCTTAAGTTCTACAATTTTCTAATAGCCTTTTTTATTATTTGATTTCAATATCCGATGTATGGATTTACCTATGCATGTCGTGTACAAGTTTGCTAATGGTACTTACTCTTATTGGAATTGCTTGGACTTCTCAATATTGGAACTGATTTTTTCTACTACCTGAAATAAAAAACGCAGCGATAGTCTCGAACATATCTCACACGCAAATGCAAAAAAAGAAACATAATCTTAATAGACGCAGAATAAATACGCCTGAGTTTACCTAGGAGTTTCAGGGAAATCTAGATCTCGACAACTCGCCCCAAAATAGTTTGAAAATCCCTAGCAAATCAAAAGAGGAGACGAAATACAAAACAATGTGCTGCAATAACACAAAATCAATGGAACGTAGTATATATGTAAGCATCTAATTTATGCATTTCTTAATCTGTAATTCGGTCTGTAATTTACTCTGCTTTCGTCGCGCCTTAAATTTGGTCACTGCACTCGTAATAGAAGCAATTTGATTTGATTTAAATCACTACACTAAAACTTTAACTGCATTCACTTTTTCATCTTAGCCGACGGTTATTTGCGCGCATACATATACTCTATGCCTTCACTATAGTCTAATTAATGCTTTTGCTTTCTGTAGGCAATTTTTTTTGCTATTCCAGTGAAAGTACTTTATTATAAAACGGATTAACTGAACTGGTGCGTTCAATACGTAATCTGGCTGCTGGCGCATTTGGAACCTCCAAGTGCCTACCTGTCGACATACTCATAACATGAGTGTACAAAGACCTTAATCGTGATTCTCCATGTGCGTTTTCTGTTTGTTTTGCAGCTTTCCAAAGGATATGCACCAAAGAAGATTCTATGCTGCGGTCTTCTCATGGACTGCCTATTTATGTCATTTTTCAGGCATGTTACTCTTATCGTAGTTTTTATATTCACCGTTATAATTCTCGCCGCTACCGTCTCGTTATTCTAATCTATTTCGCAATTGAATTGCATTAAAAGATACTCATATATCGAGGCGATCTCTTTTACCATCTAGCGCTTTCTATATTGCTCTAATACTGGAATCGTATAGACATTACCGCACTATACTCTCCCTATAAAACCTTAGTCACCCAGGTAGCATCGCGCGGCAACTCTTGAGAATGAGGAAAACGCTTGAGCGAGAAGAAGCGTCTGATCGTGTTTATGATATTCAGTATGCTTTACAAGATCCGTCACTCGATGTGGTTCTTTATTGGCTCGGTACTATGCCGAGGTATCCAGTCCGTCGGGGTCACAATGTCGAGCGTCACGTACTACGGAATCGCCGCTGCAAACTTTCCCGACAAGATGACGTTGTTTATTGTAAGTTGCAAGCAGCGTAGACTCATTACTGTTTTGTCATATACCGTTATCGAGATGAGTAGAAACAACATTGGCAACGATAAAACTGACGGCACTGATTATAAGAAAGCAACAAGAACAACAAAAGTATAAATGTTTGTAATGCACCTATCGTTTTTTATTACAGCCGATTATTGAGACCATGTCAGGCTTTGGTGTGATGGTGGGCCCAACGGTTGGTGGAATCTTGCACCAGGTACGTCAAACAGCACTGATGTCATGCTATAGATTTTCGCTTTTACTTAGTATAGGTTGGGGATTACTAGATGTTTAGTGAGTTTGACAGTCCCACTACCCTCCGGGAGTCGAGTTCGCATTAAACATCCATGTTTGTGCCCCCTATAAAAAAAGTACGGTTAACGCAAATCGATGGTTCGTTCATCCGTTCCAGCGGAGAATTTTTCCATATAGCCGGAGCTATGTAATTAACTACGCGCTATTGTGTTGTGACGCCTGAGGGGTATAATTATGCAACTCAGTTTGACGAAACACCTCCTTCGTAGACGTCTCAGGGTCTTCCGTTGAAAGCTGTCAAGCATTTCGATATGTCTTCGATATACTTTGTTCTTTGTTTTATGTCTCGACTAAGACTTATCAATGGAAGATTGGTTGATCGGACCACACGATTAGTAATTAAAATTCAAAGATTCATATTTGAGGACGACACATAGAGGCTTCGCTTTATCCGACACATCGTACGTGTATGCAATGTGGAGTATATCGGAAAAAATCTACAAAATGTATCTACATTATAATAAAGTCTCCTGTATTCATAAAAGGCGTATCGCAAGGTTACAGACTGCTCGGCCAGCACGTGTTTATCTCGTCAATCTTCAAGCAACAGCATTATCGACAGTGTTCCGCACAGCTAATTCGGGTGGTTAATTAATTGGCCCGATGCTGAAGAATCTATAAGCGCAATAGGCGAACTTCCTAGTAGGTTTGTAGTCCGCCTCAGTGTAGAGAACGAAATAGACCTGCACTTATCAAACCAAGAGACTTTTGAAAAAAAATTAGAGAAATTGAAAAATACCGGAAACGTTTGCTGCGTAGAGCTCGCCCCTGTGTGATAGGTTACTTTTAGAACCAAAACAAACACGCATTATTGCATATGATTAGGAAGCGATGGTTCTTATGTTTGTCGGTATTCACTTAATAGAGGAATATCAAAACGATTTGTCGTTTATCTGTTCCGTTGCAGTTGGGGGGCTTTCCGCTGCCGTTCTTGACATTCGCTGGTATGACATTCACATTTCTTATCATCACCGCTGTAATCCTCCCTTCAGTAAAGGGTAAGCGCTATTTTCGCCAGTCAGTATATGGCATTCGCTTACGATGTGTAGGTATAAAACCTACGATTTATTACATTCGAATTGCCGGTAATCGTGCAAACATTACGCATCTGAATATATATATATATATATATATATATATATATACATATATATGACGGTACCGCGAAGTTTTTATAGAATATCGCACAACGTTTAAAGACCGACGCAAAGCGGCGTTTCTGATATAGATTATGTCATTCGTTGTTTGTGGAGGGCTTCTATTATAGGCGCCATTAGCTCACACGAAACGAACTGATAACAGCGAAGTGGTTCGTTTATATGAATGACATGAGTGATAAGCTATATATCTAAAATTGCTTGTGCAATAGCGTAGAGATGCGTCCTAGTTATTGAAGTGCGTATATAACATATGAAGGCAATTTAATTAAACTTGCTCGTACGGTAGCCCTGAGGTGTATGTCAATAGCCTAGTTAATAAAGTGCGTTTATTTAATGTTTTGAATTTAATTTCAGTTCAACGCACAAATAAATGTTTAAGGTATAGTGGGCGAATATAAAATTCCATAATGTACAATGTTCCTTCTTTTACTCACTTCAATTCACTTATGTGCCAATGTGTGTATTCTTAGCGGCGCTTAAAGCATCCGGAAAGGTCATGTACTTATTTGTATAGACTGATGGGCTACAATATGATATCTATAAAAAAATTATTGGCATCACGTTACTTGTGATTTCAGTACATGAGTCATAGGCGCCATTTATACGCGCGAAGTTACAACTCGGCTCGATGTAAGATATACGTGACATAAATTGCAAGTCTTTTCTGCCAGCATGATGTGACTTGCCCTTATAGCTAATATCTTTGAAAGATTCGGGATTTGCTTTCTAGACACCGTTTAGGAAAAGAAGATGGATGTGCTGAAATGACTAATTAGTGGGCTGCATCTGAAGCCATTTGCTGTTTTGTTTCCGGTTTTATGCCAATTCTGAATGCTTTCCTATCTGGTAGCCTCGTGCTATATAATTTGTCGTAGCAACTTTTAACACCACGGGGCGTTCTACGACTCGGTCGAATCAGTTTTATTCAGTTTTGGGGAATAAGGGACTAGTCTGTCCGGTTAACCATCTCGACATGACCGTGTGCTAAATTTGATGCCGTAATCTCAGCGCAAGCTATGCGCGAAGCGCCTTTGAGCTTATAGTTTTGCTCTTCTACGTTAACGCTTGCTCTGACAGGTTGCTCGAAACGCCATCTAGGACAGGTGCAGGGCGCCTTTATGTCTTTCCATTGGTAATACCCTATCTGGGACATATAGGGGCTTCTTCTGACCCACTCTGCCGTTCGAGAACACAATTACCGTTCTCACTGTCAAACTATACGCTGGTCGATTATACTAAACGTGTTTCAAAGTTCAAATTAATGAAATTCAAATAGAGTCTCAGCGTCCTGCTGGCTATGGCTAATCTGTATCAAGTCGGTAAATTAACATTTTTTTGATGATTTTAATTATTCGTGAACACAGTCAAACAGGATGATCCGATACCCGAAGAAGCAGAGAACAGCGAAGAGGCCGGCACTTTCCGTGCTGGAGGTACATCGTCGCGATCAATCATGAGCATGGTGACGGACTGGCGAATGCTGATCGACGTGGCAATGGTATTCGCTGGCTTTGTGGCAGTAGCGTTCAACGATGCGACCCTCGCCATCCTTCTGGATAGGTTCGGCTTTAACTCGGCCTACAAGGGCGCGACCTTCCTCATCTCGGCCTGCTTCTATTCCATCTCGTCAGTCACTTACGGCCGCCTCGGCAAGAAAATGGTGCATATATATATGTTAATTTATATTTATTCTAAAGATTTATCATTATGGTTGTTTGCGATTTTTTTCACGCTGGTATACGGTCTGTGGTTAATAACATTGCCCGCTGACGTGCAGAGAACACTATGCCTCAAAGTAGTGTTACGTGACTGTCACATGACTGCTCTAGCCCAGATTGGGCAAGCTAGCATCGTAAGAGCACTTCTTTGACATGAAACCAAATAATCCAAGATCTCAGCACTTCGTGTCCCCTAAACATATGGTTTGTTCGGAGTTTATAAAATGTCTGTTTGCATGACGGGCTTCCATCGATGGGTACCCGATTATATTACGGCTCCTCTTTTTCAGACGGACATTCGGCCAATCGCCATCTTTGGTGGAATCTGCCTGATTATCGCGTGGTCTTTCATGTCACCACTGCCGATTTTCCCCTTTGAATCGTAAGTATATTCTGTTGGCGATTTCTCCCCCCCCCCTCTCATTCTCCGTATATATATATATATACAATCTAATCATTTGCTTTCCAGTTTTTATTTTATCTCTGTGTCATCGGCAAGTATCAGCAACTATTTGTTACTTTTGTATTTAACTGTGAATTCGAAGATAATAATATTCATTCACATTTTGTCTGCTGACTGAATTCATGCTGAATTCTTCATTCCACTGAGTATATATATATAAATATATATATATATAATATATATATATATATATATATATATATATATATATATATATATATATATATATATATATATAACAGTGCTCAATTTTTTAAACCTAGCTTTTCATCGATCAGTCTTGGGTGCCCACCAAAACTTTCCGAGAAGTAAATTTATGTTACGTTCATTTCGATAACTGCCATATTATTGTTCTACAGCCAGTCTATGGTATCCTTATATTGCTGTACCTAATGTGAAATTATTCATTATAAGGCCTCGGTAAAAAAAAAATTGTCTGCAGCGCATAATTGAAAATTCTATCTTAGATTTTTAATCAAACGTTGATTGAACGTGTAAGGGTGTTATATCTTGATAGGTGCCACCTTGATTTAACAAGGTTTACAGTGGATCGGCTAAAAGTAACGCTAAGATGGCAACGAAGGATAAAAACAATTAACTGACAGTGATAAGTGAAAAAATGCGACAGCCGATTTTGCCAAACCAGATTGATAATCACGAACCTACTAGAAGAGGTCTTGAAGCAAGATCTAAATATTGCACTAGATAAAATGTTAGTGGTAATGGACGGAGCGATGGTTTCTAGGAAGCAGGATAGGAGTTTCGTAGGAAAGGATTTTTAGGGAGGTGATCGGCAACGATTGACTTCTTCTTCGGCTAATCTACAGCCATAAGGCTCTTGGACTATTAGCGAATCGACTGGCGGCCCCCGACTGCATGAAGTGTCACATAATTGAACACAAAGCAAATAAATGGATTTATATATATATATATATATATATATATATATATATATATATATATATATATATATATATATATATATATATATATATAATGAGATTTACCTTTTTTAATCACCGTACATTGTTCCACTTGATTTACTAGGGCTCCCGTTTGCGTGTATGTATATATAGGCTTCAGTGGACATAACATTACCAGTTTAGAGAACGAATCGGTTTATTTCTGCTCTTTTAACAAAGCGGTAGCGTATCGGTATGATCGGGACGCAACATGAGTTATATATATATATTAAACAGTAACCTAAACATACGTGCCTATATTTATAACTTGCTTTAATATTCCATGTGTAGTAGAGTGTTACGTAATATTTCTGTCGGAAAGTTTAACTATTTATAGCATTTTCTGTCTCCGCATGTCACTCGACTACTTTCTGTGCGCGTTAAAGGTGGCTGTCACTAGTGCTTCTGTGTCAGGCGCTATTGGGCATCGGAGCGGGAGCCTTCTACATCTGCAGCTACAGCCACGGACATAGCTATCTAACGTAAGCTCTTTCTCTGTCTCCCTATCTAAAATGTTGACATTTAGTTATTAATACATATAGGAAGGCTTGTTGAATATTCAGCACCTTTATTGACCTCAGTATTCGCTAATCAAGTTTGGTTGCGACAAGCTCAATTTCGATTATAATTTCGATCGCTATTACTATTCCCCTTATTTGATTTTGAATCTTGAATTATTGGGTTCGACGTCTGGGCTTATAATATAAAATGAGTGTTTCATTAAATTCTACATTTGCAAAGCATTCACGTGCGGACTACAGGTTCCGACCGATTCTTACCTCATGCCACCCTCTAGAAGGGGGACCGTTTATTATTATTATTATTATTTATTATTATTATTATTATTATTATTATTATTATTATTATTATTATTATTATTATTATTATTATTATTATTATTATTATTATTATTATTATTCGATTACTCTCTAACAATTACGTACGTAGACTAATGAGCCTTTTAAAATCAATGCATCATTTTAATTATTATAACCTAAGATGTGTGAACTTAAAAAAGGTATACAAATTTCGATTTTTGCGAAAGGTCCTCCCTAGTCGGCGTTACATTATTGCAGACAAAACAAACACGTTTGTGACTGAACACACCGGTATGTTGTTCTATCAGACAGCTCATTCTCATGCAATCGTACATTTTAAACCCGGCCAGATCCATATATATACTACATACTAGTATATCACTGTTATACCTGAATAACCCGCGACTCTCCTGTCCATTAAAAGCATGCTTCTTCTACAAGTTCTAGAGCTTAAGCGAACCACATTTTAACTAGAAGTACCCGTATGTCTGCCGATCTTGCTGACGCAATGTTGATATACAAATCTAGAACTCTAAAAAATTCTTACAAATATAACTAGCTAAGCTTCCTCAATTGCCATTGTCACAACACGATGGCTTAGAGAAATTTGCTCGTAACAACGACGGCGATAAGAACATTGACTTACTTTGTAGGACGGTCAAGGGATTCCCGGATGATTACCGCACGTACTCGCTGATGGCCGGTATTATCCAGTCTTCGTTTTTCCTCGGGTACGTATTCTGCGTGTCCTCGATTACGGAATAGGGAGAAATATATATATATATATATATATATGTTTCCTCGAACCATAATCGATTCTAAATTTCTCCGTAGGAACAAATTTCACGAAAGTGGGATTACATCTCTTTATGGTCACATGGTAAACGTTCTTAGTATGGGACGTTATAGTCGTATGTAGTGCGGCGTTGTACTATTTGTGCTACAGTACACTTAAATTTGGATAGACCATGCGCATACTCGGAAACGCGAAAGAACTATCTTGAGCTGTCAAGGTGCGTCGCTTTTGTACCATTTGCCTTGAAAATATGGGGTCCTACTAGAATGAACACTGTTAAACTCCGAAAAGATATCGCGAGACGCATACGAGTGACTGACGCGCGGAATAATTTTGAAGAAGGCAGACTCTATTACCGTGCTGCACGGGACAGATGAGTAGCTATGAGATGAATCTGCGCGCGATAATACTCTAGTCAAGGCGTATGCACAAATAATAATAATAATAATAATAATAATAATAATAATAATAATAATAATAATAATAATAATAATAAGCGTAGATTCGCAGATCATGAGGGCAGCTATAATTTCGTACCAATGACTGTGGATGGAACACTAGAGCCTATAGGCGGTGAAACGGCAGGGTTTATCCGGAATCGGGCTAGTTGAATTACGGCCCTGACAACTATTGTCCCTCGCAGTTGTATCTAGAGGCAACAGGGCTCCCATAGTTGGCACCATGGGATGAATATATAGGCTATACTTGATAGGACCTCGAAAATGCGTTCGAGTCGAATCAAAGTAAGACGATGAAATTTCGCCGCAGTCACAATCATAATAAAAATAAAGCCCTGCTAATAATAATACAAACTCATAAACGTACCCTAATGTAATGATCACGGTCATGCTAACGATTGGGTGTGTATGTATTATAGCTCGCTCAGTGGCGCCACTGGTGGAGGAATTCTGCTCCAGTACCTTGGATACTCATGGACAACTTTCGTTATTGTCGCACTTGTGACTCTCCTCGTAAGTATTAGGATTTATTGACTGAAGCACACGTTTTCATGAGCACACCCACAACTTCGCACGTTCATCACACCTCGAGGCACAAACGTACACTCTAAAATAAAATATGCGTACATAAGCAGCTAAAATCAAATATGCGTACTAAAGCACCAGGTCAGCACTCTGCCCTAGTGCACGCATATTTTAAAAATACTTTCCGGGCTAACTCTCAGCCAAGATTTAACGTCCATGGGACAGCTTTGCTCGCATTGCTTCATAGACGGACTCCCGTCAATATAAATGTGCAACGGTGGGGCTCGAACCCGCGCACCTATGTGTCTCATCCGGCCGCGAGGCGCAGACGAATGCACCACTACACCACCGTGCTTGACGCACGCATATTTTGGTGGCAGTGTACTAGGCCCATGACTGGACATGGGTGGAGCCCAAGCAAACCTTTTTTACTCATGGTCTTGTTGGTCACTTTCTCGTATGGTGCGGTCCGATATTGGCCCATTGCATTATGCCCATGATCTTTTGATTATGATCATTATTATTGTCTGTCCCATTGAGTGGCCTTTGTTCGTGTCTGTGCAGTTAGGAGTCGTGAATTGGCATATTTACACAATCCCGATTAAACTGTGAATACCTTTACTTCTTGATATTAAGTGATTAATTATTGTCGCAGTGTCGGCAACTTTACCTGTGCCTGAACAATGTTGCCTAGGTAAAATTTGTATCTTTTCCTCCGTATTTTCTCTCTGCTCCTCTCTCTCTCTTTTATTTAAATAAAGTCCAGCTCCTTTAATTGTTCTGCAATACGCGGAGGTTGGCAATAGGTCACGTATAAACTGTCTTACATTGGCACTGATTGGCTGCCAAAGAGGTTATACGTTACGGCGGCCAATCCTTCAAATTCGTCAGCTCTTTCCGGTATCTGGGGCTTCGGCTTCAGTATACTGGGACAACCTTCACTGCGCACATCGTCGAGACGGTGCGCACAGCCTTGGTCTCTCTTTATGGAGAGGTAGGCGACGTTCGGCGACTGTCCGTTCCGACGGCAGTGGCACTTTTCCATCTCAAGTGTTTCCAGGCTGATATACGAGGTGTGTTCAATCGTTATCGCGACTTTTGAATTTTCGCGGATTACGTATATTCGAATTTCGATTTTTTGTGGCGTTATGTTGGTACTCATGTCTCTCACTTATGCCGACAAGCTCGGCCATTTTGAATGTTCACTTAATTGTTGACAGCTGCTTTGCTTGCACGTGTTTTGGATCGTCTTCGATTTTTACCTATTCAAAAAAATGGATCAAAGAACCTGTATCAAATTTTGTGTGAAAAACGCAATTAAGTGCGCGGATGCATTCCGAATGTTGACTGTGGCATACGGAGAAGCTACCTTGGACCGAAGCAACGTTTATCGGTGGTACAAAATGTTCTCAGAAGGCCGAGAAGATGTGAACGACGAAGAGCGTGCCGGACGCCCGAGCACTTCAACAACAGATGAAAAAATTAATGAAGTGGAGAAAATGGTATTGGCCAATCGTCGAATCACCGTTAGAGAAGTTGCTGAGGACCTAAACATATCGATTGGCTCGTGCCATTCGATTTTTATCAATGATTTGGGCATGAGACGGGTCGCCGCGAAATTCGTACCAAAATTGCTCAATTGCGACCAAAAACAGCATCGCATGAACATTGCTAATGAGATGTTGGACTCTGTCCGCGACGACCCAAATTTGCTCCAGAGGGTCATAACTGGTGACGAATCGTGGGTTTATGGTTATGACGTGGAAACCAAAGCTCAATCATCTCAATGGAAGCTGCCGCACGAACCAAGACCGAAAAAAGCGCGCCAAGTTCGGTCGAATGTGAAAGTTTTGCTGACAGTTTTCTTCGATTGCAGGGGCGTGGTGCATCATGAGTTCTTGCCACAGGGTAGAACGGTCAATAAGGAATATTACCTGCAAGTTATGCGCAATTTGCGCGAAGCAATCCGCCAGAAACGCCCGGATTTGTGGAAGAACAAAAATTGGCTTTTGCACCACGATAACGCCCCTGCTCACACATCGTTGCTTGTGCGCGAGTTTTTGGCCAAAAACAACACACTAATGATGCCACAGCCACCGTATTCCCCAGATCTGGCCCCCTGTGACTTTTTCTTGTTCCCTAAACTGAAGAGGCCCATGAAAGGACGACGTTACGCTACGCTTGACGAGATAAAGACGGCATCGAAGGAGGAGCTGAACAAGATAAAAAAAATGGTTTTTTGAAGTGCTTCGAAGATTGGAAAAACCGTTGGCACAAGTGTATAATATCTCATGGGGATTACTTTGAAGGGGACAAAATAGATATTCATGAATAAATGAATAATTTTTGAAAAAACACAAAAGTCGCGATACGTTTTGAACACCATATGTATAATCTTGACAGAGTATGGGAACACCTCACTCCGGCAAATTTTGGTTTGCTTGAAAGGTGTTTCACAATCTACATGAAGGGAGTACTTTGCTTGCCAATGCGAGTAAGGAGTCGCTTTGTGTACCTATTGTTAGCCTGATCACCGGCTATTGAGATCATTCTTTTGAGATTGAAGACGCCGCGTGCAGTACCCTTCGAAAGCTTTGTCTGGGAATGGGAAAACAAAGTTAAACAAGTTCGACGAGAGGTTGTAGACCTGGATATTTTTAGTGCCCCTCACCTCTGGTCTGGTCTTGCATGCGACAATCGCCACGCCTATCACCAGATACATAGTTCATGGCTATCATCACCTGGTCTGCTCCAATACGAACTTCCAAAAGGAGTACACGAAGAGTGCATTTGTTGATTGTGCTCTCAGGCGCGTACGAAGCATCATGCGTCTGCCTTACAAAGAGATCACTCAGCAGCTGACAACTGTATAAGCACCAATGTTATATGCATACCCAATATGAGTTAAATAAATCTGATGATGAAATACACCACATTGGCTCAATTCGTATTAGGAATGTGTCATAACACGAAACATTTTTGGTTAATTTACTCATTTCTGTCAGTCTTTTGCGACCGCGTGTGTGCCTGTGACCAAATAGCAACCGTGCCGCAGAGTTCTAAACGTGGCCCATCAACTTCTACCATTTCAGTCGCTGGCAGTCACGACGGCCGTCATCCTGGATTGGCTCTGTCCACCGGTTCCCCGGATGAAGCAAGACACAACAGACCAGAAGCGGCAGGAGCAACAGCACAAACCGCAACAACAACAACAACAACAACCACAAGACCAGGACGAACAAATCCGGCAAGAAAAACTGCAAGAGCAACAAGACGCTCAGATCGAGCTTCCACTAAGCGTTCTGAAACTCGAAAACGGCGCCCACTTAAATGGCATCGAAGTTGTTCGCATGTAACTCACTTTCCGCACTGCCGCTGCTACAATAGCCACCATAACAGCAACAACACCACCACCACAAGGCAAAGCTCCAGAAACAACTACAACAACAGCAACAACAACAAAAACCCAGCTGTATTCGGCTGTCAACTTTGGCGCTATCAAATACATGATGACACCAATCAGGCTTTTGGAAGCCTCGTATGCGCGCATGTCGAGCTCAACGTTCTTGAGCTGATGAACATATATATATATATGAGAGCAAATACACAACGCTTAACATATATATGGTATATATAGGTTTCTGTCATGTGCAAGTATACGTTCTGTGCGTGTGATGCCATCGACTTCGAAACCACACACAGTCATTCACGATCTCAGGGTAACTGAATTCGTTCATAGAGAAAGTACAGCATAGTCACGGTTCTGCTCGAATGCAGCTTATCCATCGAAAGGCCTAAACCAACGTCGCTTGAACGCTTTACTACTCGCTCGTACTTACTCAAGCCAGCCCTTTGATGGGCACAACATATGACAGATATTAGTGGTGTGGTGGGGATAGCCTGCATAAAACGCAGAGACCGTTGGCCCTCAAGATTGCAAGAGCCAACAGAACTACGCTCACCGCCGCAGTACAAGTACCATTCCGGCAGGCCTCATGGGATCTAGGCGTTCTGGAGACCGCAGTCCGTAGAGTCGGCTCCCCGCGCTCTCAAGTGGACGCACGATGTCAGATATTAGACGATGGTGGTACAAAGGATGGGTTGGAAACCCAGGCGGGCCAGCCGGCGTTCTGGACTCGCTTTATTATCCCAGATGTGGGGAAGTACTATAAGAGGCGGCAGGGATTACATTCTTACCCGCTGACCCAATTCCTTACGGGCCACGGCATCTTCCGAAACTATCTGCATCGTCTCAGACGGTCTCCGTCGCCAGTATGCAATAGAAGTAATATAATTAATAAAGAGAGAGAGAGTGTGTCAAAGAACCTACAGGTGACTACACGTCCGCGCGGAGACAGTTGTTCGTTCTAAAGTGCTAATATTTTAAATTTTAATAAAGTCTAAAGTAATTATTAACTTATTCCTGGTCGTGCTTCAAGTAAGGTAGTAATGAACATGGCGAAATATATGTACGAAATGTGCTTGCATGCTAGATGCGCATATGTTTCAGTTCCTGGACAACGATGCTCTTATGGTGTTTTCTTGGGCTGGCCTTGGGCAGACGACAAGGTCCGCCAAATCTTGTTCCATATCTCTATTATTGCTGACATTTTATTACTATTAGTATTGCAGGTTAAGCAACGTTAAACTTGTGAGGTGTGAGTGTGGCAGAGGGAACTCGGCACCTATCTTAGGCGCCATGGAGTGAGGTAGTTCTTTAGACAAATTGCGTCAACACGTTCACACCTTATTATTATTACTCACCCGTAGACTTCTACGGACCCCCACAGCCCGTCATGCTTTGTAAATCGTTATCATTATTATTATTTTAATTCGCACACCGGCTTAGTTTGCCTACTCCAGATTCATGCATATTGTCACGATCAGTAGTCGTGTCTATACCAACACGTGGTAGATTGGCGCATGAGTATTATCGTAGCAAACCAACTGTTTTTCCGTTTGTCAGCCTTGTAGTCGGTGTTGCATTCTAACCAAGATACAATAGACAAGTATCAGCGAGTGCCAACATCAATATCGTAAAAAGTTCAAGTAACTGTACCACTTTTCCTTAATCCATTACCAAAGTCACTTAACGGCAGCGACCAATTAAATATTTATATTTGCAGCCTACATACGTGTCATCCATGTGAAGCAATTATTATGCAAATAAAAAGTCAGAAATGGTACCATGTCCTGCACCAGTCAAACCTCTGTCAGCACAGGTTGGGTAGCAGAGCACGTCGCAGGACAGGAAAGGGGACGCAAATACGCAGATCTCGAAAACAGTCTTAATTTCGTACCGGTACCTATAGAAACACTAGAACATATTAGAAGTGGGACAGCAACATTTGTTCGGTGTCTGGCCTGAAGAATGGAAGCAACGACGGGGGCTCAGCGCGAGGAAGGATATCTGAGACAGCTTCTGTCTCTCGCGGTGTGTAGAGGCAATGTCGCTACTATAATCGGCGCCATGGAATCGGCAGCTATATAGAACTTGCTTGAATCGGAGCGATAAGCTCGAACCTCTCAACTGTGTGCTGATTACACAAATAATAATTATATTAATTACAGGAGGAAGAGTCAGACCTGTTTATTATTTAGTTCCAAATTTGTGGAATGCTCTGTGCCTACACCATATAGAAGCGACTTACTGGTCCTTGCGTTAGCATCGTATGTTCCGACTCCGACGGCATGGTGTATGGGAGGTGGTCGGCGAGTCTGACACAAAGTTATCTCCTGCAGACGAAGAAGAATTACATACACAATATATTTATATATATTTTTCGTATATTACAATATGCATGTGGGGCACATATTATGGAAGGTTAGCTATGCCAATGGGCCTAGCGTGTGTGCATTGTGACAATCACGTGTCCGCTTCGTCTAGGCTAGGCCGAGACCACTTCAGAAGAGTGCTACGAACGGAGGCTGCGTTTCCAAGTTGTACGTCAAGATCCAGACGTTGTTTAAAGAAGAACGACGATCTGCTATCACCGGTTGACATATTTAACATAGTGCCGACTTTGTGAATTAGCTGTCTGGTCCGAACACCAGGAGCACCCAAGGTCTCAAACGCGAGAGGCCAGAATTCGTGGGGATACCCAATTGATGAGTATTTTCTTAGCTTGTTGGTCTCCGCAAGATGGGCTGCTTAACCAGCTTCGGATGCGCCGCCACCGACCATAGAAGGTGCTACGGAGTCGGTAACGGTTGCATTCCAAAGCAGCATTTTGCCTCGCTCGAATAGTGTAAGTGTCTTCCCATCTGGACGCCTGCCGTCCTCCGCACAGAGGCCCGTGGGTTCAAGGATGCACGGACGACCGCATGACCTAAGGGCTCTGCTGAAGGTCTCATTGATAGCGGCATGTCTAGAGCGTCGGCCTGCGCTAATGTTACACGACAGGCCGTGATGTCCCAGTTTGTCGACGGGGTGACCACATTGACACCGATGCGGGCTAACTAGATCTGTCCCTAGTCGTAGGCCTACTGCTATGCGAATCGTCTCGTCATCGAGAAGGGTACCTATGGGTGCACTGGGAAGTGCGTGTAGCCAGGCGCCTGAATTCTTGGCGGACACGGCGTTTAGGCGAGCCCTGGTCGTGTCGTCGGCAGCCTCATTAAAAAGACGTCGTTGAACCTCAGCGTGCAAAGGGGCGCTCGAGTCACGTTGGGATAGTACGTTGTCAGGCCTGCCTCCGCAGCGGGCCTCAAGATTCTCCTGAAGCTGGGCTAAGCGGCTTCTAAACTGGCCGACTTCTGGTGTATCTAAAAGGGGGATTGCCCTGTTTTCTGCGCTTAGCATTGATGAGACTATGGCAGGACCGGCCAGGGTCTCCAAATTCGGAACCTCGAGGCCCCCTTTAGAGACGGGCAGTAATGCCTGTTGCCGTGCGCTAGATGGTAGAGATGTGTTTAGCAGGGCCTCGAGGGTAGACAGTGTTGATTCGTTGAGCGCTTGCAAGTCTTCGGCCCGATTAGATAGGTCAGCTCCTCGAAGAAGATGGATAAGTCTTAAGGAAGAGAAAGAAGACCTAAGTAAGAAGAGTCCCCGATGAGCTCCTAGAAGAGGAAGGCGAGCGGCGGCATTTTCCAGCTTTAATCTCCAACGATCGATTGCTGCTGTAAGCCCTTCGGGACGAAGTGGCACACCTAGTAGCTCCAGATCGTCCTTGGCGTACCTTGCAGCCGGGAAGGAGGTCTTGGAGTAACTGTATATCAGGTGAAGCCTCATGGGTAGAGCCAAGGATGCACACTTCGCATTTGGCAGGATTTAACTCCAACCCAGATGTTACACCGAAGTCAATGACCTGTCGGATGTCCTCGGCTACCGTATGAACGTTTCCTCCTAATAGGCCGTCGTCAAGGTACCAGAGGTTTAGTGGGCTCTTGAAAGAATCTACCAGGTCCTTGATACCCAGACAAAACAGGGGTGGTGCTAAGGGGTCTCCCTGCTGCAGTCCGGTGGCGGACGAAATCACATGCTCAGGCAGAACCAGGTGGGAAGGATGCCGGTATGCCAGCCCGACGTGGTATAATAGATGAGGGGCGTGGGATGCAACGGCCTTCAGGTGATCGCGTCTCATACTGTTAAAAGCGTTTCTAAAATCAAGCTTTACAAGAATCCCTGGAGGTTCGCGCGAATCGAGAAAGGCACGGGTTGCGTGAATGGCTACCTCGGTCCAACCTGGCGTCGCAAATCCCAACTGATGTGCACCAGTTGCGTGAGAAATAACGGTTTTGTTGTGCTTGCATCCGATTTTCGCGGCGAACCTGCGTAGTGTAGACGAATACGCAATTGGACGTACCGGTCCGTCCTTTTTCTTAAGAGCAAATAGTCTTGCGTCAAATATCAACGGTTGGAGGCAAGAAGGGGGGTTGCCCCAAAGTAGAATGTCTACAATCTTTGTCAATGCGGAGAGCAAATTAGCGGCGACGTCTTCGAGGGACGGGGAAAGAAGGTCCATTAACAACCGCGGCCTCATGAAGTCTAGCCCTGCGGCGGAGCTCTTGGAGAAGCTCTTAATAGCCACCTGAATATCCTCCTTTGATGTGACATAGGGCATAGGGGTTCTGATCAATGTCGGCCATTCAACGTCCTCGGGAGGCAATGGGTGTTGCTCTTGCAAGGTCTCTATACGGTCCATGCCGGGCGTTATCGTATCTGTAGATGCGATAAGTCTAGTGGCGCCAGAAACATCTCCTTCGGATAGTTTTATAATGGACTGGCGCACGGTATCATTCCGGAATGGTTTGGGAGCATATACGCAAGAATGGGAAGTGGCAATCACGTCTGACAGACGCCTATCTCGGGAGAAATCGCGAAGATTATTGCGTATTATGACTGAGAGGGATGAAACGTCGTTGCAGGCGCGGGGGAGTCGAAGGACGACGGGAGCAAAAGAAAAAAGACTATACCATGCTTCGACGTCGTTATCAGATGAAACTGCTGTGAGTACGCGGGTAAGAGCTTCAGCCACTTGTCTCCTGACTGATTTTGGTACGATTCGAATCAGCCTAATTTGCCTCATAACAGCTTGAATATTCTCCAAGATTTGTGTCGGTTGCAAGCGGGGGGCTCAGAGGTCGTCGGTATTGGGGAGGTACTGTCAGTGGCGGTCGAGTGTTTAGCTGATATATGTCTTGTTAGGCCACGCCGCGTGTACCGACCGTCGCATAGTGGGCATTTAATAGTAGATGGAGTAGCGCGTGACGCTTCTCCGCTTTGAGCTGAGTGATTATAGTCATTCATGGTTGTACAATTCGTCGTAGGTTGTCCACTAACGGTAGCAGCTGTAACAGCGGCTCCAAAAGCTCTAATAAAGCCTTGAATTTGGCCGATATCTCTGGGCTTAACCCTGTAAGAATTTGGGACAATCCGAGAGAGGTGCTTTTGGAGCACGGCACAGCCGGAGTCGCCTTACGTGTACGCCTGACGGGTGTTTTGATTCGGCGTTGTCTTAAAACAGGCGACCTGCGGCGTGACCGCGCTGACGATCTTCCGCCTTTTTTGGTTGGGATTGATATGGGCGCCGGGAGTAGCAGCTGTGCTATTATTATTATTATTATTATTATTATTATTATTATATATACGCGAGACGGAGCGCTTTTGAGCGAATTCAGCCGTACAGACAACTCAACACGCGAAAGTAGCCGCAATCAATTCAGCAATTTCCTCGTGAGCCGATTGTCGTTTCGTGCCACATATCCATAAACAGCTTGCTGCCGTAGCGTGTAAACATTCATTATCGCGTTTTTCAATGCCCGTTTGTTAACGGAATCCGTACAAGTGACATGCCATATGCCCGCCGATGGCCAAAAAAACAAACATCAAAAGGAGAACGTTCACACAGGACAATGTCCATCGAAATGATGAAAAGAAATATTTTGCCCCATATGACTTCGACTATAAATCGGGTAGAGGGGACGGTGTGCTGGCGATATGTGAATATGCGCGTGTGTCAAGAAATATCGATGAGGAGAAATCGCTAGAGTATTTAACAATATATTATATATATATATTATATTATATATATATAATATATATTATATATATATATATATTTCTATATCTATTCTCTACTCTCTATCTATATGTTACATCTATATATATATATAACGTATTTAGTCTCAATCTCTCCCTCTCACTCTCTCTCATCTCTTATCTCTCTCTCTATATGAATAAAAGTTTAGTTGAACCCACTCACCGCCAGCTCATTGGCACCGCAAAACTACGCAATAAAGCGCGCGCTGTATCCAGTCGTGCAACACCTATTTATTCCATACTGGGCTGATGATTAATGCCAAAACAATCAGACAACGACGACGACGAGGAAAAAGCCACCTCACTAAACTACCCTGTCTTTCTTTCCTTGACGCGCGGCGAAGATGACGGAAACAATCTTGAGTTACTCCACCCATCACTGTCTCTCTCGCTCGCTCGTCCGCGCGCGATCCACCTTTCCCGGCTGTAAATAGAACCTCTGTTTAGACACGTTCCATCCGCGATGGCCGAAGGCTAGCTGACACATTGAAGCATTCCAGCCGAAGCTTCTAAAGAGAGTGCCTGTCCTTTGCCAGGTGTGACACAAACGCACTAGTGCGTGCGTTTGTGTCACACCTGGCAAAGGACAGGCACTCTCTCACACACACATATATATATATATATATATATATATATATATATATATATATATATATATATATATATATAATTGTGTGTACGCATGACACACGATGAACAAATATAAGTATAGAATTATAAATTTTATCCTTACCATCGTATCGACACTACGCTGGTTGTCAAATATGCAAGGTACTTGTGCAAAATCGTACTGCTCTCTACAAATACCTGTTAAGCAAGACGTTGTTTAACTTTATATTAGGCAAGATCTTTTGTTACTATTTTTTTGTGGAGCAGGTATGAAATGCAGTTACGCACTATCGCTACGAGTCTCTACCTCTAGCAGTGTGGGACTCGACCTCAACGGTTGGATGTTACGCCGTTGAGACCCATACCCACTAAACGCACCTCCCCCCTTAAGCTTCACTATCTGATAGCCCAGATCTTCATAAAAAAAACAGTACTATGGACAAAAAGATCTTTTGTTACTGCTAATATTACTACTACTACTGTAAGTAAGGTTACAGATTATCTGGCCCTGCGTGATGCCTTAATGATGGACCTCAATTTCCCGTGTGTCGACGGCTGGTCAGGTGTGCTACAACATATATATATATATATATATATATATATATATATATATATATATATATATATATATATATATATATATATATATATATATATATATATATATATATATTATTAACTATATTTATATACTGTACTGTTGTAGCCTAGGTCTATCCAGAGATGGATGGATAGAGCTGGGCTAGAATTTGTCCCAGAAAAGAGCGAGGCGATTCTCCTAACAGGGAGGAGAAGAGTGGAAAGCATGAAACTGATAGTGGCGGGCCAGAAGATCAAGCAAGTAACAGATGCCAAGAAGCACCTTGGTGTCCCACTAAACAAGGGCCTCAGGGGCACTAGTCACACTGGGCAGTGCACGGTCAAGGCGGCTAAAGCGGCTAACGCAATAGGCAAGATCTTGCCAAAGTTACATGGGCCGCAGGAGTGCTGGCGACAACTATTGATGTCGGTTACCACGAATCAAAAACAGAACACCCTGAAAACGACGACGACAACAACAAAAAGACGACCCTAAAAAGCAAGCAGAGAACAGCGGCGCTTCGGACCCTAGAGGCCTACCGGCCTTACAGTTGGCACGAATGCAGCCCTAAAATGGCTGGTTCCCCATATTAAAACTTGATAGTAAGCGAAAAGAGAAATATGTGGGAAGGAGGTCCTAAATTCAAGAAAGAAGCTGAGAAAGAAGGAACGATAAGATCGTGGCAAGAAGAATGGGATGCCATACCCACAGGCTCACCGGGTCGTTTACGCTGTCTGCTAATTTCAAACATAAAACGTGTATAGTCCAACCGGCGGGGGAAAATTAACTTTTTCCTTACGCAGTGTCTCACTGGCCGCAGTGACTTCCAAAGCTATTTTGTTTGGATATATAGTCAAGCTCCCTCAAAAACCTGCGTGCACCCGTGTGTGGACGGCACCGACGAGGACCCCGAGCACACTCTCCTGAGATGCAAGAAATTAGAGCAAGCAGGGACAACCACCGTAGCGCTGCTAAGATTGAAATGGGCTAGAAAATAAAAAGAAAAACCAGGAATTGGAACACCAGACCCAACGAGAAGCATCATGAGGATGCTTGTAGATTACATATGCAGCACAGCGTCAGCATGCAAGCCGGGCGAGAACCTGGCAACTGCAGTGATGGAAAAAAAGCCGAGCTCGGCATATGACGTGGCTGGTAATCAAACGGGTTTGCAAGTGTTGAAACAAACACGTTGGACCGGTGGGGAAACCCGTGAGTGGCCTGGGCCACATGATCCGTAAAGCGCTCGCCACTCCTTCTAATGGCCCACTGTACTCCTCTATGGATATCTGAGCCATTAGAGAGTGAAGCTTAAGCTGTGCTTAGTAGATAGGGGTTTTGGCAGACCAACATCCAACCGCTGGAATCGAGTCCCACACGGCTCGAGAGGGAGAACACCCCCCGCTCGTAACAGTGCGTAAGTGCATTCACCCTTCTCCTCAAAAAAATATATATATCTGACCCAGAACTTTATATATTTGAATTTTTTTGCCACCGTATTAAGTGCAGCAGGAACATGCGTAGGCTTGACACAGGAAAATAGTACGAGCATTTAGTGACGTTTTTAAACGTCGAAGTGTCCCACCGTGCGAATCTTTGTATTTGTACACAGGCTTATAGTTGGATGAAACATTTTTGCCTGCTTAAATCGTATAAAATACAAAGTCATTTGAAATTTCATTTAAATAACTAAATGGACTGAAAAAAAAATATATATATTTTTTTAGCTCCCCATTGGGAGTTAAATAATGAGAGACACTATATATATATATATATATATATATATATAGTAGATGATTGCGAAAATTTGTAGTAGTCCTATTAACATTTATCGTCCACTGCATTGGGAGTTAAATAATGAGAGACACTATATATATATATATATATATATATATAGTAGATGATTGCGAAAATTTGTAGTAGTCCTATTAACATTTATCGTCCACTGCATCTGAGCCTACCTTCGCGAGCGTCTATCTTCCTGCTGAGAACATCTAATGGCGAACCAGATAAACAAGTGACCCATCTAACTATTTTAATGTGTTGTACGATACCAGTCAACTCAGTGTTATATTTCCAACAAAATTAAATAAATAATTACTCTTTTTTCATCTGGCATATATATATATATATATATATATATATATATATATACATATGAAGAAAGAATGTCAAGAGTAGTAAGTTCATGTAATCAAAACAAGGACGACTAAATGTGCTCTGTTTCAACAATATTTAATTGATTTATTTGAGCAGTACAGTTGTTGTTTACAGCGACACGCCAAGAACCAACAAATGCTATAATGGAGTGACTTTCTCGACGTAACTAATTAACAAACTAGCTGTTTAAAGCTCTGTTTGGGCACACCGGTTTTTGTCGATCACGAACAAACAATGCCGGGAGACATTTAGTAGCTTAATATAAAACAGCAATATTACATACGTATATATATATATATATATATATATATATATATATATACTGACTTTGTTTTTGTATATGTTTGTATATATGTATATATATAATCGCTATGTTTTTGTATATGTATATAAATGTTTGTATATATATATTTATAATGACTATGTTTTATAAGCTTTTTCATATGCGAACTCGCTAATGCCGCTCTCCACCTCTTATTAATTACGTTATTGTTCAACACAGCAAGTTGGAACAGCAAGTGTTTTATCTGTTCATTTGATGTGTAAAATAGATGTAACTAGATCAAAAACAATTATATTAGATGGAGAAGTAGGGACAGTCTCCTGCATGTGTGGACTGGCAGATGCAAACCCTCCAATTTCTGTCACCAACAAACTCCTTTGTTTTTCTAGCAAAGTCAAATAGCTTGATTCCTATACACGTATCGTTATTCGCAAGAAAATGCCGAGGCCATTTTAACAAATAAATAACATGAGTATGCTGTTTTGTAAATGTAAACAAGTACTCAGCTTCCTGGCTGCAACTCCAACGAGCAACTTGGTTGCCTCAGCAAATTCCAAGTCCAATAACTTTCATATATACACTATCATCTGTGAAGTAAAGAAAAATATACTTTAAAAATAGTAGGCAAATGCTTCGATTTCTTGTCATATAATATATATATATATATATATATATATATATATATATATATATATATATATAAACACACACACACATATATTTATATATATATATATATTCTTCCACTGTAAGGGAGTGAAATAAATATAGTGGATAAGAACTTGCTGATAAGCAATGGCACGTGCACGTATCAGGAGCGACACGCGGTTAGTTGATTGGTTTGTCGATAGGGTCTGACTGGGGCTCTCGCAATCGCAGATTTAGTAAAGATACGTCAGGCTAAAAAGCGTAATACAACTACTTTTAGTAATCTCGCTCTCGCTCCAAAAAGAAGACATTTCCGCCTCTTTGTTCCATTGGGAAAAATCTTTTTTTCGCCGAGTTGTACTAGACGCATTCTGGGAGACCCTGTATATATGTATATGTATATATATATATATATATGTATGTATATATATATACATACATATATATGTCTAAGCTCTCACTCGACGAGCGTGTCGATGTTGTCCTGCGACGACGACATGGCGGCGGCGGCGGCGATTGCGTCGACCTGTTCGGCGAGGCTGATCACGAGCGCGTTGAACTCGTCGGGTTTGTCGGCGTACACGTGGTGGCCGGCGCCCTCGACGACCTCGACGTCGGTGGCCGAGTGCGGCCGCATATGCTTGACGCGCACGCCCGGACCCTTGTCGACCCACGACCGCGAGCCGTACACGAACGTGATGGCGATCGACGGCCGAATCTGCGTCATGCGCTTGAGCATCGGGTGGCGCGCCCAACCGAGCGAGTTCATCATGCAGCGGAAGCCGGCCTCGCCGCTCGGCCGCTGCGCGTTCACGTGGTAGATGTACGACGGCACGACGCTGCGGTCGCCGATGACGTGGTCGAACTTCTTGCGCAGGTCGGGCCGAAATTTGGTGACGAGGCGCGGCCCGAGCGGGCCGGCCGCCCGCAGCACGCCGAGCGGGTTGAACGGGTGCAGCAAGCTGACGGCCATCTTCGCCCACGCCGGAATGACGAGGTGGCGTTCGGTGTGCGCCGACCGCTCCGGAAGGCCCCAGGGGTCGACGAGCACGAGGTGCGCCACCCGCTCGGGGTACTTGAGCGCGTAGCTGGCCGCGATGAAGCCGCCGAGCGCGTGGCCGACGAAGATCGCGCGCTGGACGCCCACAGCGGCGCGCCACTTCTCGACGGAGCGCATGAACTGCGTCTCGGCGTCGGCGGCGTCCGACGCGAACTGAGGCCGCGACGACCGGCCGAAGCCGAGCACGTCGATGGCGAACACCGACCGCCGGCCCATCTGGCTGAGCGCGTCGAGGTTCAGCGCCCACATGGCCAGCCCGCTGCCGAAACCGTGCAGCAGCACCAGGGGCACGCGGCCGCTGTCCGTGCCTCGGATGATCAGCGTTCGGATGCGGTGTGACGGCTGCTGGAGTTGCAGTTGCTTGCCGATATTACCGCCGCCGGCACCCCCGACACCCCCGCCGCCTCTACCCCCGCCAGTACAGTTGTCAATGGTTACGTCCAGCAGGTCGAATGGCACGCGCAGATGGCCGAGCATGCGGCGCTCGGCTTCGGCGAGCTGCTGGTCGGACGTCGGACACCAGCGAATCCAGCGCGGCGTGAAGCGTCTCAGTACCGAGAGCGCCACGGTCAGCGTCCAGATGACGAGCGCCATCAGCGCTTCGAGGTATGGATGCTCGCTCGCGGCAGCAGCAGCAGCGGCACCGCCGGAACCCCCCCGTTTGTCGCCGGCGGCCTTGCCACCGCCTCTACCAACCATACTGTAGATGGCTGTCGAGACTGGTTTGCCAAACGCGCTCATCATGCGCTCGCTATGATGCCTCGTATGTACTTCGACAGAGCGTCAGTGCTCGCCCGCGCTTTCTCTCTCTCTCCCGCCCGCCCACTTTGTGCCTCCTCTTCGTCTTTCTCTGGAACGAGAGCTGCTTGTATGTTTGACCTTAACTTCGTCGCCGTTGAAGGCGCGTCTTGCTAAGTCAAGCTGAGTTGTTGCACTGGGCTAGACGGGGCGTTGACCTCGCTTATCGAGAAGGGCAGATAAACAACAACAGCAGCAACAGCAACAATCACAGCAACAATAACCGAAAATGACAGTTCCAACAACAGCAACAATAACCGAAAACGACAGTTCCAACAACAGCAGCAACTGCAACAACAACGACGACGACAACGACGAACGATGAAGGTAGTAGTAGTAGTAGTAGTGATCGCGCACGAGAATGTTGATGGTGATGCTGATGATACGTTGAGGAGTCCCGTCCGTCTCGTCCTCAGAAGAACAGAGAGACGATGTCAGGCAACAACAAACGACGAACGGAGCTCACCATGATCAGTAGCAAGCAGCAGCGCGTAACAGGGGTCGACGGGCCGAGAAGAAACTTTTCTCTTCTAACACTATTTCGTTCGCATTCGTCCCATGCAGCAGCATTTGTAACGCAGCAATGTTTGAGGCGCCGCTTTTGTCTAGGTCGCCATTCTGCCTATTGTTGCGCAGCTGTAATTGGAACACTTTGAACAACAACAGCTGCAGCAGCAGCAGCAGGAGCAGCATCAACAGCAACAACGACGGCCACAATAACGCCAACACGTATATCACCAACACACTCGAAATCTCTCGACATAGAGAAACAACACATTCGATTGCTGCTCTAGATGGCCGGGTCACTCACACGCACCACTTATCAGTGCGCCACCGGTTGGTCGGTCGGTCAGTCACCAACCAACCTTCTCTGCTGGCTGGCTAACTGACTGAAAGCTGGAAGAGATATTGACATCGATAGCGCTACACCGCCTTTTATTGTTCACTGTTGTTGACGACACCACCATCTGTTGACGCTGTATGTGACACGCGGAGAAAGGGAAGGGGGGGCATCTCTACTCGCTTGGGGCACTCACTGGGCGAGTGGAGGCGCGTTCTAATCGCCTCGCCTCGCATCGCCCCCTCGCCACCTGTTGCCGAGACAGCAAGCCAAACAAATGTAAGGTTCGTCGGCTTCAAGCAAAGCGCGCCAGACTACCAGACGCCGCTGCTTCTTAGCAGTTGCTGTTTTATTTGTTCGATCAGTTGTTGCTGTTGTTGTTGTTGTTCGATCGTTGTTGTTGATCGACAGAAACCAATACACTGTAGTTGTAATGTAGTGATGAAAAATGGTTGGAGGTGATGGCGAATAAAACGAAATGCAGCGACAAGCGAAACGCGTGCAACGCACGATAGAACACAATGTTTTGGATAACCTTCTTCTAGAAATAGATAGGGATACATTCTATACCAAGGAATACATAAGAAATAAAAAGAGAATATGTAAGAAGTAAAAAAGGGATACATAGAAACACTAACTCAGGTTGGCTACTTTGTTAGTAAGTAAAGTAAGCCGGAAGAATATCTATGAAGAAAACGCCATGATGCCTCAGGTATCGCCAGTGAATAAAGAATTAGGTCGTCTTTCTGTAGACGTAGTCTTTATTTTGGATCCGAACTGAAGATTCACCTAGTAGCCTCTTCTGACTGGAAGTCGCCTTTCCTTCGGTGGATTTCACTGAAAACCGTAAGATATAGAAGACGCGCCACACGATCACAGACGTCGTCATGTCTCTTTATAGTTTGTTTGTGTGTTGTATCGCACATCTGAGCAACATGAGCCAACGTCTCAGGCGCATGACACCCGTGCTTACAACGTTTGTTGTAGCCCGGGCGTCCCCTGGCCAATCTGGCACGCGTTAGTAGTGCGTTGATCCTGAGCTTTAGTAGGTTTAAATACTCCTTACCAGATAGGTAGGGTATACCCTTAATTCAGTAATGTACAAAGGGCGTTTCGTGTGCTTTTTTAAAATGTGCCCCATCGAACGTGTTGTGTAGTTGTTGAGACCAATAATCGGTCTCTTGTGTAGCGGTCTCAATGGAGGTTCCCAAGCGCTCGCAAAGAAGTCTTGTTTTCGCAAGGTCTTTTTTGAAGTGCCCGGTGGTTAGCATCCATTGGACCCCAAGGTGCGTGGAGTGTTGTAGTGCTGTCAGGCGGGAGAGGCGGAGTCTGGGGATGAATGTTTGGAGGCAGGGGATGTCCAGACCGCCGTGTGCTGTGGGCGTGTACAGGTAGGCGTTCGGCACCGAGTTTTCGAGCTTAAGCCGTTTCGATTTAACAACCTTTCTGATCTCTTTATCTAGGTCGCTAGGGAGTGCGTAAGATGGTCTGGGACCGGAGACCAGTTTATATAGGAGGCGGAAAAAAAGAAAGTCTTTCAAAAATATGAGTCTTTGGTGGGGTTTAAGGGGAGCTATCGTGAGTCTGTTGAGTAAACTAAGGTGTATATCCTTGGTGGAGTCAACTCTGCCATTGCTGTCAAAGTCGACTCCAAGGTATATATATATATATATATATACCTTGGAGTCGATATATATATATATATATATATATATATATATATATATATATATATATATATATGTATGTATATATATATATATGTTTACACGAGAGGAACCCCTTTTAGTACTTTCTTTATTGACTGTGGTAGAGCCGCAACACATGTTTTCACCTTTATTTACCGAATAAAGGGTAAGAAGGAAAGCTAGGTGGGCAGGACGCCCCCAAACCTCCTTTATAATTGTTTTAAGTCGTATTGACCTTTACGACAAGTAAATAGCTGCTCTATACCCTCACAGCTAAAAGTGTAAGCCCAGGCCGTATTAAAACTGTTTGGTGTAGAGTTAACTAAATTACGACCCTCGTTTGCTGTAGGTACTGACAGGTGATGTTATATTTAGTTATTTTGTAGTCAACTAAGTAAGGCAGTTACAGTAAAGACTTCGTAGAGAGGCTTAATAAGTGTAATTGTATCCCGAATTTTAGGTAGGTCCTGAACAACGCAAAGAAATAGCATACGATTTTACCTTGAGCTATCGGACTCTTTTTCTGAGAACGCTAGAAGTAGTAAAATCGAAAATAACATTTGAAATAAAGGGAACTGCGTCCGTCACTTTGTGATCTTTGAGATACACGTTTATCATAGGTAAATCATCCACATGTGTTTAAATTGTAGCTAAATCAATTCATTTTAATTTTTTTAGAGTACACTTAATTGCAAGCTCCTAGCTTCCGCTATTATAAAGTACACTATTTATAGCCATTCCGCTGTCAGCGTCTCGACAAAAGATATCCCTAATACCATTCAAGGCAATCTCGACAAACTGCGACAATGTAAAGCCGTATGAAACGTTACCTAAGAGGTCGCAATTATTAGTCCCGCAACACAGTATCAAATATGTGTGCAGTCAACTACAGTCTAGCATTTCAAATGCTTAGCTGTATATTATATAGGAGTTGTAAGGAAGTAAATGTTTGAATTTACTTTTTCTTTTATACGTTTGTATACAATGAAACAGTTAGTTTACGTGTGCTGTACCTACTTCGAAACATTGACAGTCCGGGAGGCCAATTAAACACGTAAAAGGGTTCCGATAGGCTTTCGACCAGCGCGTATAGTGAACTCTCATCGTCATTCAGCCAAATAATTGTGACAGACTGTGTTTTCAGCAAAGGATAAGCGCTGGTCAAAAGCCTATTGGAGCCCTTTTACGTGTTTAATTGGCCTCTCAGACTGGCAGTGTTTCGAAGTATGTACAGCACACGTAAACTAACTGTTTCAATGTATACAAACGTATAAAAGAAAAAGGAAATCCAACATTTACTTCCTTACAACTCTTATATAATATACAGCTAAGCTGTTAAAATGCTAGACGGTAGTTGACTGCACACATAATTGATAGTGTGTTGCAGCACTGATAATTGCGACCTCTAAGGTAACGTTTTATACGGCGTTAATTGTCGCAGTTTGTTGAGATTGCCTTGAATGATATTAGGTGAGCAGAACAGAACAAAAGCAGCATCGCTCAGTAGGTAGATGTTGGAACTTAGATTGTCTTGTTTCTACATATGAAAACTTAAAACTTAGCCAGGTATGCGTTATCGGACTGTCAGATAGACGCAGAAGCACAGATAAGGCGCACGAAAAGCAACGCTTTTTTCATCCAGGCACGAACTTAATAAGAGTGACGCTGCTGTAGCAACGCGTGATAATAGAGAATTTCACAGTTTGGTCAGTTTTTAACTGAGGCATGTGTTCGGAATTACGAACAGTGTTTTCCTTTTGCAATCAATTAGATGTCTAGAACTCTTGTGGAGACGTGCTTCGACAATAACTATCCACGTTGTTGCAAGCGATCTTCGTAACATCTCACTTGCGTAGGGACAAATTTTCTGTGTTTTGAAGAACGAGTTTGAAGCGCAAATCATCTGCCCCGTTCGTTTTATACTGCCCTGGCGGCCAGCGATCGTTGTGTGTTCTCTCAGAGGCTTCTCTCGGAAACGTGCTGCCGAAATCGTTAGAAGCAGCAGTACGAGAAGCTGTCACGGTTCCTAACCAACCAAGCTGCTATTACTTCACCAAAAACGGGGGTGGCCGCCGCGTATGGTAAGCCTATGGACGAAATTGGTGAGCAGGGCGATGTACCAATGTAAGAATGTAAGACGGGATCCTCAAAGATAGACTTCGTTGCCATGGACGCATTTAAGGACACTTTTAAGTTTCTTGGAAAACGACACCTTCAAAAGATGGGGTGGGGTTAAGAAAGCACGCACCAATGGGGAGGCCATATTTCCTAGGGTAAGCAAAGGTTGTTAAGGAAGAGTCGCTAGTGCGTTAGGACTAGATACTGAAGCCTCTTAGAGTGTTCTGGTAGAGTGCTGCCTGCACGGCACGTCTTACGTTGATCCTTACGAGCGCAAGTTAGTAACCTCGCTTACTAGAATAATAGTGTATGAAAGACCTTAATTAAGTGAACAGTGCAGAGCATCAAATACTGCAAGCCGATTGACGAGGCAGTACATTGAATTTCCTGTTATAATTCCATGTGCAGTACTGGTGGAGAGAGTGGTCAGAAGGGTATATAACGAGGAGAAAGCAAACATCTATTTAAGGAGAGAAAGCCAGCATTTCAGGCAGAAAAACGTCCATACAAGTTGTTATCGCGCCATATACGTAAGCACTGCACCGTAGTGATCCTCAAGGGTAAAAGGTATAATATTTTACCCTTTTCGAGCTACCGAGAGAGACTCCGAGCCAAAGGCATGAAGAATAGCAAAAAACGCAAATGGCGAATTATTCACGTGAAATAAAATTTGTAATCTTTGTAAGGAAAACCTTTTATTTTGTGTAAATAACGCGGGCGGAATACCAGAAACAGTAAAAAACAACTGGGGTAGTGAAATTCTTTGTTGTCAATATTTGTCACTTAGCTAGGCTGTTGATCAAGAAGTCTAACCGAGGAGGACACTTTCCACATATGTTGTTCCATAAATGATTTCTACTTTCTGAGAATGCTTTTAATTTGAAAGAAACCCTTCTTTTTGGGGCATATACATATAACATTGCTTATCATTAGTTATTACATATATGTATGTATATATATATATATGTATATATATATGTATATATATATATATATATATATCTATATATA
>QVRM01005998.1:0-29064 GCA_003439945.1 Dermanyssus gallinae
CAACAACAACAGAATGACAGCAGAAACCGAGGCAATGGCAGCTATGGACTGCCTATGTAGGCGACGGAAAGCCTTTCCGGGACACCGACCTGATCACCTCTTATATTGTCTGTGATTTTTACTGTCTGCTCGGCTGACGACAACACACTGCAATATTTACCCGAGATGACTTACCATCAGCTGTGATTTTAGGTATACTTTTGTTTGCTAATTTATATCTTTTTTTTTGTATGGCCATTTATGCAAACGTTTGCTGTAATTTCATTTTGCCTAGTGACTAACTAGTAGCGAAAACTTATCTCAAAGGTAACTCCATGCCATTATTATTGTTGTGTTGTTGTTGTTGCTATTATGTAACTAATACAGGCCATTTCAGAGGTTACTCGCCCGATGTCGCACGCCGTTCTTGAACGTGCCGGTATTGATGGAGCTAGTGCATAGCTATAAGGCGTTCGTTCTTACTGCCTTTAGAATCCTTAAGCTGCCAATTGTTAAGCTGCTTTTCAATCCTTTGTATCCTGCACCGATAGAGTGGCACCCATGCAGCCCGGATAAAAAGGGTATTCTGTGGAAAATGACAATACGTTTGTCCGATATCAGGTCCAAATTGACTGGTCTGAGGTCTTGCATTCTCGCAAGTAAATGCGGCTTTGGATGGGATTGGACTAAGCCAGCTCCAGAAGTATTCGAAAAGGGCTAGCAGAAGATACTATACCAAAGATTACTGACGCTGAGTCGATAATTATATAGCATTTTGGCTGCTTTTAGTCCAGGCTAAAATCGAAGTTTGTGACCCATCATTAAAAGCATACTAGCAGTACTGTCAGAGGCCACGTGGCTTCTGAAAGTGTGTCAATAAGGAAACCGGAAGATTGATGTACCGGGGGTCATTAATTATATATCTGAAGACCGCAGGGTACAATCAGTTGTACATCAATATGGGTTCAGCACTTGCTGACCATTTCTCCACCATCGGAAAACAAGCTGTTTCTTCGCTCCGTTCGGCCACCTGCTGCGACATTCGGAAGAGTCGTGCTTCTAGTTGTTCTTCCCGAACGAGAATTTTATCATCTAAATTTATCTCTCGCGCACAGCTAAGAGACTTGGCATAAATCCACTCTTTATATCTCAATCAAAGTGAGGGTATTTTGCTTCTATTTTTTAGTATGCAATTGTCGTTCCTCGTCTTAAAGGGAGAGGGCTCAACAGCGTCAACACAGCTAGCCTTACGACCGTTACCTGCCGCAAGTAAGACTATTGAGCGCGTGCTTTGCTACAGCTGAATCTGCCCATGGCGACGCCATTCATTTGGCTGACTTCGCGCTAGTCGCGGGCTTCAGGGCCAAGCGGTCGCCTAGGCAGCTGATGCTTCTCTATACAAAAGCATATTTGAACGAGTGGTGGAACATGATAGCGCATGTCTCGCCATGGCTCTGGATATCATCAAGTAGTTCGACTGCGTCTGCCAGCAGAGACCTTCCTTCAGCCATACCTTTGGACGTCGAGCTGCATGGCCTTTGATTGGTCGGTTATTCGTCGACCCCCGACTGAACCATCCACGAAGTTAGGTCCATAACCAAGGATCGGTTATGGAGCTATTAACTTTCCATTATTATATAACGTTGATCTCAGAAGCCTGACTTGTGTTGCGTACGTGCGGCGTGTAGCCCGCTATGCCGACGACTGTACCACGACTTGTGTCCCTGTTGGAAGTAACGTATTGCCAACCCCCTCTTGATATAAGCGGCGGCGTGATCTAGTGGGGGGTGACTAGTGCGCTAGTCATGGTTGTCATCTACCGGAGTGTCGCTGGTTCGATTCTTGTTCGTGATCGAGTTTTCTTTGTGCGATGCTCATTGAGAATAGATGATAAGCCATACCGCTGATCTGTCAGCGGTCATGCTGTCGTCAAGGACTGTTGGGGAAATCCTAGATATCTAACATGTCCAACAACGCCCCTTATCATTAATTGGTTTAAATATTTGCAAAATGAATCAAGGAAAATGCCGAAGTGAATAGCCATTACCAAACAAACCATGGACGACGAAAATCGAACGTTTAGTGGTAGTCGAGCGCAGGACACGCAGTAAGACAACGTCAATATATATACGAGGTGTGTTCGAAAAGTATAGCGACGTTTGTGTTTTTTCAAAATTATTCATTTATTCATGAATATCTATTTTGTCCCCTTCAAAGTAATCCCCATGAGATATTATACACTTGTGCCAACGGTTTTTCCAATCTTCGAAGCACTTCAAAAAAACCATTTTTTTATCTTGTTCAGCTCCTCCTTCGATGCCGTCTTTATCTCGTCAAGCGTAGCGTAACGTCGTCCTTTCATGGGCCTCTTCAGTTTAGGGAACAAGAAAAAGTCACAGGGGGCCAGATCTGGGGAATACGGTGGCTGCGGCATCATTAGTGTGTTGTTTTGGCCAAAAACTCGCGCACAAGCAACGATGTGTGAGCAGGGGCGTTATCGTGGTGCAAAAGCCAATTTTTGTTCTTCCACAAATCCGGGCGTTTCTGGCGGATTGCTTCGCGCAAATTGCGCATAACTTGCAGGTAATATTCCTTATTGACCGTTCTACCCTGTGGCAAGAACTCATGATGCACCACGCCCCTGCAATCGAAGAAAACTGTCAGCAAAACTTTCACATTCGACCGAACTTGGCGCGCTTTTTTCGGTCTTGGTTCGTGCGGCAGCTTCCATTGAGATGATTGAGCTTTGGTTTCCACGTCATAACCATAAACCCACGATTCGTCACCAGTTATGATCCTCTGGAGCAAATTTGGGTCGTCGCGGACAGAGTCCAACATCTCATTAGCAATGTTCATGCGATGCTGTTTTTGGTCGCAATTGAGCAATTTTGGTACGAATTTCGCGGCGACCCGTCTCATGCCCAAATCATTGATAAAAATCGAATGGCACGAGCCAATCGATATGTTTAGGGTCCTCAGCAACTCCTCTAACGGTGATTCGACGATTGGCCAATACCATTTTCTCCACTTCATTAATTTTTTCGTCTGTTGTTGAAGTGCTCGGGCGTCCGGCACGCTCTTCGTCGTTCACATCTTCTCGGCCTTCTGAGAACATTTTGTACCACCGATAAACGTTGCTTCGGTCCAAGGTAGCTTCTCCGTATGCCACAGTCAACATTCAGAATGCATCCGCGCACTTAATTTCGTTTTTCACACAAAATTTGATACAGGTTATTTGATCCATTTTTTTGAATAGGTAAAAATCGAAGACGATCCAAACACGTGCAAGCAAAGCAGCTGTCAACGCTGTCAATTAAGTGAAGTGTCAAGCAGCGGTCAATTAAGCGAACATTCAAAATGGCCGAGCTTGTCGGCATAAGTGAGAGACATGAGTACCAACATAACGCCACAAAAAATCGAAATTCGAATATACGTAACCCGCGAAAATTCAAAAGTCGCGATACTTTTTGAACACACCTCGTATATATATATATTATAATATATATATATATATATGTATATATATATATATATATATATATATCAGTTTTCTCCCCAACATGCTCTAGTGAGACTAGGCGACATTATTGTGACAGAACGTAATTGTAGTTGTCGTCACACGCAGCTGCATTCCCTGTATGCAAGAACATGAAGAGTTATGTGTCGCTTCTGCGTATTTTCGTTGTTGACCAAGCGAAAGCGAATCTTCAGTAATAAGTCACGACTGCATAACGTCGTGTCGTCGCCTATGCACTGGTGCAACAAGAATGACATGAAGCGTCGACACGCATCACAGCGTCATATTTAAAGCAGAGATAGCAGCAACGCCATCCGGTTGCCAATTCACCTGTTCTCGTGGTCGCCCGCATTTAAGCTAATTTAACGCGCGGCAAAGACGGATGTGTCTAGAACGGAACAGAGCGCAACAATGCTGTGTTTACGTGTAGAGAGTAGTATCGATTCGATACTAATCGTCAAATAATGGCTGTAACCGTAAACCCTAAGGTAAGAATGGTGTAACCGTTTTTGTTAAGAGCGGAAATCAATCGCAGGCTTTGTGATCTGTCAAGACCAGCGGTCGTCAAGTAAACACCGCTATCGGTGGGTTAATAATCGAAGGGTTACAGTTCGTGAGCTCTATATAGCGGTGAGCCTGAGTTTTAATGGACCGTTAAAATCAATCTTCCACAATATGGTGATTTTTGTTAACTGTATAAGAAAGGTATTACTTTTCTTACTGTGTCTGCGTTTCATTTGTGTGTATATATATACATATACAGGTAGTTCAATAAGTTCTTAGAATGAGCTTTTTAGAATTCGAATTTTGGCACGCTTTCACCGCTAATAGGAACTGCAACTTTTCGACTGCTATCACTCAATATATTATGGTGATTGGCCGTTGCGATTTCGTTTGATAGCTTTTCCCGTGCAACGTATCGGCGTGATTTTTAAAAATGGAGAAAAAAGAGTTTCGAGTGGTTATCAAGCATTTTTATTTCAAGGTTGGAATGCGACCCAAGTAAAAAATTGAGTTAGACGAGACGTACAGTAACTCTGCGCCATGTTTTGCCACTGTTTCCAACTGGATTAATGTGTTAAAAAGAGGTCGCAGGAGGCACCGAGGATGAACTACGTCCAGGAGGCCAAAAAACGGCAACTGATGAGGAAAACGTAGAGATAGTGCGAAAAATTCTTGGCACAGATAAGCGAATGAACATTAAGGAAATAGCGGAGGCATTAGGGATTAGTTTAGGCAGTGTGCATTTTATCCTACACGAAAACTTGAAGATGAAAGAGCTTAGAGCAAAATGGCTGCCGCATTTGCTCAACCAAGGCCAAAAAGACGCGCCTGTTTTGGCTTTACAGCGAAATTTGGCCAAGATGTCGAACAATCTGTCGGATTTTTGGTGCAGATTCATGACCGTCGATGAAAGCCGGGTTCATCACTACACTCCCGAGACCCAAGAAGCATCTTGCCAATAGTGTGCACCTGATGAAGGACCTCCGAAGAGGGTGCGGACAACGGCATTGACCGGAAAGGTGATGGCTACAGTTTTTTATTCCAATTAGATTTATTTCACTCAGATTGAGTATAATATACAATTCACGATGTTTCTTCATAATACTCTATCTTCTTCACGCTTTCGGCGAGAGAAGTAGTGTAACGATGTTTTGTTCAGCGCTGTGCATCCCACTGACAGTTTTTTAAGACCAACGTAGAATAATGCTGGTCGACTACCTTGAAAGCTGTAAAACGATCAGAAGGCCCGCTTTGCAGAAGGAGGTTGTCCCGTTTCACCAGGGCAATGCTCCTGCACACAAGTCCCGGCAAGCATCGGCAAAACTGGCCCAACTGAGGTTCGAACTTATTGAACAACCCTCCTATTCTCCAGACCTGGCCCCCTCTGATTATTTCCTCTTCGAACATTTGAAGAATAGTCTCGGTGGAAAGCGTTTTTTCCAGCAATGAAGAGGTTACGGCTGCTGTCAATGCCTATTTTCAGTCTAACGACGCGGAATTCTACTCAAGAGGTATGAAAGCTCTGAAATTTCGGTGGGAAAAGTCTATTGAGCTTCTCGGGGAGTATATCGAATAAGAAAAATTTAAAAACATGATTTGGAAAATTCTCGGTTTTCATTCTAAGAACTTATTGAACTACCTGTATATATAATCTGATTACAGACAAAGAGTGAATCGAATCTCCTTGGCCCTTCCGGTTGCTCTAGCAAACCGTACCGTTGAAAGCGTATAGCCGAAAATTCACAATGGTATACGATATATATATATATATATATATATATATATATATATATAAGTCAAAGTATACTATTGTATGTTAAGGTCATCGTGAATGACGACTCAACGAATCAAAAGAAGGAGTGGCTCTGTTTTCATGAGCATTTCCGCGAACTCGTCGATTTAGATTATCGAGAAGGATGCTGCTGCAGCAGCAGCAGAAGACGGTTAAAACCTTGGCCTGTTGATCTAATAACAATTTTTCCGTCTTCGTCTTCTTCTCAGCCAGCTTAACAACAGCTTGGCTGAGCATCGGCCACGCTCTCCGGTAGGAGAACCATACGTTTGTTGTTGTTGTTGTTGATTTGGTTGTTATACTTATTGTTGTTGTCGTCATCATTATAGTAACTGTCGTGGTCATTGTTGTTGTTGTTGTCGTCGCAGTAGCCGTCGTTGTTCATGCTTCTGCAGCTTTCGTTTTTGTCGTTGTCCGTTGTTTTACCTCTGTCTGTCTGTCTGGCTTGTTTTTGACGTATTTGACGTCTTTGTCGCTTATCTCGGTCTCACGACGACGACGACGACGGCAACAACATCAACGACAACGACGACCGACGCCACCATCGCAACAACAACAACCACCAGTGGATCTAGGCAGTTCACACAGGCAGAAAGACAGACAAACCGCCAGACGACCGAACAGACTGTGGTTCGAGAAACAACAAAAACAGACACACATATAAAGGAGGCTTCCGGTCGTCAGTCAAGAGAACAGGATTGTTGAGAGGAACGGGAGAGAGAGAGAGAGACGGAGATCTATATATATATATATATATATATGCATATATATATATATATATATAAATATATATATATATATATATATACATATATATAAATATATATATATATATATAAATATATATATATATATATATATATATATATATATATATATATATATCTATATATATATATATCTATATATATATATATATATATATTATATATATACACTGCAAACGTTACTTGCCAAGGAGATTGGTCTGACCATGTTTTTTTTTTACTCATACTTCTACTACTACTGCTGCAAGCCCAATGCAAGCAAGCAGAAGAACAACAACAACAGACAACAACACTAGTAAGCTTAATTTCTCCAACCACTGAAAGCTGCTACTATTTCAGCTGTGAGACCACCAAGTGGCCTCAGCAATCGATAGGCAATTATAGCGATAGCGTCAGCAGCAGCAGCAGCAGCAGGGTAAGTGAACCAACCAACCACGCAGCTGGCTGATGCAGACGACGTACAAAACGTACCAACTTACCATCACCACCATCACCTTGGCGCACTGATCAACCGATAGGCACACCGACGGATACAGTTGTCGGCAGCAAGTGCAACAACGTCACTGCTACTGTCATTGTCGTCAACAACAACAACAACAACAGCGACGACGACAACAACAACAACAACAATGACGATAACAATAACAACAACAACAACAATGACGATAACAATAACAATAACAACAACAACAACAACAACAACAACAACGACGAGATTCCGGCCGGCGGCTGTGCGGGCGAGTAATCGCGTCGCGTCACGCTGCGTTCGTTCGCCATCCGATCATCGTTGTCGACGATCGGAAGAAACGTTCGCGGCTCGGTCCGACAACTTCGACTTCAACGTCGCCTGGACGATCGGACGGACCGACCGACCGACCGACCAGTAGACGGACCAGCAGACGGATGGGCAAACGAGCAGAGGGCAGGAGGAGGAGAGTCAGACAGGGAACAGCGGGTTGCCGCCGCCGCTGTTGTTGTTGTTGTTGTTGTTGTTGCTGTTGTTGTTGTTGTTGCTTCGTCGACATCATCGAACGAAGCAACAGGCAGGCAGTCAGTCGGCAACGGTGGCGACATGGATTGTAAATAGACAGACAAACAGACGGTCATACACACGGACAGACAGACATACGGACAGACGGACAGACAGACATACGGACATACGGATGGACGGACAGGAAAGGGGGGCAGGGGCGGGGGGGGGGGGGGCAAACGACACGAACAGCCTCAACCACACAACGACCAGCGCGTCGCGGACACGAAGCAGATAGCTGAACACAGCGAGCCACAGACAGACAGTCGCAGACAGACAGACAGACAGCGTATACGCACGTACGGGGAAATGACGATGCTTGGATGCGGCGGCGGCGGCGCGGCAACAACAACAACAACAACAACCACAATAATAACAAAACAAGAGCAACAACAGCAACAGCGGCGGCAGCAGCAGTGGTAGCAGCGGAACCACGCGTGAAAGGAGAAAATAACGTCAGATAGGAAATTAAAGAGGGAAGTGAGACGGAGAGAGAGAGAGAGAGAGCAAGAGGGAGAAAATAGACAGGGGAGCAGAGCAAAAGAAGGAGGTTGGACTGAACAAGGAAAGATCCCAGAGATAAGGTAAATGGGCTGGGAAAACGAACGAATAGACGCAAACGTGCGAAAACGAAAATGTGAAGGAAAACGAGGGGGAGGGGGAACCTTCGAGTTAGAAAGTGCGCGCAATAGACCAAAGAGAGAGAAAGAGAAAAAGCCAGAGTGAGAGAGAGAGAGAAAGTGAGAGATGAGAGGAGAAGGGAGAGTCGGGGAAGCAACATAGCCAACGACAACATCGATGCCCCTCGATCGATGCCCGCGACGGCATCGCCAGTCGTTGGGGCTGTTAAGCTAGTGCTGACGATCACGATGGCGAAAAGAAGAAGAAGAAAAAGAAGACGACGACGACGACGAGTAGGAGGAAAACGAAGAAAAAGAGCGTGAAGTAGTTTTCCACGCGGTGGCCACAGTGACTCGGTCTGAACCTGTTCTGCTTCGACACCGACTACAAGTTACGCGACGGGACAGCGCTGAACGAATGGCTGGGTGGCTGGCCGGTTGGCCGGTTGGTTGGTGGTTATTCGTCGTCGACAATGTCGTTTGCTGCTGCTGAAGCCTCTGACGTTGCCGCTGCTGCTGCTGCAGCTACTGAAGTTGTTGAAGTTGCTACCATTGCACGTTCAGTTTATCATCATCATCACCATCATCATCTTGGCCGATGCTGAAGCCTCTGATCTGATGTTGCCGCTGCTGCTGCTACTGAAGTTGTTACAGTTGCTACCATTGCAACTGGACGTTCAGTTTATCATCATCATCATCATCACCATCATCATCTTGGCCGATGCTGAAGCCTCTGATCTGATGTTGCCGCTGCTGCTGCTGCTGCTGCTGCTACTGAAGTTGTTGAAGTTGCTACCATTGCAACTGGACGTTCAGTTTATCATCATCACCATCATCACCACCACCACCACTAGCATCTATCATCACCATCACCATAATCATCATGATCATGGCCGTCGCCACCATCATCTTCACCGCTTCACCGTAGACACTTACCAGCCAGTGCATCCAGCAGCGGGAGCATCAACAGTAGCACCTCGGGATCCGGCACCACGATCGGCTGCGGCGGTGGCGGTGGCGGTGAGGGCTGCTGCTGGTCATGCTACCGACAACAGCGAGTCTTCCACCGGCGCTTGGCGCGGCCTCACTACTTCGTGGGGGCGACAACGGGGCGGGGAGGGGAGGGAAGGGGGAGCTGTGAAGGGGGAAGCAGCGAGGTAGGAAGGGAACATGGACGAAGGGGTGAAGGCTAGCGGTGAAGGGGGGGTGTAGTCGTCTTCTTCTCCAGTTGGTGGTGTCGTTTTTGTCGTTCGCGCAGCGCTTCGCCTTTTTCCTCCTTCTGATTCTACACCTTTTTGATAATAGAGATGCTGCTTTGGTTGTAGTATCTGCAGTAGTAGTAATAGCAATCCTTGTAGTAGCTTTCGTAGTAGTAGTAGTGGTAGTAGAAAAAGTAAACGTCTTTAAAACGGCGTGGTCGTCGTCGTCGTTATTGTTGTTGTTGTTGTTGTCGTCGTCGTCGCTGCCGTCATTGTTTACTTTTAACGTTCCTTTTCGTTTCGTTGCCCCAACGAGCGTCCTTTCCCTGTTTAGCTGGCCAGCTCCTACCCTTCGGGCGTCGTCGGGGAAACGACGATGATAGCAGCAACAACAACAACAACAACAACAACAATCACCACAGCGGCAACAACAACAACAACAACAACAACAACAACAACAAGAACCAGACTACGATGACGTCCGTTCTGCTGCTTCGCAATCTCCCAGACAGCAAAAACAACAACCGCAGCAGAAGCAAAGGCAACACTAGCCAATGGCGCCCGGCGAGTCTAAGCTACTACCGAATCTATTCTACTTCTCTAGTACTATATTCTTGTTATCGTTATATATATATATATGTGTATTTTCTCTCTCTCTCTCTCTCTCTCTCTCTCTATATATATATATATATATATATATATATATATATATATATTATTGTTTCGGCTCGATCTTCGTCGGCGATAACAGCAGCACAACCACAATAACAGAAGAAACGCCAACAACAACAGCAACTGTTGCTGTTGTTGTACTACTATAGCAACATCGACAGCAGCAACTACGGCACAGCAGCAACAACAACAGTAACGACGCCGTCAATAAGCTAAATAGCAGCGGCAGCAGAAAGTCAAACAACAGCACCAAACACGAGTACAACAACAATAACAACGGCAACAACAACAACAATAACAGCAGCAACACCGATAAAAACAACGAATCCTTTCGTAAGTCCCCTCGTAGGTTTATCCTTCCGTCATCGGTGAGCAGACGGGTAAAAAATAGAAAGTCGCTATTACAGCGTCATCCCGGTCATTGTTGCGGTTGCTGCTGTTGTTGTCGATGCTATTGTTGTTGTTGTTGTTACTGTTGATGTTGTTGTGGTTACTGTCGATGTCGTTGTTGTTCTTATCGATGCTGCTGTTGTTGTCGATGCGGTTATTGTTCTCGATGTCAATGGTGTTGATCTCGTTGTCAGTGTTATTATGGATGTTGATGATGATGATCACCGTCATCATCATCATCATTAGTTAGTCTTGCGTATACTTAAGGTGTAACTGACCTCCATCAAACGACGACTGAATGATTGATCAGCGGTGGCAGACAAACAGGTCTAGTAGCGTAGGAAACGGCTGAGTATACGACAATGAGGATTAGAACGGCAGTTGTGACGGCGGCCGTGATGTCGTTACGCCAGTCAAAGCAACCACACAGAGGAACCACGAGTCGAGCTGCAGCTGAGTAGCAGTTGCGGTAGTGAGCTTTTAGCTTGTAAGATTTAACGTCTACGGAACTGTTTTTTTTTCTCACATTGCTTCATAGACGGGCCACCCCCATAAATACAAATGTGCATCGGTGGGGCTCAAACCAGCACACCTATGTATGTGTCTTCTCCGGTTGCGAGGCGCAGACTTAATGCTACTACTACTACCACTACTACTAATTTATAGGCGCTCAGCTAGGCGCTGAATCTCGTGGTCGGTGTTGGCGTGGTCGTAACCCGGAACACTGTTGCTGATGCAGGTCATGCCGTGGGAAAGCAAAAACAACAAAGTGTCTCAGACTGAACATGTATGAACATTGATGATAGCGGCAACGACAACCGCTGCTAGCATCATCTAGAGAGAGGCTTCCAGCGATGTTGTGTCGTATCTATAGTATCCTTTCTAAACGTCTTTCCCACGCCCGCCTCCCTCCTCCATCTCTGCCCCAGTCGTACGTAAATGTCGAACACAGTGTCGACGATAAACGCAGAAAGACGGAGGTGTGTGACGAACCAAATAAATAAGACACAAGGTAGGTCAAGAACACTGGCTGATAGATCGAGATCCGACCACGGACGCCGATAGTCACCGACCACCCGACGAGGGCGCTCATGATCATCGGCGGGGTGGTTACCTCTGTGGCGATGCTAAACTATGCGCCATTTCGGAGAACCCACTACGTATTCGACTTGCCACTTCTAATACTACAAGGGACTAAAGTTTTTCGAGCTGACCCTCAGCCAAGATTTAACGTCCACGGAACTGTTTTTCACATTACTACATGATACTACATATCACTATAAGGGACTGCTCTATTGGAACAGAGCAGCTGCTACCAGCTAGAGAGTCGCCAGAAAAGTGAGAGGTTATAACAAAGCTCTTTTTCAACAACAACCACAACGCCGACAACATATATATATATATATATATATATATATATATATATACATATTTGTATAGTATGGTTACTATTCATCCTAATTATATAATTAGGGTTTGTAGAGAGATAAGCCGGACTCGGCGGTTACACTCGCGGTTCGCCTCGTCTAGCACTCCAAGAGTCTCTTGACTCAGCTACGCTGGTTTTCTTCTCCAAGCCTGTAAGGACTGCCACCACCCGGTCCCGGCAGCCGCCAAGTACCCGTCAATGCATGTGCAAATGTGAGGTGTGCCGTTGTTTCTAAGCACCGCACCTTACGTACGCTGGTAAGATCTATTTCTGGCGTAGAGCGCGAAGCCTGTGGCAATTGGTCCGTACGGAGCACACCTATTCTAGCTAGAAAGTCAGCAGAGTCAAGCTTCGAGTTCTACCATAGACAGCAGTAGTCCTGCACCGCACGCGGTCTTGGGTAAGGCTAGACCTTTCGCTCATCAGAGTCAGCTAGCTCTCATCTCCCTTTGACATTATGCATCTCGCGTACTCGTTTTATGACCGTGATGCATTGAATGCACGTTATCTGGCCTACTTCCTAAGCGGTGATATTATTGCCTCGCACGCATATTCCTTTCTTTCCAACGTTTTCATTTGTACATATACACGCGATCCTGTTCCTATTATAATAATATGTTGAATGGCAAATATAGCCGGTGACTCTGGGGCATAGGATTGGCGGGTCCTATCCCAGCCCGGCACGAAACATATTATTCCGATGCGATCTTGAGATTTGCACATTGGGCTTGAAGTTTAACAATAAGAAAATAATTACATGCTTCTATTTAGAAAGATAGTCGTCGGTCATCGATCGGTCACCAATCACGGTCGGACTCTTCCCTTGGGCCTGTGTGATCCCCGGAACTGCATCTAAGGTATACCCTTGATCACAGGCCAAGCTCTGGCGAAGTGGCGTAAATCCACTATGAGTCTACCTGCCTGTTGAGCTAATTCTGCCCATTTTGCACCAATATATATATATATATATATATATATATATATATATATATATATATATATATATATTCCTTTAAGGTTCAAATGAGGTAATAGCATGATAGCCACTTTAGCAAACTTTATTTCTCTTCTTCTTCTGTTTTCGAAGATTCCTTATCTAGGCAGAACATTTTACCTGTAGTCGTATGTTACCAAGTGCTACGGTGGAGGTATTTAATGGCAGAATACGTCCCACGCAAGAAACAATAATGAGACTAATGAGAAACTGCAACTGCACTGAACTGCAGCTACTTCTCCGGTGTATGAGACTAGTTTGGTCTGCTGATGGATGAAGGAAAACGTCGAGGCTCCCGCAGTTCCACAGTGAGCAAATCATTCCTACTTGTGTTTTAATAAAGTACTACTAACAATTCGATTTTGATGAAAAACTGACTTTTGTTTGACATATCCACCCGACGTGTATCACGTAAGCACGCCCTACGTGTTTCATCTGGCTAGTCAGCGGGTTTGTAACGTTGTTTTCTTGTATTATCCTTATACGCCCGAGAGAATGCATTTTGTAAGCGATAGCACCTTAATGTGCCATTTCCTTTATGCACATTAAAAGCAAAACAACTGCAAAGGATCATCACCCGGCTAAAATAAATATTACCCGGGCTTTAATTCGGTTTAAATTGAGACCATGGGAAAATCAATTTCCCAATAGGCAAGACAAGCGATTTGCATAACAAGGCATAACTGGATAGATACCGCCTGTTACGATTGCACATTGAGACCTGCCTGGGTGAAGATTGTGACGTAAAGCTTTAAACGTCCCCTTGAGCACCTGCTTCCGTGCGATCAATTCCGTTTCAAAATATTGGCTTGCAACTTGATTTGCCCGTATTTTCGATCAAAACTCATCAATCGCTCTGCCTATCTTTTAACAATTAATTTTAGTTAATGACGCTCATGATGAGTTATTCGTTGTTGTAGTTGTGCAAGCTCCCCTTCGTAGCGGAGAACGGGTGTGCTTAGCTCCTTCAAGCTGCACGCACGTCAGCTTCGTTACATAGCTTTGTTCTGGTTAGCCAAGTATTACTCAGCCCTATATAAGCCATTCGCACAGCACATAAATCCTAGCTAGTTAATTCAGCAATATCGCAGATTATACTAAAAAATAGTATTTTGTCTTTCTATCATTGTGTGACTAATTTAAACAGAGTTGTTTCATCTCGCTATCGTAATTGTACCCATTTCGCCCCAGCACCTGCGCTCTGCACGTTATGCGTGTTTACAGAAATGGCATCTAGACCCACAGGATGCTCAGCACTCCAGTGCAATTCATCTTAGTGTCCGAATTCGCACGCGTGGTTGTTTACTAAGGTACCAGCAACGGTCCGAGATTTTGATGAAAAACTGACATTTGCTCGACTGCAGGGCAGCTTTACAATCGCAGTGGCTTTAACGCTACTTCAGTTATTTCAGTTTTCCTTGCATGTGGCCGTTCTCCTCTTTTAGGACGAACCTCCTATATATATATATATATATATATAGAGAGAGAGAGAATAGAAATATAGAAATATAGGGAAACACCTCTACTGCTGCATTTTGCACAAGTCTGTTCTCGCGGTATTTTAGAGGTTGTGGGTAAAGGAAGAAACGCATCTTATTACAACTCCAGCCTATTGTAAGATATTGTTTCCTTGTATAACTAGCTTAATAGATCATTTGGTATCACACAAGACTAAGTTGTACTGCAGCTAAGGGGCCTCGAAAGGGAAGAGCCGCCCTTGGCGACAGGCAACGCCACTGCATACACTGTGGCGTTGCCTGTCGCCAGAACAGCACAAGCCCTGGCCCAATTTAACAGTGCTTATTGTTGGTGTCTAGCCACTTCTTACCTTTGCAGGCTAGTGTTGTGCCGATGTAGGTGCTCTACGAGTAGTAATGATTTCAGAATAACAGATAAAAGTATTTGCAGGCGAGCAAAATATAGAACCAAGATCTTAAAAACAAAAAAACAAAACAAACTAACAATCTATAAGCCAGCAGCCTTCGTGGCAGCAGGGCTTGGGTACAGTAACAATTGCGAAATAATTCTTGCTTATAACTTACATCCAGCGAATGTTTCCGTGAGAGCCGACACGGTTTTCACACTGTCGAAGCCGGGAACAGACATTATTTTCAATAAAGACATGGCGTTAACTCCGATGGGCTAGTGCTACATAGGGACCACTGTAGCGCATGATTAGTGGCTTTCGAGATCTGAGGGACGTCCTGTGGAAGGTCTGAAGATCTCATATTCAAAGTGGGCCCACTGAAGGACGCATGCAGTCTGCAATATATATATATATATATTCATATACATACATGTATTTATATATACATATATATGTATATATACGAGGTGTGTTCAAAACGTATCGCGACTTTTGAATTTTCATGGGGTTACGTATATTCGAATTTCGATTTTTTGTGGCGTTATGTTGGTACTCATGTCTCTCACTTATGCCGACAAGCTCGGCCATTTTGAATGTTCACTTAGTTGTTAACAGCTGCTTTGCTTGCACGTGTTTTGGATCGTCTTCGATTTTTACCTATTCAAAAAAATAGATCAAAGAACCTGTATCAAATTTTGTGTGAAAAACGAAATTAAGTGCGCGGATGCATTCCGAATGTTGACTGTGGCATACGGAGAAGCTACCTTGGACCGAAGCAACGTTTATCGGTGGTACAAAATGTTCTCAGAAGGCCGAGAAGATGTGAACGACGAAGAGCGTGCCGGACGCCCGAGCACTTCAACAACAGACGAAAAATTAATGATTAACGATTGCAGGGGCGTGGTGCATCATGAGTTCTTGCCACAGGGTAGAACGGTCAATAAGGAATATTACCTGCAAGTAATGCGCAATTTGCGCGAAGCAATCCGCCAGAAACGCCCGGATTTGTGGAAGAACAAAAATTGGCTTTTGCACCACGATAACGCCCCTGCTCACACATCGTTGCTTGTGCGCGAGTTTTTGGCCAAAAACAACACACTAATGATGCCGCAGCCACCGTATTCCCCAGATCTGGCCCCCTGTGACTTTTTCTTGTTCCCTAAACTGAAGAGGCCAATGAAAGGACGACGTTACGCTACGCTTGACGAGATAAAGACGGCATCGAAGGAGGAGCTGAACAAGATAAAAAAAATGGTTTTTTAAAGTGCTTCGAAGATTGGAAAAACCGTTGGCACAAGTGTATAATATCTCATGGGGATTACTTTGAAGGGGACAAAATAGATATTCATGAATAAATGAATAATTTTTGAAAAAACACAAAAGTCGCGATACGTTTTGAACACACTATGTATACATACATCAATTGTGTTTTATTTGTTATAACCATTTAATGCAATATATGATCATGTTAAAATAAAAACAGACGTAAACTCAAGAGCCGACTAGCTTGTTAGTGCTGGCTGAAGCTCGGCAACTATCAAAGTAATACAGTGTATACCTATCAGACCACAATTTCCATATACGGCCCTCCTCCAGTGCATGCAAATTTTAGCGTCTACAGAGATTGTGGTAGAATCAAGGAACGCCGTGATCACATCGCGCGACCAAATGACAAAGCTCTTGTTGAAGGTACTTTCAAAGCTGGGACGTCATCGCCTGCGTATCATAAATATCGCCGGGTACTTGTTGCATCTTCTCAGGGAAGCGCGTCCTAACTTCAGGGTGAGAGACCGGCGAAATCGCTCAAAAGTGCATAGACCAGCCGGTTGCACGCGTTGCGAAGAAACCCGAGAACCCTTTTAGGGAAGATTGCTTTGATCGAGAGTTTCCACTTATATATATATATATATATATATATATATATATATATATATAGAAGTGCTATTGCTTCATAGATCTACAAAGGTCGTCGGTTTGCAGGCGTTTGCAGATAGCCAAAAATCAAATGGGAAGAAGTAAGCGAGTTACAAAATATGTACTCTTACTTCAAATTTGCAGAGTGGACAGAATAACCTCGACATAAAGCGTCAGGTCACTATGAGACAAGATATTATTTGACGAGCACCTTCACAGCAGACAACGGCAGAGGTCGAGCGCGGTGGCGAGGTGCCTCGCGACCGGGGAAGACACATAGGTGTGCGGGTTTGAGCCCCACTGTTGCACATTTGTATTTATGGGGGCCCGTCTATAAAGCCATGCGAAAAGCAGAACCATTGACGTTTAATATTGGCTGAGGGTCTGCCCGAAAAGTTTATTCTAGGCAACGGCAAAGTCAGACGATGGACGAGAGAGCGGACTTCAGATTTATTCAGGCTTGCGGCAAAAGCCAGAGCCATTCTGATCTTTTGGGTATTCTCTGGGTCCAGGCTGTTATGCTATACAATTAACAGGAAGACGTCCTCCGCCTAATGCGTCTTGAGTGATAATCAGGAGTACGATGCAAGATGAGTGGCGCATCCTGATCTGTACCGGCAATCCGACAAGCAGCGAGGCATGTTGCTTACTGAACTGGACAAGCTGCTAAAGCAGATAGAGAAGAAGGTTCCTCCTAATGCTGAGTAGTAGGAATAAATGGGTAGAGGTGCTCACTTATACGTCTACGATAATATGAAAGTGAAGTTGGCCTAGGTAGAAAAATAGCGGAAATTCCCGAAGTAGGAATGTGAAGGTCACGAGTTCCTGAGCGTAATGCCGCACAGCACAGAGAGTAGGCGCAAACTGTCATCAGCCTGACGAAAGCGCGCATTTGCTCGTCCAGTGATGGTACACTGGAACCATTCTTTGTAATTCACGAATCATTTTTCATACATAAGTCATACAGATATTTGTGAGTAATAAGTTTTGTAGCAATAGTATTGAGAAACCTAAAAAAAATTAAGAAAAATATGTTGATACGAAAGCGCTTCTACAGCTCTACTATGGCGTAGTAATCGGGCAGGAGGTCGAATATCAACAACCAATCATTGAAGGTGCCACCTGCTTATTTCGTACCCGAATGCGATGTTTGTGAGACAATGCCCTGCGGAGTCGGACGGCTTGCCGGAAGTTGCCGGCTGGAGCGATACCAATGAAACGGATTTAGGTCGATGATGTACCTCGGCCTGTATTCAAGCCGACCAGGATAACGACAAACAAAAACACACATGCGTGCAGCGGCTTCTTACTGTAATGCAGTTCCCGTCCTTAGTACAGTAGTCCCTCTCACTCTTTCTCTCTACAGCCATATATTCTCTCACTTTCTATCGTTCTATTGATACCCCGTACTCCTTCTTGCCTCTTCATGGCCTCTCTGCTTCTCTCTTCTCGGCAATGTCGCGGAGGTTTACGATTTATAACGTAAAACACCTTTCTGTCTACTAATCAGTTTACGACTTACGATGGCAAATAACCCAGCCACGTTGAGGGCTGTATTCAGGGAGAAAGAGAGCAGGTCGAAGATGACACACTAAACTTATTTATATATATATATATATATATATATATATATATATAGTGCGTGAGAGAAAAGGAGAGAGAGGAAGAAGGCTGTAAAACGAACCTTTAAATATATACATATATATATATGTAATTTAACCAATTGCTAAAGTCCCAGAATGTCTATGGAATAAAATACTCGTATAATTTACGCAGGTACGATGAGCATATGCGATAAGCACATTGTATGTATAGTACGACAATGACAAACAAGTTATGTAAGCTATATATATATATATATATATATATATATATAAATAAATATATATATATATATATATATATATATATATAATAACAACAATATAACTAAAATATATATATAACTTTTTTAATAACTAATATAGCCATTTCTAACGCCAGTTTTCCAACACACGCATGAGCTGTATTGCTTGTAACACTTAAATGATCTATGTCGTACGTAATCCTTACGTGTATATATATATATATATATATATATATATATATATATATACGTAAGGATACGTATTATAAATATGCAACACAGTGTGAAAATGTCTGAGCATTCCTACTTGAGCTAAAGCGTTTATGGTTTTCTCTGGTGTCCCTTGCTGATAGCTGTCTGCTGCAAAACAAATTACGACGGTAAAGAGATCACTAGACCTAACCATTAACCACTTGTAGAACGGGCTGACGAGTGACTCTTAAGGGTGTCACCCGTTAACTATATTTTACGCGCTGTAGGGAAACTTTCATAAATGAACGATTTAACTTTCATGCATGAACAATTCAATTATAGTCGGTCCGGCTACCGACGACTCTCTCTCTCTCTCTCCACTTTTTTGTACAGGATGCTTCAGATGTTTTGTACAGAGAAATTCAGAGTATATCTTCCATGCACTATTTAGGGCACTGCGGCGTTAAGATGTTGCACTAACTGGAATTTGGTCACAGCCCGTTGAGGCCGCACAAGTTAAGGACACGCCGGATATCTTTAGCCACCGCGGTAGGTTTTCCCGCTGGCACGTGGTCTTCCAGGTGCCACTTTCAGGGAGTCTTCGATTGGCCTTTACCAATAGGCGAAATTGCAGATGTGCCGAAAGCGAAAGGGCGCAACACTGCTCCTTCCTAAGCGATACTAATAATATTTGCCACCATTGTCATAGTAAATGAATAGTTGCTGCTTAAACCGACGAGGGAACTAGATCTAAGTGGAAATGCAAACTCGACGTAGGATGCCAGTGATCGTCAAAACGCGTAGAGACAACAATCAGTTATGCGATAACATGTTGCGCATGCTTGTATGATTGGCTTTTCCTGTAAAAGGGGCAAGCTTGCACGAAATAAAGCTCAAATGGTTACTTAATCCTAGAACAATCGCCTAAGCCACAATTTACTGATTCCAACAATATGACGGTTGCGTAATAAGCCAAATCCTGTGAGCGGGGATTACCGTCAACTAGGTTAACCACCCCGCTATCCTCGTTAAATAATATCAGTAATTAGCAGATGTCCTAGATAGTCATCCATAAATGCATTCAATAGTTTCAAGTATTTAGCTGCATACATTTAAATATGTAACAATTTTTCGTATAATGCGTTATGTATATATTACACATATCACGAAGGATTAGCTAAGCCAGTATGCCTCGCAGGTGTGTATTGTAACTATCACGTGTCCGTTTCGTTTAGGCCGGAACCACTTCAGAAGTGTGCCCCTAACGGAGGCAACATTTCCACGATTTATGTTAAAATCCTGGCGTCCTTAAAATATGGACAACTACCTGCTATCACCGGATGACAGTTTCAACAAATACCGACTTTGCGAATATATATATATATATATATATATATATATATATATATATATATATATATCTATATATATATATATATATATATATATATATATATATATATATATATATATATATATATGTATATGTATATATATACATATGTACATTATAAGTAGGTACTAAGGTTTGTTACATCGGTGTGTAGGAATGTCGTGTAGGACTGACATTGAAATTACTAAGGTCTGTTGTATCAGTGTGGCTGACCGGGCATAACTTTACAAACTGTGAGATTGAAAGAGATCTAGTTGTTTCCCAGAGAGCCTGACTAACCAGGGAATCATTCCCTAACGAAAGTGAAGTTTTTGCATTAAATAAGTTTGCAAAACGTTGAGATCCTCTGATGTCTCATTTATGGGCTTTTGCATTAATCACCTCAACAATTCGCCTCATGATTGTCATAAGCTGTTTTCCCGGCCCCGCCCCTCCGATGTCGGATCGCCATAAAGTCCCATCTCAGCAGAGAGGGCACACAACACCAGATACTGTCGAAAGAATGCCACATAATTCTGTGCCTGGTGGGACGCGAAGGAATACGAGTGTAGGGGGGATGTCCCACACCAATTGCTGAAAGCTAACGGTGACACCTGGGCATAACGCGTTTTCAAAACCTTCGATAAGAAGATACAACCAATACACCAGTCGCTTACGTCCCCTCTATGCTTGCATGGGTATATATCTATATAGTAATCCAGACCGGCTTACGGTAATCACATCACGAATTAAACCAAAACGATCTCCATAGAATGCGCGTTTGACTATGCGTATTTTAGAAACGCAATGTGATTTTTTTTACATATTAGAGAACATTTTGCGGTATTAAACGCCAGAGCTTAAAATGAGGTAGGGTTTATATTTTGGCGAAATTATTTAATAGGACTATTTTTTTGCTAGCCAATGTTAAAAATTTTCTTTAAAAAAATCTTTCAAACGCTAGTGCGTCGGTCTCTCTATAAAACAACTAGATCTCTCGCAGTAGCACAATCTGTAAAGACATATCTGATTAGTCATCTCGATTAAACACATTTTAGTAGTTTCATTGTCACTTCTATACAAGACATTTCTGTTCTCTCATTTCGCTGGGAAAATGCTTATTTAAACAAATCTCTATAACCGCCTCATTTGTGGCTGTAATTTTCATAGACACTATATATATAGCGCCCTGTGTCACCAACCTGCGTTACCGACCAGAAGTTTGCCTACTCGCCAGGGCGTTTGACAACTACGTGCGTGTTGGAGTACCTGAACGACATCGCCCTGCACGTAAACCAAGACATACCAATTGACACGATTTTCTTTGACCTAAAGAATACCTTCAGAAACGTTGATCACAACACGCTCATCGCAATCCTGCCGTCAATGAGAGTTGGACCTCGCCTCCGACTCCCGATGTCCGACTTCCTTAGATTACTCACTTTTAGGGTGAAGGTAGGCAACTGTCTTCCGCCTGAGGTCTAAGTGCTCTGAAAATGTCCACAAGGCACCGTCCTTAACAGTCGGATATTTATGCTATATTTGAACACAGTAAAGGGTATTTTCACGACAAACGTGCGCTTTAAGATTTATACTGACGACCTTAATATATACGCGCCTGTGAGGACCGCAGAAGACCGCACAAGATTGTTCAAGATGCCGCTGCAGACTTCATTGGATGAACGGCGAAAATGGGATTACCGCCGCTCTATAGCCGGGACATAGAGCGTCTGCAAAATGCTCAGGAACGCCATATCTGGAAAATCCAATTTCGGACAGGGTCAACGGTCACTCTGCCGTCTGTTCGTGATCCTTTATTTCAGCATATATATATATATATATATATATATATATATATGTCATTGTAATAAAACACATGTTTAGAAGTGATAAAATATCTAATTGCGGACACAGATGGCTGCATAAACGGCACACACAGCCAACGTCAGGACCGTGGAAGCCTCTTCGATGGCAGAGTTCATGGTGGAATCTGTGAAGTGAGTAGCGAGTCACAAGATATCGGTTGGTTTGTAGTTGGTCTCTAGAAGCTATTTGACATTCACGAAACGAATACTCATTCAGGTGCAATAGTGAAGGCCAAGATTGTCGCTAGATCGGCTAAGGTAGCCAATATCTACTCATGGAGGATCGTGCGCGCCCTCAATGTCTTCGACGCCCAGTGATCTGTATATATGGAACATCATTTTATAATATACCAAATTATGAGAGTGTTCAACCTAAAAAAAATATATATATATATATAACATAGTTATTTATATGATAAAATACAGATGCGTTTTTCTGAAAACATAAATAGATAGATATCGACGTAATTTCCGCCAATATCTGCACCGTTATTGAGGCGGTAAATCCGTGCATCGAAGCACACGTTCAAATGACGTTTTTCGATTTTTCCAGTTGCAGTTCCAGCATCGCCGTCATTTCACTTCTGGAGGAAAAGATGGCAACCATCACCTTGCCGGCCGACCTTTGACGCTTCATTATTGCGGGCGTAGGCATTTAAATGCCTGAAATCGAATGTGAGTTCTGGGTCTTGCCTAAGGATCATTAGGATGTGACGTCATCACCTGTGACGAGTCTCGAGAATAATTAAGGCAATGTTTCGTCGAATGTTTTCTCTTAGTTATGTTTGAATGTTTGCCAATCGCGGCCCACACATGAACCACATTCCATTTGTTCCTGTTTTTTTGACCTCGTTTACGGAATTTGTCGTACAGATATATTTGTTCACTTCAAAATTTGATTTGTAAACCAGATGCACTCATTCATTAGCGAAAGAAGGTTACAAAAGGCACCTAAATGACCTCGTATATAAAAAGCTAGTCTTAATTTAGGAAACACGAAATCTTTTGTAGGATTGCAAATAAACAATCAAAGAAAAAATAAGACATTAAACACTGCCCAAACAGTCCTCATAGCGAACGCTTCTAAAGCAAATGCACTTAACAATTTCTTCTCATCGGTTTATGATGTTCAGGGAGATCCAGTTCCCGAAATTGTTCCCACTATGTGGTTTCAAAAAGTAACTGTCGATTCCTAGAAATATTGAAATACAATATCCTTACTAAAATCAAACAACTTCTACAAAGTGCAACTTCATTCTTGATTTCATCTTACTTATATTTTTAATTAAACCTCTTTTTTCATATCTAGTCGGTCTTATGAGAATAGCACTGTGACCATTTTTCTGGTAGGTAGTCATAACTCCTGCACATAAGAAAAGGCCTAAGTCAAAGATAGATAATTATAAACCTGTAGCACAATCATCAATCGCACATATGATTTCAAAAATCTGCTAGTGAACTATATCTTTAATTTAATTTTCTTCAGTCCGATGGTTTGCTGGATAAGGCCCAACATAGCTTTACTCCAACAACAAACACATTTCCACGGTAACTCAACTTGCCAAAATGACTGAAGATTCGGACCTTATGGTAAACAATACAGAAAGGCTTGAGTTTCTGCTTCAGCTGAATCTTATATGAATACACCTCTAGATTCGACCTCAAAATACACTAGGTCGAGGTGTGCGAATAACCCAGTTGTTTAGCACGTCGCCAAACCGATGTTTCCGGACACGCTCGCCCACAATGGCGCTTGATTCAGTCGGACAAGCGCTCCGCGGTCTTCCACGGCTTCAGTATGTTGACGAAACTTTTGCACCGTTCACGAAGGGTGGTTTCACAAGGCCAGTAATGTCAATCGTAAGTTGCACAAAGAGCTCACAGGCATGAGTACAGAATACAGAGCTTCCCTTTCCATGATACATTTTCCCAATCTACAATGCTCTTTTATGGCGTCCTAGTTTGACAGGCCTACCTTGTTCGGTTTACGAAGAGAACAGCATGGAAAATTTAAAAGCTGCCAACTGAATATTCGTACACCCTATATAGTACTAGTATACATACATGAATATATGACATATGTATAATGTATAATATACATGTATACAAGATGTACGCATGTATAATGGATACACGCAAACCGTCTCTGGACTTTGGAGTACATTTTGTCTATGTTCATGTCTAAGTTTTGGCTGGCTCGCTTTCGCTTTCAACAGGAATCAATGATCGAATCGATAGAATCGTAACACAATTGTCGGTATATGTGGGTTTGCACGCGAACACTACGATGAATAAACCAATGCATCTATTCTATAAAATACTACTGTTACTAGTGGACCTACTATAGTTTCTGTTTCTAGTCGGATCGGAGCGACTAAAACTCGATACATACAAGATACCGCTATATATATATATATATATATATATATATATATATTTGATCTCTTTATAATAATGGTGCTTAACTAGCTGACCGGCGGCGATTGTCATGCCGATCGCCAGGCTGAGCACATCGAGGGTTGAAAGACATTTTTATACATATGTACGCGCTGTTCGGCGTCCACTTGTAATCGAATATGGCCGTTATTCGTCCTACATATGTGACATATGTGTGGGGTAGCAGATGATGATAGTACCCCGAGAGCAGGATAGCGCACGTGACCTAACAGCGCACGAAGCACGACGCCGACGGAACGAACTAAGAGGTAATATCGAGTATAGAGGTAATGATGAATCGAAAATAGAATAATAGCAATCATCCGACATTTGTTGTTACTGTTGATATATTTATTGATATTACATATATAGTATAATGATGACATATATGACAAGCACATTATTAATATACTACTGTGTTTGTAGCACTTCGTGCTGCAATGATGGTGCATCACCAGATCTTCTCCCGTGAACATTACCATAGCATTTTTACTCTGCAGCTCAACTGGCATCCGTTACGATACACGAATGAGGTTGACGCTGGCTCTGCTGTGAGACCGTAAATACTTTTGTCCAGTTTCCTTGTCAACGTCGTGGCGTCTCGTTCCCAAAGGTCTGGGGATTCCAGGCCAACAGCCATAAAATTGTGATTATGGACGAGGTGGGTGTGTGTAAAGATGTCGCTTGTACCTTGCGCCGCTAGATGGTAGGACCGACTCCTTTAGAGGTTCAGGGCAGGTTGAGAGAAGGGGTTCATGGGTAGCCGCAGTGATGATTTGATCCCGGTCTTTTTGTTGTCCAAAAATAACTTGGGAAGAGGGTCTCTGAAATCAAAGCGGAGCCAAGGTCGGCCGCGTTTCTCCAACACAGACTGTCGCTGCAACTACCCGACAAGCATCGCCAAGATGATGCTAAGTGGTCACCAGTACTTAAGCAATAATAATTGTAATATATAATAAAAAGATTAGTGATTATGAAACCTGTACGTATAGTTATTGAACCCATGTTTTCAAAATTACCGTTGAACCATCAGGCTTGTGAGGACGGGAGGCCATGGCTACAACGCGGCCAGACCACCAAGAAGTCGAACGGGGATAAACCACACAAACCACAGAGTTTCTAAGACAGCGCATCGCCTTAGAAGTTCAGCGCGACAATGCGAGGATGACCCTTAACACGCTCCCGAAAGGGAGACGTGTGGTCAAACTGATTTATTTTATAAAGAGTTCAGTCTATAAATTTCCCGGCTGGCTTTGATAGCAAAATAATTAAGAATGATAATGATGATGCTTATTATTATTAGTATGCCACCTTGAACGAAATGGCGAATCGTCTCGCATAGGGGCAGTAAGCGATAGCGGTGTTGGTCGAAGGGCACCGGAGCCCGGAGAGCGGGACAGCAAAAAAACAAGAAATGCCAACAAGCAATACTAAGCGAAGAGGAGGTACGAAGAAAAGAACACAAGAAAGAGACAAACGAGATAAATTATATGGAATCGAGTTGTTGTAGCGCTGATGACTCCCATACCAGTGACAGTGAACAGTCGTTGGTAATCGGGTTGTTGTTGTTGCTGTTTTTGTTAATGTTGCTGTTTTGTTGGTGTTGCTGTTGTTGTCGGTGTTGTTGTTTTTTTTTTGCTGTCGATGTTCTTTTTCTTTTTAGCCCTTAGTTGTATTGTTGTTGGTAATACGCATTGCTCTCACGTTACATCTTCCCCGCCTTTCTTGAAAGTCAAGAACGTGTGACATGACGCCAATCTTTATCTCCCTTGCCTCCAGAGACTCCGCAAGGTATCCCTATGGTGTACGACCGCTCTGGTCGCTGTTCTGTTGTTGTCGGTATAGTTACTGCTTTTGTTCTTGTATTTGTCGTCGTCGTCGTTTTTTCTATCGCACGAATGTATTGCCTCACTTGTCAATGAGCTGCTCGTCATGCGTTGCATCGAGGGCGTGCTATTGAATTCATATGAAACCATGCATACAGCGAGCTTCTATCGAGGTGATGTTTAACATGGTGGTCCATTGCTTTTTAGCCGTTTGAAATTAAACCATAGATTATTCCAAGGTATGTTAGTCGTGGTCAAGCTTTTCTTTTGATATTTGGACAAAACTTTCGACCTCAATCCAATTTGGTAGCATTTCATTGCCGTCTTGAGCCAAATAAATGAGACATGCGAGGGTTCGGAGCGTCTCAAACCGAGAAGAGCGCTGGGACCGGAAGTTTCTGCAGTCAAGCTACTGATGAACGAATATCCTGCGGTGACAAAATGTTCTGTCTGGGTTTGCTTTATTCCGAACAGAACGCCTCAGATTGTGTTCTGATTCCAAAGGACCTCATCTTATACCGCGAAATCTACTTTCTCAGCTTACCGGCCAAAAGTTTCGAGCCAATCCTGGACGTCCAAAATGGTTCTAACAGCCTCTCGTTATAAGTCATACTCGAGACACTCCAGCGAAGAGGTAACTATCGTTAACACGGCAAGCTACCTCGGAGCATTTCTTAGCCGGGGTCTCTGAAGTATCTCTCACTTGCGGTAAGCGAAGGAAAAACAACAACATCAGCAACGTCAACAACAGCGGTAGCAGCAACAACAACAACAGTCACAGCAACAACCCCAGCAGCGACAACAACAACAGCAGAAACAACAACAGCAACAAAAATAGCAACAACAACTGTTACATCAACAACCCAACAGCAACGACAACAAAAACAGCAGCAGAAACAACAACAGCAACAAAAATTGCAACAACAATAACAACAGCAACAACGGTAGCAGCAACAACAGCAACGACAACAACAACGACGATGACGTCGATCCCAGTGACAACAGTGGCAAGAATGGCAGCGGTAGAAGCGTAACTACGCAGTAGTAGGACAACGAATGCTGACCGAGGCGTTCTTGGCGGCCCGACCCGGATGTCGGTAGGCACACAGATGGATGGTGGATGGAGCTGTTGTTGGCCATCGTCTCCTCCGTTGTTGCTCAATCGTTGCTTTTGTAACGGATTCGTTTCTCACTAAGTAGCTTGATTCTGTTAGAACAACGACAATAACAGTAACACGAATAGTAAACAACGAACCTTCGTCAAGAATCGCTAGGCTATAGGCGGGACGAATCCCTGGCATCCTGGCTACGTGTTACGCTTCGTGTCAGAGTCGAACACTCACGACTTGTGACAACGTAATTGCAGGCTATCTCGACCAGACTGTTGAGTTCCACTAGACCACACTGATTCCCATTAGACCACACTGATCATCAGCATCAAGAACATCATCATCATCGTTATCGGTCTTTGGTCGGTTTTGTCATCTCATCGATTGCTCCACGGACAATATCGACAGGGTATATGTAGCCGCTAAATCGAATTCTAACACCGTCATAACGATGCTTAACGACATAATCCCGATGCTGACTGAAATATATATTCGCAACAATATGTATCTACATTCAGACAGACACTTTCTCCCCCTCTCTCTCTCTCTCTCTCTCTATATATATATATATATATATATATATAATATTTTATACTAATCAACAGAAATGTCGCTCAATGTTTCACTAAATGATATAGCTGTGGCTCTATAGCAAATTCAATCGTATTGAAGCGCCGTATAGCGCCGTTGTTCTTTGTTTGACGTGGCGTACTGCCACAGCGTCACAGTACGGCCGCTAGCGTCAGCAATTCCTACAATCGATTTATCGATAGACTTTCCCTTTCCGATATACTTCGCCACCCTTTATTTGCATGTTCGCCTCTACGTTCCACGCCTCTTCATACCAGCATTAAACTCATTCCGCTTGTACTCCAGCTCGGTTTTACAGCGATCTCTTGCTTCACTAGTTTATTTGCCGCTTCTTCTGTTTGCTCTCAAATCGTCAAGACATTCTCCATCATGTCTTCTAGATAAAACCTCAATTTCCGCATCGCTGCTGGGTTCCTATTCTCTTGTTGATTGTTGATCTTTTTAGTCGACTTGTTTCTTTTTTATTTATCGTTGTTACGATTAATGTTTTCTCTTTCTCTCTCTCTCTCTCTCTCTATGTATGTATCCTTCGCCGTTTGTCCTGTTCCGCTCTCTGTTTATTTTCTGTCACTTATTTTCCGTTCTTTCTTTCTTTCTTTTTTATTTACTACTTTTTTTTCTCGTATGAAGGAGGATTAACACTGTTACGTACGATTGCTGTGAGCAGGGAATAAGAAGGATCCCACTTCTCCAAGGATCTCGAGCAGTGTGAGCTGGACTCGACCCCGCACTAGATGGATGTCAGCCCGCTGAAACCAGTACCCCCAGGCACACCTCCCACTTGGCGCTGTGCTCACCCTATGGTGGCCCATATCCATAGATCTATATGCATGTACATAGGCCATCTTTTTTTGACTATCTTTTGGCGTTTGTTTTCCGTCTCAGTCTATCATATCTCGCTAACTACCGGCAGCGGGTCGGTCACTGCCACCCACCCGCCTGTCTCTGCTTGCTTCATTCACAACCACCGTAAGCATAGAGTATGGCTAGATTGGTCCGGCTCGTACCAGACGAACTTACATTTACATTTGATTCCCGCTCGTGTTCCTTTAGAAGTTCCCTTTCTTTCCCTCTCACTCTTTTCTTTTCCCCTTATCTCTCATTATATATATATATATATATATATATATATATATATATATATATATATATA
>QVRM01005999.1:0-26490 GCA_003439945.1 Dermanyssus gallinae
ATACCGCACTCGTCATGGTCAACGCAGACGTCCTGCTGAGATCTCCTAATCCGTCGTCATTGAAAAATTATCGGGATAAAACTACTTCTAAAACTTCAAAGTCCTATTTCTGTTCTAGTGCTGAACTTTAAGTTTGAAGCAGATTTGGCACACATTCGCCAGCCGCTTACTCTCTCATTTCTTCCCATTTTTCTCCACAAAAAAAGTGGAATTTCTATATAGAGCTATTGAGGCAACAATCTGGTGAGATCCAATCATAGAAACGCCTAAATTGGACTACTGTTAGAGTATGGCCTAGAATAACCTTGGCCTTAGTTAGCGGCCACACTATATCGCCGCTAGCCAGGACTCTCATCTTGAACAGTATTTTCAGAATCGTTTTTAATTTGAAAGCAAACACAGCCCACGCGACCCAGCGCCGCGGTATCTGGTGTCTAGGTGTCGGATATTTGCCGTTTGACCCGTAATACACACAATTTCACATTCTTTTTTTTTCTCGTAATAACTTGTAATACGCACGTTTTTTTTATTTATTAAAAGTATCCTGTTAACGTCTTTCGCACTGTAGAGTCTAATTAAAAGCATCGTATTATAGGCGTTCACCGTTAGCAGCCCTTTACTTTGCATACCTGTCATCTACTTTGACTCAAAGTTACGTGATGTCATGAGATGTAGAATGTCATATGTATTTCAGCATAGGCTCTGTTTATAATGATGCGTGGGTCTATTGCTGTGATGCGTATTGTGTGTCGTAAGCGTGGCCAACACGCATACATTTGTTTGTCTACTGGTTTCCTACTGCCTCAACGGAACCTGTAGTTGCAAAAAACGAGTTCCCGCCTGTGTGCACCACATCCAAATCTCGTATCTGCGGCTTGTTTTGCATCCGCCTTCTGTTGAAACAGTTGGAACACGCTTGACGTGTGTCTGACTTCCAGGGCTTCTAGTACGCGCGATCGATCGCCGCTTTGATTCCGGGTGGGGATCTATATATTGTGTTCGAACTAGTTAAGAATGTATAGGTAACGCAGTATAAAAATAAGTATTGCACGCACAAGGAGCGACGAGGGTTTGATCGATCGGTCGGGAAGGAAATCATTCTAGTCATAGTTTCAAGTTCAGTTTTAAACTTGTGAGTTCAACGTAGAGACGGTACGAGTCCGATACGTCAGGTTTCGCCCAGACTCAGCCAAAGTGAGGTAACCACGGTAAAATCCTGCTTGTCTTTATCGTAAGTGAAAAATCAAAGCTATCGCTCACGCTCAAGATTTTGAGAATCAAATCTAGAGAGTGTTTTATATCTATCTCCATTGCCGACAGTTACAGCAAACGAAAAAAGACTTGAATCCTCGAGTGTGTGCTCCAGACATCGTGAATCGAAAATGCATTCTCTTCTAGCGACATAACACACGACGTCACATTTCCTTATCTTGCAAAAAAACACGACTAGTAGGTTAGGAACTTGTAAGTTTAAGTTTTAACTCACTAGTCGTATTTATTGAGTAGGTTAGAAACCTATTAAGCACACATTATAATTGGCTGACTTCCCCCTCCCCGCCATCAGTGTACCACTATGGAGTATAACCTGACGTTGCACTCATATACACGTATATATATATATATATATATATATATATTGATTCAGATATCCCAAACGCCGGCTACGCTAGAAAGGAGGGCAGTGTTCCATTTTAGGGCATTCAACCGATTTGCCGACGATTCTTATCGATTCGTAAGACATGTGCGAATGGAGAATGCTGTGAAAAATCAGCAAGAGGCAAGTTAAATGACAAACAGTAGCAGGTTTCAGGTTAGATGGATGAACTCGATGTCACTCTCTAACTTAGCTAAGCGACACCAGCACTACGGGCGAAAGCTCATAAATAAAGTGACGTCCATATATATACGAGGTGTGTTCAAAAAGTGTGTGTTTTTTCAAAAATTATTCATTTATTCATGAATATCTATTTTGTCCCCTTCAAAGTAATCCCCATGAGATATTATACACTTGTGCCAACGGTTTTTCCAATCTTCGAAGCACTTCAAAAAACCATTTTTTTTTATCTTGTTCAGCTCCTCCTTCGATGCCGTCTTTATCTCGTCAAGCGTAGCGTAACGTCGTCCTTTCATGGGCCTCTTCAGTTTAGGGAACAAGAAAAAGTCACAGGGGGCCAGATCTGGGGAATACGGTGGCTGCGGCATCATTAGTGTGTTGTTTTTGGCCAAAAACTCGCGCACAAGCAACGATGTGTGAGCAGGGGCGTTATCGTGGTGCAAAAGCCAATTTTTGTTCTTCCACAAATCCGGGCGTTTTTGGCGGATTGCTTCGCGCAAATTGCGCATAACTTGCAGGTAATATTCCTTATTGACCGTTCTACCCTGTGGCAAGAACTCATGATGCACCACGCCCCTGCAATCGAAGAAAACTGTTAGCAAAACTTTCACATTCGACCGAACTTGGCGCGCTTTTTTCGGTCTTGGTTCGTGCGGCAGCTTCCGTTGAGATGATTGAGCTTTGGTTTCCACGTCATAACCATAAACCAACGATTCGTCACCAGTTATGACCCTCTGGAGCAAATTTGGGTCGTCGCGGACAGAGTCCAACATCTCATTAGCAATGTTCATGCGATGCTGTTTTTGGTCGCAATTGAGCAATTTTGGTACGAATTTCGCGGCGACCCGTCTCATGCCCAAATCATTGATAAAAATCGAATGGCACGAGCCAATCGATATGTTTAGGTCCTCAGCAACTTCTCTGACGGTGATTCGACGATTGGCCAATACCATTTTCTCCACTTCATTAATTTTTTCGTCTGTTGTTGAAGTGCTCGGGCGTCCGGCACGCTCTTCGTCGTTCACATCTTCTCGGCCTTCTGAGAACATTTTGTACCACCGATAAACGTTGCTTCGGTCCAAGGTAGCTTCTCCGTATGCCACAGTCAACATTCGGAATGCATCCGCGCACTTAATTTCGTTTTTCACACAAAATTTGATACAGGTTCTTTGATCCATTTTTTTGAATAGGTAAAAATCGAAGACGATCCAAAACACGTGCAAGCAAAGCAGCTGTCAACAAATAAGTGAACATTCAAAATGGCCGAGCTTGTCGGCATAAGTGAGAGACATGAGTACCAACATAACGCCACAAAAAATCGAAATTCGAATATACGTAACCCGCGAAAATTCAAAAGTACTTACTTTTGAACACACCTCGTATATATATATATATATATATAATTAGCCCGGACGGACTAGGCTAGCAAAATATGCTATAGCAAAATTCGTTTGGCTACACAGTACTGTCGTTCAGAAAAATATTATCATAAAACTGAAACAGACCTATCCATAACTAAAAGGATTTGCAACTCAACTACGTCTCGAGAAATTAACGACAATGCCTTGCTGGAGGGGCTTCAGTGAGGTGCGCGGAGCAGATGACCCGCGATTGTGGACGAGGTTTGATCCCTCCATAGCTGCGGTAATCTCAGAACTCTGAGCAAAACCAAACAGCCAGTCCACCACTTACATGCGGGTGTGATGAAAGCTAAAGTGCGGAGCTGGAAGAATGTGATTGTTATGCTGGCAATGATAAATATATAGTAAAAACGGTACATCTGATGAGAGACGTTTAAACACGCCTCTTTCTGAGCACAGTGTGTCGGTAAGAAACGAGTCTTGCGAAACGTAAAACATGGACATTTATACAGGTTAGTGCTACTGTTGACACTTGCCTCAAGCGTACGCTATTAAAACAAAAACGCATGCCAGACAAACCGTGTTCTATGTGAGAAACGAAATTAAAACAAAGATACACTCAAATAATTTATTCTATACCTCCATTTTGGTGCACTACTTCTAATAGCTAATTGAGGCGCCTAAAGGCGCCTAAACCCATATTGAAGGCATTTCTAGGTCTAAGCGATCGCTTTTCGTATATTCTAATAGTCTATATTTTTTCCGGCCTTTTTTCCTAGGGGAACATTTATGTTTTAATTTGGAAAGCATTTAGGGTTTCCAATGTACAGTTCTCTAGCGTGTCTCTCGTTAAGCCATAGAGGGGCAGTAAAGCACATCGCTTCGTTGCACTGTTCGATCAGTGAGGTGAAGAAGGGCGCAACTATATTCACGCACAAAAGCACCTTAGGGCGAGCCTACAGTATGTGGAAGGTAAGGTGGTGAATGCAGTTTACGGTCGTTACCTTCTTTAATAGTACTATGCAATGCTTTAAACATTAACGAAAAAAAGCAACACTGTTCAGTATTATTATCGCCACATAGCAAACGCAGTGCGATTGGTTCGTCCCACCCGCAACAATGATGGGCTATTTGTTTTTCAAAATACTACTGCATATATAAATGTTAACAACAACTGAACAATAGTGTTCGATTTTAAGCACTTGCATATATATATATATATATATATATATATATATACATATGTATGAGAATCAGCATCAACCATGCTGTGACAAGGACTGTAGGGAAACCCTTGATATATATATATATATATATATATATATATACATATATCAAGGGTTTTCCCTACAGTCCTTGTCACAGCATAGTTGATGCTGACCCTCATCGGTATGGATTATCATCTCTGAATGAGCGCATCGCTCAAAGAAAATACAATCAACAACAGGAATCAAACCGGCGACACCCCGGCAGATGACAGCTTTGACAAGAGCATTTATCTCACTGGTCCCCTAGACCACGCTGTATGTATAAATATATATATATATATAAATATATATATATATATATATATCGGTTCTAGGTTGATTATTTAATTTTATGGTTACAGGATATATATATATATATCCAGGTTTATGAGCAAGAGATAGCATCGGGCTGGGCTCTCACTCATTGACTAAGTCGCTGAGTTTTGGTCGACATTAATTGCCGACAACAATTACCCCTTCCCCAAACAGAAACACACACACACACACAGAAACACCCGGTACAGATGCACACAAACGAACAAACATACACAAATGTAGGTACGTGGACGCCCAGTCATCACTCAGCCAATTGAGCTCTATCGTTTATTAGCCATGTCATCCGCGCCTGCAGTCGCCTCGCCAATGAGCAGTGACTTCTTCCGGTTAGTACAAAATATGACGTCGTAGTCGCGCAGCTGCTGCTGTTGTTGTGGTTGTCGTTGTTGTCATTGTTTGCTGTTATTGTTGTTAATGTTGCTGTTGCCGTTGTTGTTGCTGTTATTGTTGTTGTTGTTAATGTTGTTGTTGTTGCTGTTGTTGTTGTTGCTGTTGTTGTTGTTGTTGTTGTTGTTTCTGTCGTTATCGTTGTTTTTTGTTGTTGTTGTTGTTTTTGTCGTTTTCGTTGTTTTTTTTTGTTATTATTATTGTTGCTTCTGCGTTGCTGTTGTTGACACTAGTTTGGTTCCTAGTACAACCGTATTCTTTGCAGTTTTTTTTGTGTGTCTAACATCCCCTTCCCATTGCCGGTGTTAATTCAATGATACTGTAGTTTTTTAAGTATTTGCTACAACGTTATCGTTCCTGACGCTACAATGTGTATAGCAATTGGTGGAGATGACGATGGTGATTATATGTTGATATTGCTGTTGATATGTTGTCAATAATGTAATGTAACTGTTGTTGTTGCGGCACGCGCAAAAATATGACGCCACAATGAGACCTAGCTCTGTTTGCTACGTTAAAGCGGTCAGATCTTGTTTACTCGAGCGCTCGTCATCATCAACAACAATCAATGATTAGACACACGGCAGACTGCTAGTGACGTTATTTCTGATAAATCTATTCAAGGACTATATATATATATATATATATATATATATATATATATATATATATAGCTAAAGTAAGACATATTTTTAGAATAACAAGATCCCACGGCTGAACAAAACAGCGCCGCGTAATTGGACGCCCAGAAACAGAAAACAAAAACTGACAAAGTTGTCATTAATATGTACATATATATATATATATATATATATATACATTCAGAGAGAGAGAGAGAGAGAGAGAGCAATTCTGTATAAAGTCCTCCGTGCTTACATGTTAAACTATATTCTACAGGGTATCTTCAGCCACTGCAGTTTCATGGCCAAGAACTGTTGTAACTAGTACCATTGTTACCACCTTAACCACTACGAACCAAACTAGCCACTCGGTAGTGTAGCGACCTGTAGTTAGCGCACTCATGATTTTGGTAGAACATTTTTTTTCCAAATGGTCATAGCAGGCGTACATTTTCTGCCCGTCTTGCATATTCAATAAATACGCAAATGATCTACACTTGCGCGGGAGGCTATATCCAGTCGAGGGATTGGAATGATGTGGAATATAGTAAGCCGTCACTAGCTGGCAGATTGCCTGGCTGACACGTTGCTGCTTCTGCTGCTGCAGTTGCCGGACAGATTCGTACAGCGGAAGTCGAGTATTTCAGTCGACCAGCAACTTCTGTTACGGCGACGGCTAACAAAGAAGTCTTGCGGAGGAATGCTGCCCTCAAACTCGGTAGGACAAATCGGCAAACTCACTATTAGAAAGGCACGTGTACTAGTGAACTCACGTCACAGCAAATAACCATAGCAACATAGACCCTGGCTGGTCTCTACACTGGACCTTCCGTACAGGTGCACACGTTCGTACGGATCCAAATGTCATGTTTCCACTTACATCTGAATAGCAATAAGGGCAAGTTTTGGATCAGTATCAGGGGCTCCTGTTCTGTCGGACCTGGACCGTCGAATTTACTCCGACGGCCAAGACCTGTGTTTCCCTACCATGCAAGACAAAGCTAGGCAGTGCTTCTTTCTGGTCTACGTACATAGCTAGGCATCATGTGATCCATGATCGCTGGCCACACCCTTCAGAAAAGTATATACATGTGTGAGAGTATACATATAGTCTATGTGTACCCGGGCGGCAATTTGTATAAATCAAATAATTTATCATTGAGCTTAAAACTCCCATAACTGTGATTTTTTTTATTCCAATCGAAACAATTAAGATTCTTTTTGGCTGCAAAAAAAGGCTATTGCCCGCGTTTGAATGTAAGCGTGAATACCCGAGCGAGGCAAAAACAGCTTTTTGTTATTGTTGTATTGGCTTAAATGTCCATCGCACGATAGTCCTAATGCTGTAGCAGATTGGTAAATGCACACAAATTCGGAACACAACAATTCTCATTTTGTTCGTCTCTGCTGTAAATCTGGTAGTCGGGCAGAAAGTAGTGGACGGTAACGTAGCACCTTAACTCGACTCTGTGGCAGAGGATGTTTCATGCACGGTCGATAACGCATCGCATAGGACAAACATACACAAAAAAGCTTTAGGTTTCAAGCCTACATTGCTGCTTGTACTGCAGCTAACTAAACATTTGCATAATAAATAGCTCCGGCGTTACGTCTGTTCTATGCCGCCCACGGCCTTCGTCGTAGCTTCATCGGACCGTTTACTGCTTAGACAATAGCATCTGACATCAAAGAGATGCCCAAGTATGGTACACTTTCTGCGTACGTCTACGTGCAATATACATATATATATATATATATATATATATATATTTACATATTATGGACCGACATAGCCCGCCGGCAAATTTATTTGTCCATGTTGTCTGTTATCACAATGTGTCACTTAACGAACTGAAAATAAACAACTCAAGGCTCTAGGTCCAAGCTGGGGCTGGTCCACCTGGCCAAAGTTCCTCTTACCGACGCAGCGTTCTTCCTCTGAACGTCCAACGACAAGCGCTGCAGTAAGTACTCCCCCGCTCTTTTGTCTCCTGTAGCAACCACCAATCTTCTCCCGACGTCTCTGAGTAATTTTTTGGTAAGCAACCCTGGTCCCCCCAACGTCTCAAAAGCTAGAGGTGAGAACAAGTGGGGATAGTCCAGACTTGAGTACTTCCTGCACTTGGCTGTTTCCGCTAAGGCAACCGCATGCCCAGGGCGGGCTGCGCCAGTACCGACCATTGAAAGGGCTAAAGAGTCGTATATATATATATATATATATATACATCACAATTGACGTATTATTGTATTTTGAATAGTCCCACTATATCTTTCGAAAGAGAATTAAGTTCTATTTTGAACACAAGTAAAATATTGCGTGTCAGTTTGTATTTTTATTATAAAAAAATATATAATAGCTATATCACAATGAAAGCAGTGTTTGTTTTACGACCAATGTATGGTTGATGTGTTAATAATAACTTTAGATTGAATTAATTTGATAGTGAGTATTACCTCCACGTGTCCTAATAGCGGCCGCCATGCGACTTGGCATTGATCTAATTAACTCATCAGTGAAGCGCTGTAAAACGTTGTTCCGCCCCTGACGCTTAGCGTGCGTTATTTCAGCATATCCCACAGATGTTCCATACGACTCAGGTCGGGAGACCATGCAGGCTACTCTACAAAGCTAATTCCAGCTTTTGCGAGGTACCCTCGAACAAGCGCAGCGATGTGCAGCCTGACTTTTTCGTGCATAAAGATAAAGCTATCTCCAGCAACAGCCTCATAAGGCACCAGGTGAGGTGTCAGACTCTCATTAACGTACCGTTAGGCAATTAAACCTCATCTTCCATAATAACCATAGACATAAGACCTCCACTACTTCGGTCTGCCTGCCCAAGGGTATTGCATTCTGGACACGTCGTAAAGCTAATTCCGCTGTCCATTTGAACGATGCAGTCATTTATAATGTGGCTCTACTGTTGTGGGTTCAAAAATATTGCTACGTCTATTACGTGGGGTCAAATAGTACACTTGTTTTGTCCAGAAGTGTAAATGTTTATATAACATAAAATAAAATCACCTTTATTGTCACAACACACACATATATATATGTATATATATGTATATATATATATATGTATATATATATATATATATATATATATATATATATATATATATATATATATATATATATATATATATATCCGAGGCGATAATAACCGCCGCACAAGGTTGAGCAACCCTAATGGCAAGATTAAGTGTCCAGGTGAAGCAATCTCGACAAGACAGTACTGCGGCTACCACCCGACAAGGGACGAAGAGAACGACCGGTTTTTAGTGGGTTTGTGAGTCCCACACTACCGTGGCTTTAACACCGACGCTCAGTGTGTATCATGCATTTTACTAGTTAATCCTAATAACACATAAACAAAAAAACAAAAAAAACAAATATGACTTGCAATTGCAGGGGCAGGTAGCTAACTGTGGCATCGACTTTGACCTAGCGCAGACAGAGGGGGAGATTTAAAGAAGTACCAGAGGGTGGGGAGCGACCCAGATTGAGTGGTTGAGTGACGGTGAGGCTGCCGCCGCCGCCGCTTCCGCCGTTGCTGTTGCAAGGCAGTGGAGTTCTTTTAAAGACTAGAACTCTTCAGAACGGGGGCAATCCCGGGTGACATAATCTTCCTCGTTGTTGTTGTTATTGTTGTTGTTGCGACTATTGTTGTTGTTGTGGTTGCGACTGTTGTTGCCGTTGTTGTTGTTGCGGTTGTTTTTGTTGCTGCTGCGGCTGTTGCGACTGCGACTACACTTCTATTAAGACTACGACTACAAATGCTGGACGCCATGTCCGCTTATCTTACCGCAGCGCGGCCAAAGCCCTAAACTAGAGAATAGCCGAATCAAAAGAACCGGTTCGCAGCAGCATCACATAGAGCGTAGAACGTAGCGGGGGTGTTGGGGGTGCGAGCTACAACTAACTGCCTAGCGGTGCAACAAAGTCGTCAGCAACAACAGAAAGAGCCGATAGCACCAACCCAATAAACAAACATACAAACAAATCCACGAACAGCGACACGTCGGCGGCAATGATGCTGTTGGAACAGCAGTGCCCGCAGGAATAGGCGGAAATAACTCAACGAAACGGTATTGCTAAAAAACCACACACACAAAAAAAACGAAAGCAAAATTGCATCAGAAACAACAGCAACAAGGACGCCACAACGACCACAGCATAGTATAATCATAAAGCCGCATACACACATACACACAGAGCAAAAAGGCTGCCGCAAACGACAAAATCAGTGCAAACAACGACATATGTGCCAAACACGACAGCACAACACAGATGTCTAACAAGTGTAAGAGCAAACAACAGCAAAAGTATGACAGCGGTAACAACAACCGTCATCCTATGATTGGAAACTGTCGGTAACGTTGACGTCACCACCACCAGCAACAACCAAAACAACAAGAACAACAATAGCAACAACAACAACAACCACGGCAGCAGTAACTGTATTAGTAGATGCAACAACTTCGACAGGAAAAATAGGTCCAGAGCCGACGACAGCTCAACAACGACAACAACAACAACAACAACAGTATTATCGGCAACAATGACGACTACAAAAGGAAAAGCAACAATAAAAACAGCAACAACACTAACAACAAGAGCTAAGTTATGACCAACACTGCAGTAAGAGGATGCAGTAACAAATCCTACCCATTACAACATCAGCGTCAAAAAAAGCTACATATACAGTGCGAAATAATAGCAATAACAATAATGCAGCAACAACAACAACAATAGCAACAATAATGACGTTTGTATTTGTGATAAGGACCCACAAAGCAAGACGCATCATCGGAAGACCTGTAGCACGTTCCGTCTGTGGAAGTAATGACAAGTGTTTGCATGGTAACAGTCTGCTGCTTTGAGACGATAATTATTTAATAGCTTCAGGAAGGTAGAATCTGTTCGAATTTGCTTGTGGGCTAAGAAGCGCGTCATCTACAAATAGACGGTGTCGAAACTGATAAGTTGCGCCGACAGATATTGAATTTAATCTACCAGAAGTGCAGTGAGAGAAATTTAGCCTTTAGGTAGACTCCATGCTATTGTGTCATACTCACTAATTGTATTATGATTATTATTCTTAATGATTGCTGGAACTTATGTAACGAACTTATAATGAACTTACGTCACACAAAACTCGTTTTAACGTTGGTATATTTATTTTATATTTATATTTATATTTATTTTATATTATATATTTATATTTATATTTATTATTTATATTTATATTTATATTTATATTTATATTTATTTAACTCTTTACCTATGTTCTCTTTATATTTATATTCTATTTATATTATCTTTCTCTGTAGATTTATATTTATATTTCTCATTTATCTTTATATTTATTTATATTTATATTTATATTTATATTTCTCTTTCTATTTTATTTATACCGGAAAGCACTTTCCAGTCGGTTAAAGAAAGAGTTGCAGCCAATGCCTCACTTAGAAAGCACAACCTATCATTATCAAAATTCGGGATGACACTCAATCATACGCACAACATGGCGGAAAGCATCAACAAACAGTATTCTGAAGCTTGAGAACTTGTGTACCAAAACCCAGGCACGGCTTGGACTCTGCAGTTGGTATGAAGCTAAACAGTTACACCGCCAAGCCATAAAAGTCCAAGTGCTAGATAATGACCCAGACAGGGTTCGAAATATTCAGACAAATTTCAATACATGTTATCCAATATGATTCTTACTGAAAACGAATTTTGTTTGTTTCAGTATTAACCGTGCTTTTATCGTAGGCAAATATACTGGCCTAAATAAAAACAAATTATATATATATATATATATATACCTACTTATAGGTTTTCGGTAAATGCTACCGAAAACCATGGACTATCCAATTAGCCCACATAGTTTAACTAACAATACATGTTAAGTAAACTACCGATTATAAGTAAATACATTTCAATTATTATTATTATTATAAATATTATTTTTATTATTATAAAATGGTGCAGGAACTACGTTTCTGTCTACACACACACTTATGTATGTATGTATATATATATATATATATATATATATACATTGTTGCACCAGAAATATTGCACCAGAGAGTTATCTAAAGTATACCTGTCGAACATTGTATATAGGCTTTGCTAACTGGACGGCTGAATTTCGATATAAAAAAAAGATAAAGAATAAGATAGCGCAAATGCATTAGATTCCCGCTACCATAACTTCTGGCAACAAAATATGTCTCCATTGAGTTTGCGCGTGTATAGTGAACAGTTTACCATTAGTACTAATATGTTAGGTTAGAACCGAATAGTTTTTTGAAAAATCGGTTTCCATTTATTTAATCCGCGTTACCTATTCGTTACGAAGTTGCATGCATTGTTCGCAGCATCGGACGTAACAAATGTTAACGTTAGAATCTCTGGATCATCATAGCTAGAATCTCTGCCTGAGGATCAAGAATATAGTCAAACGGCTGTAGTAGTATATGATAATTATGCTTTACGCTTCAACACAATTCGTTGTGCTTCTTTGTACTTAGGTACGTGACGATCTTTTGGCGTCTTGGGTGTCAAGTTCTCGAGCGGAGAAGCGTTGTGGGTGGATTGGGGATACAGTTCGCTGTCGTAAGACGCGCGCGTTACCCGATAATGGAGAACTGGGAAAGTCCAAAAAACAGCCAAGGGAAAACCTTATAGCCCGCCCTACGTACATTAGACAGTTATTGTTCACGTACATATATATATATTTTTTCTGGTATGAGATCGTCTTTTCCGGGGGATAAGTTTAATTAAATTCAGTAATTCCTCATTGAGCTGAAAATTAATTACACAATTCAAACAATTGTAACCCTTAAGGGTATTTTGCAGAAAAGGCTATCGCCCGTGTCTACCCAACCACTATATATATATATATATATATATATATATATATTATAGGCAGTTAGGTATGTACTCCCTTTACGAAGCACGTTTCCTACCAACGTTGCTTCGTGGTAATTACTAGTGTCTGTGCTTTCCATACGCCCATTCGCTCCATTTTGTGCGGCGCTGTCCAATCGCTCGATATTTGTGTTGATGGTATTCTTTTCTCTCCCCCCCCCCTTCAGCCTCCCACCGGTTCTTCAATCTTCGTCTATCGGTTAATAACGAAAATGGGTAGGAAAAGTAATGCGCTATCACCTCGCACCATTTTGTCACCATGGTGACTAGTGATGTACTACAGTCCCCATCAAATCATTCAGAAAAAAAGGGGTGGCACAGAAACGGCACAACTTTTAGCCACACGAGCGTGTCTGTACGAGGGGCGTTGGTAAGTCGGTCCGTGCGTTGTAGCACAGCTATATTGTGTGCATCTGAGCTGCAAAGAAGCATAACAGTTTAACTAGTATTCCTTGTCTCGTATCTTTTTTGCTTTCACTTACAGACTTATATATATATATATATAAACAACGCAAATCCGCTACAATAGAAGTGCAATAATAACAGAGAGCGCTCTGTCGGAACGCTTCCTGTAAAAGCAGCGGAAAAACATGGGCGTGTACTGTGCAGAAGGGAGCATTGGAACAATTCAATAATATGGTATATCTATAGGGCTATATATGATGTAGGGCGGCAGAAGCACATGCAGAAACGACATGCCGTATGGACTTTCTGCTGTTCTGAGATTCTCCTTCGAGGGACGACAAAACGAATGCATTCCATGTGAATGATTCTTATTATATGTATATATATATATATATATTTGTGCATATTAATGTTGTACACACAGCACAGCTGGGCAATACAATCCAGCAATCCAGGCTCCAAAATGCGCGCTCAGTCAAATCGTTACTAATAATCTTGATACTATTGTGTTTTTCAGCAGCGGTCGTCGCTGTTGAAGTCTGCTGCAGTTATAGTCACCGCCATTGCTCGTGGCACTTTTATTGCTGTTGTTGTAGTATTAGTTGTTGCTGTCCCTGTTGGTGTTGTGTTGTTGTCGTCGTCGTTGTTGTTGTAGCTATTATTCTGATCGTCGTCATGACACGTGCCGGTTTTTGTTTCGTTTTCAGTATGAACGTGAGGTTTTGCTGTTGTCGCTAAGCGATATGCTGCGAATCAACTTTTCCGCGAATCAACCAACGTTTATCTGTAGATGACACCACAAGCTCCGTCCGTCCGTCCGCGTCAGGTTCATCAGTTGTCGTATGCCTGGTTTTTTCCTAAAACGTTGCACTTGATGAATCATTTGTTGTACGACGCACCCGCCTAATGTGTCCGTCCACCCCTTAAGATCGAGTAGTGTCGGTGACGTTTAACCCACCCATTGGCGTGGTTTTCCTTCAGTGTGTCATCATGCTTCTTTAACTACTGCACCATAACTATATTTCTGTTACTAGTTTGATTACTATTAGTGGTAGCCGCCACTGTGTGACGGCGTCCGCCTCGCCCCTAGCCCCTACACAAGATGATCAATCACACACTGCAAGCTGCAAGAGATGTTCTTTTCTACCGTTGGAATGTTTTATATATCACCCAAAGTCAATTTAGTGCTGCATGACGTTCTATGAATGGCCAGCCAGCCAGCCAACCAATTTAATTGGGTAGAACCGTAGAATCGCAGCACAGGAGTACCACAACAGGAAAGATTCAGGCAAGCAAGATATCATCCATCGTAGGTCACTGTCCGGCCTACTAGATCCTACCGACGACCTGTTGTGTGTAATCTAAATGGCGATTTGTTTGTGAGGTAAGCGGTACATCATACGGTCGTATCATTCGTATTCAATAGCTAGCCCAAAAGCTAAGCAATCCAAATCGGTACAAAAGAGGGCTCTTTTCCAGTGGCGCCGAGTCAATACGAGCGAGAAGTGTGTACACAGAGATTTTGCTTTCGCAAGCACCTTCAGCTGGATAGGCAACAGGTGGTGGTGGTAGTAGTAGTAGTAGTAGTACGTAGTAGACAAACACACTGTCACGATGCCAGATGAATGCCTTTGGCCACACGAACCCTTAGTTGAACATCTGTGTGCATATGTATAAACTTAGCTGCTAGTTATATATATATATATATATATATATGTCATGTTCCCACCTTGAATGATTGATTACATTGAATAAATGCATTATATATATATATATATATATATATATATATATCGTTAAAATACTCCACCCCTGTTTTTCGTACACGCGTGCTTGGCACGCGGGTTGTTACACCCGAGGTCGGTCTTAGAAGAGGTTTTGCGCTCAGAGAAGTGCAACGGCCTTCTAAATACTTCGTCGACGAAACTCGGTTGTCACATTTTGCGGTTTCAAAATCTACGGAGATTAGCCAGTTGCCGTAATTCTGGCCCAAGCTATGATTATGGTCTCTCCACATCGGTTATTGCGAGTTCCATAGCTTCTCTAAAGCAACTTTACTAAGATTTGCCAAAATTTAGCTTTCCATAAGGCGATATGCGAGGTCCTCGAAAAACTTGTTCACAACCATTCTGGGGCTCCGATCTGACACTTGAAGCTCTCTTGCAAGCCGCCTATGGGACCGGCGGGGGGTTTCGTCTAATACGTGGATGTACGTGGTCATCCAGGTTGGTATCAGGTGTATGTATATGTATTTATATATGTATGTATATATATATATATATAAATACGTATATACATACACCTGATACCAGGTTGGTATCAGGTGTATGTATATATGTATTTATATATGTATATATATATATATATATATATATATATATATATATATATATATATATATATATATTGATATGGCCTGACGGCAGTCATCGATATTCCCTAACTTACGAAACCTATGAGCAATCGTTTCGCAGCGCTCCGAATAATTTCAAGCATCTTTGTAAGCAACCTCTACAGTTATACGGCACCATTCCAGCTCCTGAATAGCAGCTACTCCTGTGCAGACTAACTTTGATAATATTTCCAGGTATTTAGAAATTCTAACCCCTAAACGTAAACCCAATGACTTCTAAGACGTGAAATTGTAATTTTTACCTGCCCGCAGACAAAAACGCTCTGTACCCAGAATGCGCTGTTGCAAAAATTACGCCTGTATGCAGTATATGCAAAACTAACCAGGCTAGGTTGTTATCTTTTAAAGCTGGCCTGAATTAATGAATGTTTTCGCTGAGCGCGTCAAACAAATCAACTTACTTTTCACTCTTCACTCAGTCCGAAGCTGGTTTCATTATGCTACTAGACTAGCGAAATGAAGCGACATATTGTGTGGTAGCGCTTTATTTGGATGGCGTATTAAGGGTAATGCGAGCAAACGATACAGTATCTCGAAGTCTAGAGAATGTTCGTGATAGGCACTATTGCAGGAATATAGGCTCGGCGAGTGTGTGGGCCGGCAGAACAGCACACTAAAGCCCACAGCAACTAGCTGAGAAGATATCAGAAAAGTACAAGCCCGGTCGAAGAATCACACAGAGTAGATATATTTTAAGACTAACTCACGCTGCGTACCTAAAAAGGTCAGTATTCATTTATATATATATATATATATATATATATGCGTGCGTCATTCAGTAGGTCAGAAACAAAGTAAATAAGATAAAAACATACTATTTCCTACTTCTCGACGTAGTCACCCGAAGGCATCGTTGCACACTCAGTCCAGCGGTATATCCTCCAACAACAAACAGTCTCGAGGCGTTTATAGTAAATAAAATAAGTACAATACTTGTTATACGTGTCCGTATATGGGTGGTATCAGGTAATAATCTCGTAAGAAGTGGCATGCAGGGAGCTACCACCAGGCACGGCCGTCCATTCTATATAAGTCCACTATTTTTAGAAACAATTTAACAGACGTCGGTAAGTTGTTGCTAGGCGAACGTCCAATCGGTATACCACTGACTGATCGGCTGAAGCACAGTTCTAATAGTAGAAATCTCATTTCAACCATCCACCTGAACCAGCAAAACAATCGAACGCTTAGTTCGCTGGTTCCATTCACATACGAGGATGCAGACCATGGCTGACAGTAAGCATACGCCACTGTAGAATGTAGAAGCAAGCACATAGCCTATACGCCTATGTACGCAAATGCACAGAGATGCACTCAAGTGGACCGGCCGTTATCCGACCGTTGTTGTGAGGTAGTAGTTGGACACAAGACAAAGAACATGTGGTATGTGTTTATAGGTCGGACACTTTTGCTGCAAATGGAGAACCCCGACAGTACCAGCGAAAATGTGAAAATCTTGTTACTGTAGCACAAGTAGGTGTTTTATAGGTTGAAGAAGTTGTAGTAGTCTTCGCGGTCGTCCTTTCGCACATAGATGGAGGTAGTTTTGCTGGGGTAGCAGTAGAGCAACGCAGGCAATGCAGGCCGAAGGGCAAACAGCGTCATGGCAAGAGCGTAGGGCAATTTCGCGTATCTATCTCATACGGTTCACGTGTTTATCGATTCGCAATCAGAATCTGGTATTCGGCACCGGTCGTGTTGCTTTAGCGCTCGATTTGGTTCTTGCAGCCTCAAGACGCGGGGCGGCCACCGAGCACGCGACTTCGATTGCGTAGGGGACACGGCCCGCAGCCTTGGTTTGCCCAACTAGTGTTTGCATTTTTGCCAGTTTGGAAGCAATACGACGATGCAACACGGGATATTTCTTAGAAGCGCCCCCCCCCCCCCGCCGCTTGTCAATAAACGTAAGGATTGTTAAAGACTTTCCCAGAGCGACCCGTTTACGTCCAGAATAATCGTAGTACGTATTAATAGGCTGATTAAAAAAACATTGATTGCGTATCAAATAGTTCTACTTGTGCTTGTACTGCTACTGTTGTGATGCTTTCGCTGATGCAATGGTTAGAGCCCGAGTTGCGGCTCGGACAGATTTCTGGGCCAGTCAGTTGTTAAAAAACGTGAAACTGTTTTCCATCTTCGCTCGCCCGTGCGTCGCTGAGGGAGGCAATCCTATGTCTGGTTAGGCGCCTACATTTCCCGCTGACGTGCTGAATATGCAAAGCACGCATGTATCTAAGCACACAAGCATGCATATATTTCTGTACGTCCAAATGTATGCCTGCCTTTCCCGTGACGACAGGTATGCATTTACGTATCGATACTGCACGTCTGTGCACCACCGAGAGACATTGAGTTGTCAAAGAGTGGTGGTGACGACTTCGACGACTACGACGATGATGATGATGATGACAGCGTGATACCTGCGATGGTATCACGCAATACGATGACCTCCTCGCGCGCCCCTCATGGGCAGGGCCATGAGGGGCTCGCGTCTGCTCGGCACTGGAGCAGGGGAGCACTAGAGTGAGGGGGAGCTCAGTGGATGAGGTGCTGAGTCGTCGTCAAAGAGGACCAAGGCCGCCGTCTGCGCATATACGGTGGTGGGCTGGCCGAATGAGGATACCTACGCTACCGGGCAGTGGTGCGGAGCAGTGGTGCGCCAGGTGCGCCAGATTATATTCGAGTAGCACGACGAAAACGAGCACGTCGTACAAACGCTGATAGAACGCTGGCTCCGCCTGGAAGTTGGCTCCGAAGTTACTGGTGGCCCCGAAGGCGTTACCGAACGCTGCTGCTGCACGCGCTGTGTCCCGGCTCTTGTCGATTCTTCGTGCAGTTCGAGCACCGGGATGAGAGGGAGGTGTTGCCGGCGGTCGTCGCTGTGTAATAATAGTGCTCGTGGTAGTTGGCGGTCGCCGGTAACGAGTAGGTAGGTAGGTAGGTGACAAGCGAAAAGACAAGAAAAGACGGGCAGATGACTTCATATTAATGAGATTTGGCGAACTGTCGCAATAACGATGGCTTAGGGCTGGCACATTCTTATATATATATATATATATATATATATATATATATATACATGAACGCGACGTGTAAGCCATGGTGACAGGCTGTTTAGAGGGGCGACTGTGCGGCTACCCGGCGCACCGCGAAATGAACAGATTACAACCGATACACCGACAGAAGAAGCAGGAGTAAATTGCAGAGGGTCCGCTGAGGAAAGTATACGGGACGAGGCTAAGGTAAAGAAATAGAGGAAACAAGGGATGAAAACTTAACAGAGATGTAACTCCTAAACAGTATACCATGATCGAAAAAAAAACGGGACGCACAGATGTCCTAATAAAAACGGATGGAGCACTACCATCCAACCCCCATTAAGTCAAAAAAAAAAAGTAAGTTTAGAAGGGAACTAGGGGGGCGGAGGGGAGGGCAGGTAGGGAGATAGAGAGAAGGAAAACAAGCATATAGTGACAATGGAGAAAGCGAACTTGTCGTCTGAAAGAGCTTGCTGTCCCTTCGTCCTTGAGGACTGTCCGTGCAACCATGCCGCCATCGGACTACTATTGCGGCTGCTGCCACCGCTGTTGCTGCTACTGCCGCTACTGAATGAAACTCAGCCTCTCGCTGGTCTTGACTTCAACTGAACAAACTGTTCGTGTGAGGTCGGACCGACTCATAGCAGCACGGTGGCCTTGGTCCGAGTCATAGAAAGCACAGCACAGCAGAGGCAGCAACCATCTCATTTCGTTTTCAGCTTCGGCGCAGCGCAGCGCGTTGCGCTCAAACAACACGCATCTCTTAGCCGTCGCATGCCTAGCAACCATACGTGGCGCAACCACCATGGCGGGAAAAACCGTTATGTCTAAAATAGAATACTATATATATATATATATATATATATATATATATATATATATATATATATATATATATATAATAAATATTTTTTTTTAAGTTTTCCCGTAAGGCAATTGCCCGTGTACGGTTTATTCATGCCATAGCTAATTTTAATCCACTCCGGCATTTACCTTGTCAAAATTGGAAACTATGCAAAACCAATTTAAGAGTGGCCGGTCTGGGTCTCGAGCCCAGTCCTCCCGAATGCAAGGCAAGGGCTTTGCCACTAAGCCATCTTGCTCGGTATATATATATATATATATAAATATACATACATATATATACTGCTCTATATACTGCAGCTATATATATATATATATATATATATATACGCTCACTGGTGTGACACAGACGCCACGGTGCCAGATAAAACTGTCAAAAGCCGGTCGCTCTACCTGCGCGCCTGCATCAACTATCGCTCCCGTCAGCATACCCGGTGGCGTATCCTACTCAAGTTACCGGGCGTGTTAGCACGCTCTCTACGCTATCCCACATACTGCGTATTAACTCAAACGTATAGTTTAGATTCGTAGCCACTTAAATCATGATGCTGATGCGTCATGATCGTTGTTGGGGGTAGCCTTCCGCTGATTTTCTGAGTTCTCTGGATTCAATTCGATCAAGACGATACGCCGCAGAACATACGATGCAGTGCAAAATCGATTCAATTGTCGCAAGCATGAATGCAGTAATCTCATAATCCCTGCACTACCCACAGCTGTCAGCAGTTGTTCGTAAAGTTGTTGTTGTTGTTCTTATGGCTGCTGGAGTGCACCGTGTGCCACCGTCATGTGCGCATGCACTTTCTAAGGGTGTGGCTGTGAGAAAGCCGCATTAAGACATTAGATGTAGAAGGGCATCGAGAGAGAAAGAAAGGCAGCGAGCGCATTGACGAACGCAGCAAGACTAGAGCAGACATGGCTAGGTGATCATGGCTGGCTTCCGGCAGATGCAGGCTCATCAACGCGAGGTGACCAACAACGTTTAGAAGCGACGACAACCCCCCCCCCCCCCCGTTGCTCGAACGGTCGGGGCTCCACCATCTTCTTTCTGCCTGTCGTATTTGGAATCAGTACGCACTTCGCTTCACACCTACTACTCTTTTCATTTTTTTTTTGCTTACTTCCCTTTTCGTCGCCCTTTAAGATGTTTGCTGTTGCTTCTGCTCAGACAAACGACCAAAAGCATTTATAATTATCATCATCACTATCATAATTGCCATCATCACCATTATCATCGTCGTCGTCGTCATCGTCATCATCATCATCATCATTGGATTAACACCATCACCATCACTACTAATTGCGGATCGTGACAAATGAAGAAGTACGGGTGTAACGGATTGGTACAAGATAACAAACAGCACAGCGCCATCACAGTTTCAAAAGAGAGCTTTGCTTTTTACCAGGAAATTGTCTCCTCGCACTGCAGTTCTACCCCGCCGTAATTTCTTTAGGCCGGCACGAGCGTGTCGCCGATGTCAGCTTTTAGCTACTACGCACCTCTACGTGGAACCCACATCTGGCTTTCCTGAGAACTTTCACTCTAGGCGAGCGCGACCCTTTGACCACAATTGTCCTACAAAATGACGGCAAACGCAACCTTCTTAGGCCTAACAACCGGAGGTCCTAAGCCCAAGCCGACCTTATCTGTTTCGTAAGCCCTCGTTGAACATGGCACAATGTAACGCAGCTGTCGTTATCGTCAGTATGTCTAGCCGAGGCTATTTGCGAATGTGCCGCTGAAATCCTCGACGTACCTCAAAAATATAGCGCGGCACGGACGACCACGAAAGAGGGTACAGGGCGCGTAGAGGCGGCTCGGCTAGGTGTCTGCAAATTATCCACGGGACGTGACGCTCCCGAAGCTTGTAGTGTTAGAATTGTAATCAGGGCGACCGTATGCGGGCCTGCGTCTAGGTCCAGCTCATAATACCACAAACTACGAATCTAGCAGGACGCCCAAGAAGTTGCCAGGACTTGGAGGGGAAATTGCAAGTTGGGGCAATCTGGCATCAACTTTAGCATACTGAGCCCAGCTGTTTCGTGCAGAAAGACGGCATTATACATAAAGCACATGAGATCTATCAGCCAGGAGTGAGCCAGCGTGTTCTCCCCTATATATATATATACAGGGGAGAACACGCTGGCTAAGACTTATATATATATATACGTGTGGCCTTTATTATACGAGTTTGCCTATATTACCCGCGACCGGTGCCGTCGTCTTATATTCATCTGTCGTCATCTGAATTGCCACAACCTACTGAAAAGCGAAGGCAGTCAGGGTGTATGACCTTCATCTTCCACACGCTCGGGAGTCCAAGTTTAGTTCATTGTAACGCGATGTAATAATGACAACGACAACAACAGCAGCAGCAACGCGGACAACATGTAATGATGTGATGATGATTTCCGTTGCGCTTGATCTTTATTCAATGGGCTGTTTCTTATTTAGCGAGGGGAGATAGCACGTAGACGAAAGAAGCAGGCCTGGCAGGGCTTTTCAGCATATCAGCCAGTCACTCCTGAAATATATATATATATATATATATATATATATATAAAGGAGAGGGAAAGAACGAGAGGCGTGTGTATATACATATACTTGCCACTCGTATATTTTGTTTTCTTCTTTATACCTTCATAGTATAGGTTTTTGATGTGTATAAACGCATACGCATTCGTACTGCGTTAGCGTTATGAGTATTATTAGCGAGATTTGACTAGCGTGCCGTTCAATCCTGTGGCAGGAAAAATAATGATTACAACAGTCGTCGATACTTCAGGAGTCGTAGGAACAGGCATGAAACTTGCGTGTGGTGTACGTTGAGCGGTGATAATAAGAACAAGGGAGAATCGAAGCTGGTGGAAAGTTATAAAAGGGCGCGAAAAAGAGAAAACAAGTTGGACAGACCTTTAGTCGCATGTTGGAATTGCAGGATCGGGAGGCTGGCGCATAAGAACCAAGCGTGCTCCAGCGTGGTGTCTCTATTTTTGTTGTTGTAGTCGAGTTCTCGCTACTTTGTGTGCTGGTGCCAACACGTTTGATATTATACCATTGCCAATGGTACATTAACTGTATTGTCTGTATAAAACCAGCAATATTGGCGTCACCTGGCGTCTTTATGATCTCACGGCAAAAGCCTAAACCTCTTGGTCTAGGAAGTAACGGCTTCATGTACGGACATGACCTTGTCGTATCTGCGCCACAGCTCAGCACAGTTAAGTATGGGAAATGGGTCAAGGAACGCACCTGTTGACATTGGATCGTGTCAGGGCGGGTCGTAATACCTTCCTGAAGGACATCGCAAAACGCATAGAGAACATCACGGAAGATCGATAGAATGTTACGTTTGTGAGATAGATACTGTCTGTGCACAAAACAGCGCGGTCTCTATGAAGCGCCACGAGCCGAGGCGTGACAAGCGGCCAGCAATGAAACTCTAGCAAACGTTTCACACTTTACAAGAGAGGAATAACAATAATAATAATAATGACACTAATGTTTGCTATTATCATTCGTGCTGTGCTTATTATAGCCTATACATTTGCGACTGGAAGTGGTTTCACATTCGTTACAGGGAGAAACATCCGGTAACAAATGGCAAATATAACGGTTCATGTCCTCGCCGCAAGCAGTCGCTGATATCATGGGCCGAATCTATAACGTTCTGCAAAGCGCTGTTTTTGTGATGTTGCGCACGGCGGACATGAAACGTAACAGATTCTAGCTTCTATGACATTCGCAACGAATACCTGAGGAATATAGGGCACATATAGAACAATAAACATAATCGATGCGAAAATCGGTTTCTGCTGAAGCAGAACAAAACAGAACAACGGAAAGGAAGAGTGTAGGAGGCTTTGATAATAGAAATAGGACAGGCAACTACAACATACTAGGCAAGAGAAGTAGGCCGGCATTTTGCCCGGGAGCCCCGAGAGCAACGGCACGAAACTCGATTCGTAACCGGATAGGAGAAGATAAGACGTTTCGGCAGTGGCATGACGTTTTACGCCTGACAAGCATTGACGGGCCATGTCGAGCATATCCAGAATAGGCAAGATGCCCTTGCCAACGAACGCCTCTACAAAGACGCGAAGAGTAGTACATCTGAGTACACTGCTACTGCGGTGCGTAGCATGGAGGAGTGCAGGGGAGGCCGAGACTTCTAGACCTAGCAGGCAAGCAAGTTGAGCAAGCAAAATGAACAATATATGTTGGACTGCTGCTACAAGCGAGGGATAAAACGAAGGAGACCTAAGCGCAGTTCTGGCAAACACTTAAAGAGGACGAAAGAATTATATTTTTTTAGTAACCTATATAGGTTCAAAACCCATTGAGTATCCTTAAACTCAATTCAATCAGTGTGTATTGCCTGCATTCAAACTCAAGTGTGCTTGCATTCACTGTTACACTCAGAACCTTGACACGGTCGCTTGGTTGTATCAGGTGGCCATTTACGATTTCAGGTGGCATTCGAGGAAGGGCGTGTTACCCTTTCCGCAACCACCACTTGAGTTTTCTTTGCACTGACAGCAAATACGGTGTGCTGCACACCAAACGTTGTCACTAACCTTGACGCTTTGTGTGCAGCAAACCGTATTACTATTATGGCAAGGAAAACTCAAGTAGTGGTCGTCGGAAAGGGCAACTCGTTCTCTTCTCTCGAATGCCATCTGTAATCATAAGTGGTCACCTGAAGGCGACTGTGTCAAGATCCTGAAGGTGAAGTAGTGGTAACAATTTCAATGGTTCAAACAAACGAATTTCAATGGTAACACGCACGTAGAGTGCCTTATCCGTCAGCCGAGCTGTCATCACAAACTCATCAATGAGGCATTAAGAACAAAACTGGAGCATCTTCGTGCAAGCTGCTCTACAACGCATTCACTTCTGCGTATTCACCTTACGTAGGGATCAGAATTTTAGACTGCCAGTAGTAAGGGTGGGGTGAGGGAACGAATGAGTGTGGCACAGGGGCGCTTGCTTTCTTTGTATGTTTCGGCAATCGGTCAGTCAACAAAAGAGAAAACAGCAGAATATACTGTAAACTGAGACGACCACGCACTACTTAATCCTGAACATGATAAGTGGGCCGAAAATACTAGAACTTGATTGCCTTGGAAGGGCGAGAGAGTCCAGTGCATCTAATACGGTCACCCTGAAGATCCGCTCGCACGAAAAGCAGCAAAGGCAGCCAAGCATTTGGCGTTCGAGCTGTCAGGGACTGGAACACTCTTCCGGTCAGTTTGCTTTATTTGAAATCCTTGCAGAACTTCAAGAATTATTTAAAGTCACACCTATTATCTCGTCAATGATAGGTACACTAGTCTGCTTAAATTGACTCTTACATTAAGAAAAATAAAAGTAATTTCAATCAAGCTGCGACTTTTGCCAACACAATGCTAACTGTAGCAGATTTAAATTACTATCGACTACTCCTTCAGTGATTCAAAATCATACAGTTTTAAATGTGTATACAACATTAAATTATCTTTGTAGTAACAAAAAATATACACAAAACTATACTTTTATTTTTAGTACACATTTTTTAAAATAATTTTTAATTAATTATTTAGTTTAAATTAAACTATTTATTTCGATAATAAGATTTACAAGATATTCTGAATACATATCAACGTCTATTGTTTGTACAATAAAATATTAAACAAACGTATATTCTTGTCCGACCATGGCCGATTATAGTTCACTTCGGCATTCACCTTGTCTACGCTGGAAACCACGAAAGCCTTTATTTAAAAGTGGCCGGTGGTCCTTGTCTTGAGCCGACGACCTCCCAAATGCAAGGCAATTGCTTTGCCATCCACTAAGCTACTTTGCTCGGCTTCCACCATAACCGGTGTAGGCATGGCCACTACTATGATGAAGGATATGCAAACGGGACGGTGTCCATTGTGATTAGGGAAAGGCGGACAGGCGAGGCGGAAAGGCTGTATGTAGGGTCTGCCTAAATTGAGACGAGCGACCGGTCCCGTCGAGGGAGTTCGTTCTGCCATTGGCGCTCCCATCTCATATCCCTTCGATATTCCCGTCGATAGCATAATCTGCATTCGGCTGCGGTGAGTAGCGACACTCACCACGTTTGACGCAAACTTCAGTTTGGCTTCAGCGAACGACCAGAGATACGATGAAGGCGCAAACAAGCATGCTCATAGATGATTCCGAACGCTCGCGTCTTATCGCCGTCTTATCGCTGGCGGCGGCGGTAGCGCGAGCCAGGGGAGGACGACAAACCTGGCTGATAGCTTAAACGCGTATACGCAAAAGAGATTTGGAACTCCTCGGTGATTTCGCAAACGGTCGTTCCGCTCTGGATCGGTGGGGCCCGATTGATTTGAATGCACTTCACGTTCGCCTAAAGGGTGTATGTTCATATACACTTTGACGGAAAAGCACACTGCTCTAGCAGCACCTTGTGCGTTGGCGACTTGCTGAGCTATGGTTGAAGTTAAAGCACCTCGTGTGCCCCGGCATAGCTGATCAGTTTCAAGTCCCCTTGTTATATGTTGTTCGCGTTTTCGTGTTAAATTGACTCTCAATGTGAAAAAACGTTATATATATTTACATATATATATATATATATATATATATGGGCGCACACTTCAAGCAGAGTAGACCTCGCGTTGGTGCTCACACGTGGAGGAAGACGTGGAGAAGATAAGCTACCTACGCTTGATGAATTCAATCAATTATGACCATAAGATAGCATCGTTGTGGTGGATTGTGGCCTTGTGATCGGTCAATCATGAGCTTGTCTCGCCTGTTGAAATATCTGGCAATACAGGCGAACATTGTGAGGCCATCATTGGGGGTGCAGACCATCACTGTGACGTCATTGGGGACTGCAGACAATCGCTGTGACGTCATCGGGGAGTGCAGACCATTGCTGTGACGTCATCAGGGGAGTGCAGACCATTGCTGTGACGTCATCGGGACTGCAGTCTATCACTGTGGCGCCATGGGAGACTGCAGAAGAGTTGACGAATTCAAAGAGGCAGACTTAAGTTGGCGCGCGTA
>QVRM01006000.1:0-165899 GCA_003439945.1 Dermanyssus gallinae
GAAATACGTCGAGCCACGATACGAGGTCACTGAAGCGGTCAGCCCACAGTACACGGAACGGCGGCGCCGCTACCGAACTAACTCTACCTACCGAATAGCCCGCCGATGAAACTTGTGCTGCTGTAACAGTATACAAGGCACCAGTTACTTGTCGTATTATCATCGAACCAAGCCAATCCCAACATCAACACACGACTCTCAACCAACTAACCAACCAACCAACCACATCAACATCAACATCAGCATCAACTCTCTCGCCCGGTCGCTCGCGCGGCACAACGTAAGTCTACGAATGATTCGTAAGTTAACACTTCAGCTGTCAGTCGTGTGAACGGCGAAGCACGAATAGCTATATACTTTTCGGGCTGAACCTCAGCCAAGATTTAGCGTCGACAGGACTGCTTTTTGCAATGTTTCATAGACGAATCCTCGTAAATACAAATCGATGCAACGGTGGGGCTCGAACCCGCACGCCTATGTGTCTTCTCAGGTCGCGAGGCGCAGGCGGAATGCACCGGGCCAATAACCAGGCCACCTCCGGGCTCGGCAAGTACGAATAGCTGCAGCAGCGTTATGCGGGGGTTCTGATATAAAAGGGTGATATGTGTACACACACATGGACACACTTATCAAGCCACTAAACGAATTAATCGGTCAATCAATCATAAGTCGTTTGCGCTCGCGTGCCTATTGGGCGTCATACACAGTATCCAATGAATGGAGGTTTTGTTTGGCTAATAAAGTTTGCATTAGCTGTGGGCTTGTGTCGTTTCGACGGACGCACGCGTCGCCCGCTAACGCTGTCCCTTCTTCCCGTACTGACGACGGAGAGAGGCGGCTTCTGACAGCCCACCGCCGCGTGGTTTTATTTTGCGCTTACCAGATTGCCAGCAAAGGCTAGACTTCTTACTGTTATTATGTGCTTGCAGAGTTACTCGTCCCGCAAAAAAAGGCACATATACACGATTGCATGTAATTGATTGATTGACTGATTGATTTACTTATTATTCACTTGGCATGTATACCTAAATACACATATCACCATTTTATATCAGGGGCGCTTAGAGCAACGGTATATATACATTGCTTATGCATCCATAGCATCAATGAATATATATCCAATACCAACTGAGTATTTACGCTCCATTGGGACAAACTCTTCTTTGTAATATCGACCTGACTTGTTCTAACATTTGGTCCTAGAGCTAGGGCTTTCACAGGTCTATATCTCGAATCCGCTCCCCCAAGGCTGTACATCATTTACAATATGTTCGATTGGCTTAATCCCTAACCCACAAGCTCGACAATTTGTACTTCCTCCTCCCGACATTTTGTACTTCCTCTTCCCTATTTAGCTCGTTATATCCTTGTAGATTTTTCTATTAAATATATGTTACAACCAGTTTTCATCGGGAACTACTTTTGATTTACTTTGCTTAGAACTCAAGCTTGTTAAAGTTTAGTTTTGTAGCGTTATGTCTGCTGGTGTTGATTGCCATTGCCTCAGCGAGAGTACAACCTCAGTACGTGGTGGAACGTGTGGCTAGAGGGTAACCTCCTAGATGCATGGCCTACTAGACGTTTAAAGGTCCAATTCGTGACCACGGTCAGTACTGCTAAATGTTTGGATTGTATGCATATGCAGACACATACAATACAAATGTATGTGCTGATAATAATATCTGAATGTATGTGCATATTAGATATAAACCGAATGTCATTGTCGCTATGAATGTGTGCGAGCAGAAGCCTATATAGATAAGCCTAGAAGGTATTATATTACGCCGGTTTCTCCACGTTCCAGCCGTTGCTGGAATAATAATTCATGGAGCCTTTGCTAGATTATGAATTGAAGGCTGTAACACCAATGTCAGTGCATTGTCAATAACTTGGCCCTGGTAGTGGTTAGTCTGCTAGGTCAATTGGCTTTCTTTCACTTTAAATGTTCGTAATCTCCGCGATTTAGGACCGACCATCACCCGCGTTCGTGATGCTGTCATCTGCTGACCTCGCCGGGGTCGTGGAGGAGTCTGACTTCAGCGCCGCCAACTCGCTAGCATCGGACGCCATCGGGTGCCAGCTCCCCATGAAACCTTCACGCTCATTCTCATCGGTTGCCGATGACGAAGATGCGGAGGAGGTGACGAAGGTCGATGAGGATCTGGATTCTGATGTCGTGCTGCTCGACGACCACGATTCCAACGATGACGACAACGAGAAACGCAGCGAGATTCTTGCCGATCTGAGGGCGATCGTAACATCCATCCTGACTGGCAGGGTCAGCCCTGTCACGCTGACGGTGAGCACTGTCACTGCTAGTTGGTGATTGTCATCTACCATATGATCACGGTCATATTGCTGCAGTCTCAGCACAGCATGCATACGGCTTCCTATTGCTGGTCAGCTCGTTGCGTCAGTGCGTCCTATAGATGTCTTGAGACTTGTCTGCTCTAATGTCGTATAGCGTTCTGCTAGCATACGAGTATTTTGACTGCTGGGCGTACGCCTTAGCTTGTGCATACTATATACGCTTGAATTTTCATTGAAGGGCTGGCGCATTAAGGAACGCCTTTTCCGCAGTGTACTATCTAGTAAACTAGGGCCGGTTTACGGAGGTAGGATGAACTGAGAGATAATCATGGGTGTCACTCAATTATTTTATTATTTGATCATACCATAAATATTGAATATTTATGGAATGCTACATAATAGCATCGGGCATTTTTTAAAGGGGAAGTATATATATATATTTAGTTGTTGCTGAACATAATATTTAGTCATCAATTCATATTACAATCCTGTGTAAGTAAACGTGTTTCAGCCTAGAACAGCCCTGCTCAGCACCATTCAGCAAGCGATCCCAAAATTAAGATCGCATTGCCCTGCTGGACGACGTATATATATATATATATATATATATATATATATATATATATATATATATCTATATATAGTATAGATTTTTTCGATTAGCATATTTGCATTTTCAAACAGGAAAACGGAGAACAAAAAGCCTTTTCCTAATTTCTGTTTATTGGCTTGTATTTCTGTGTGGTCTGCTAACGTGAATGCAAAACAAAGGTGCTGTCGTTACGGTACGTGGATGTCAGAGGGTGTGCGATTCCGATCCGAAGCCTCGGCTGTACTTCTCTTGTCGAAGTCTTCCAAAAACACTTTGCTGATGAACTGTCATGCAGTTACATGCACTATTACAAGGACTACGTCGTCTGGATGAAAGGTACGTGTTCAACTCAACGAAGATGGACTTTCCACTCCGTTGTGATTCATACGTTTGATGTTGGTCCCCCCTATATATATATATATATATATATATATGTTTCTCGCAGTCTGTAGTGCAACGGAGCTTGTCAAAGAATAAGTTTGCTACCTATATATATATATATATATATATATATGATATTGCTAAAGATGTTCAAACTATAGTTGTAAGCAATGTGTACATCAAATTAGTGTTTATATTGTTGGTATATCCCATAGTCTAGTTATCACAGTGTTGATACAATATGCAGAGGCTAAATTTTCATTTTTGTTACTCTCGGCACGAACGGATCTAGAGCACTAACGTTCCGCTTTCCAAAAATCAACTTTGGGTCTTGAATCGAAGAAATTGTATAGGGTAAAACCTTTTACCTTATATTTCTCTGGATCATGTTTCACAAACGCCGTCAAAGTACATGCGTTTTTCTTTTTATTTACGTACTACTTCTTATACGTTATTAGTTGTAATGCGCAGGTTTTACTAGTCTCAGTACACGAAATCCTAGCAAAGTAATTAGCCTTTAGTACACGAAATCCTAAAATTAATTAGCATATGCCTGGTGTTTTTTTAAAGGTTCAATGCAGTTCAATGTTCAATTCTGTTTCAGCTTGAACGGTAGAATTTGCCTCGCAGCTCCAAAATCACGAGCAACATGTTAACGAGGCGAAATCTTGTGTTCACTCTGCGTATATGGCTGTCCTCTGTAGATGCGCATCTGTCGCGAGACACAGTCATTTTTCGGCTGAAGCTCTACCAGACGTTCGCGCAGCGTCGCGCTGGCGCGCCATCGGCCTCCAAGTATACCCTGCAGCGAATCTCGAGTCTTCGGCGGCATCCGTTCAAGAGCTCGTCGGGCAGCTTCAACCGGCTATTTGCTGGACAGGCTTCGTCGGTTACATCGAGCGGCTTTCCGAAGGCTTCCACTGTACGTATGTCGCGGGACGCCATCGACGTCCTAGCCAAAACGGGCGTGCCCCGGCGTTACGGCAGCCACGTTTCTCATCTACCACTGGAGCAGCAGCAGCAGCTGCAGCGTCAGACTAGCAGTGAATACTCTATGGAGCCAACAGCCATGCAGCTGGATGTGAGCCGTACCCTAAAGAGGCCGCTGAGTTCGGCATCTACGCTTATTCTACCCGTGCAACGGATGCGAATATCGGACGAGCCCATCAGGGCGTCGATGAACAGTGAAGATGTATGATCGGCCGGCCCGCTTAACCCGCGCATCGCCTCATCATAATTGCGGTGGAGAGAAGCACGACTGCTGCGCAGAATCCTATCATGTATCCTAATGCGAGCAAACAATGCATTTTGGTGACCTCTGGCCTTTTTTCTGTCTCTTTTCGTTTGGTGATTTTCTTACCGCCCGGTCAGCCCCAGCTCGTCAACGGCCTTCATACAGCAGAATGAATGACTGTCTTTAAATAGTAACCTAGTAAGTGTTTATACCCGGTGTTTATGTGCGTTGTACTAGTTGTTGGAAAACAGGGTGGGCTGCATATGCCGCAGCCGTCGTAAGAGTGAAGGTACCCGTTTCTGCTGTCCGAGTAGTGAAAATATGCACATACGCAATAATATGAGGTTGCCCAGCAGGAAAGTGCGGCGACTCGTAAGTAAGTAGTATCTACGCTACGTTTCACCAAAGCTCTGCATCACGGCTATGATGTGGCGTTGCAGCAGCAGCAGTTATTTCTTTCGCTTACAGTTGTTGTTGTTTTTGATGTTATTCATATGGCTTCTCGTGGCGTCAACACTGCACAGCGAGTGACTTGGTACCAACACAAAGCTATAATATCAATACGATTCGGCAAGTCATGAGCTAGTTTAAGCAGGAATCAGGGCGATGTTGTTTTAAAGCGGGCGCAGATTTGGTGGAACCCGGATGACGTGTAACGGGTAAAGTGCAAACGTTGACCCGTATGTTTCATAAATATATTGGTCATTGCGGCATGCAATTGTGGGCATGCTAAGTTAATGTGGATTCCGCAACGTGTACAACCCGAACAGGAAAACGGCGATAAGGGACAGAGAGAGAAACGAAAAATCAGACGTGGGGCAGTAAACGAAAACACCACCGTCCACTGTTACCTGGTGTAGCGAATCTGAGTGTAGAGCCAAGCCAAGGTAACCTATGCGCACAGGATTCTTTTCTGTGTGACCATGCAAAGAAAACATTTTTTTGTGTGATTTAGATGGTGGCAATATGCACAAAAATAAAGTGACACTTTTTTTAATGGAGTCTATCAATCATACATGCGCATATATATATATATATATATATATATATATATATATATATTACGCAAGGAGGATTTTTAGTAAATACAAATATATTGATCAATGTACATACAAGTTTCACATATATACTTAAAATGTAGGCACTTATATATATATATATATATATATATATATATATATATATGATAAACCGTCCACTTTGCTAGAATATACGTTATAATAACATAACATTAAGGCTAACTAAGTTAAGTAACACACGTATGCCATAAATTGAACCAAATTGTGTACCGTACACGTCCATTTGCTTCGAATAAAGTCGAGCAGAAAAATGGCCAGTAGCAATAAAGAAAAAGAAATAAAGACAACATGAAGACTCATCTAGAACCATGTTTGTATCGTTTTATTTACATATTTCTTTTCACTGTAGCAGAGCAATAATAATAGGTTTTAATTATAACAACAATCATAATAGTATTAATAATAATCATTATCATTTTCATGTTAGCGATAATGATCAGTGTTGTAGTTGCAACGTCAATATTAGGTCTTAATTAGGTTGCTTTGTTCGCATAACAGAACTAACTTTGTAGATTTCTCTAAGCATATGTACACAACTCTACACTGTGAGAATGTCTTCGACGCCGCCGCCAGGGTCAGACGGTGTATGTGAATTTTCCAGGGTTGTACCTGAAATTCACTACTCATTTTCCTGAAGGCGAAGAACCAAGACTGTTGGAGATGATGGATACTGACGAAACGAAACAGGTCTCTGAAAATAGACCGGGTAGGAGGGAAGTCAAGGAGCTCGACTGGAAACTATACTCGGTTTCACACGTTTGCTATGAAATTGTTGACACTCCATAGGTGATAATAGTGGCTTTCCAAAGACGTGTGTGCGTAACTCGCCACCGGCTCGCTCTCTACGATATATATAGATAGGTCTTACAATTAATACAGTACTCATGTTTCTGTGCTATCAAGGCTCGAAGCATACTAACGACGCTCTTCATATAGATGCCTCCTATTTAGACTGTACAAACTTAACCTCCGAGTATGCTTCGGCTAGCCAGCGTCACGGTCTCCAGCATCTTCTCCACTGCTTCTTCATGGCTTCGCTGTTACTGTTTCCCAAAGTACAAACATCTCTCGAAAGGGTGCGTATTTAGGTCGACTTCGTGTATATATGTGCATGTGTAGCGACCATATGTACATTCCCCTTGAAAGTTTTCGTTTGTTATGCTTACGTTTACGACACATCACCGCCAAGCTCAATACCAAACGTAGTCATAGATCACCCGTGAGACCGCCGTCTGTACCAGGAATCGATGAAACGTGACCTCCGCGGTTCGAGTCCAAGCGATATCAGCGTCTCGACTTTGTGCTGAAACGGACATGACCAGTCAAGCACCTATATGAGTTAATTATTCATTGTGTGTCGTATGGAAGGGTGTGTGGCGGAGCGCTAGTCCCATTTCATCTGCTATACAGTAGCCGAACGAATTTTTCTATCATTATTTATGCGTTTTTTTGTTTTCGGGATGCATCCACGAGTAGATCCGCGAAGTCAAATAATCGTAACGAAACGATTCCAATAGGAAACAGCATAGCATGGTAGATGGAATGGAAGTAATTGCCACAACAGTGAGAACCTAGTGAGAAGAAAACTTCGTTGCCCCGTCCGTGACCGCTGTCACTCCCGACCGCAGACAACAAGCAACATAACAACACATCGAGCAGTACTTTTTTTACAGGGGCCAGGAACAAAAATGTATAACGCACACCCTTTGGTCTGGGTAGCGTGGGACTCTCAAACCCACTAAACCTGTTGGCCCCCTAACCTACATGACCGGGATACTTGTTGTATTATTTCAGTGAATTGAGTAGCACTTACTGTCGCTTAACCGTGCGTATATCGTCCAAGAGTGGCGGCGGCTGCTGCTGCTGCTGCTGATGGAGCCCTCCGTCTGGTGGGCTAAGCAGCCGAGCTCTGCTATCACGTTTCGGAGTTTCAAGGAGGCCACCTTTCGACGCTGGCGGTGGCGGTCCCTGCGGGAGTCCATCGATGACGGCTCCGTTTCGCAGCATCGCGGCGTCCCGATCTTCTCGTCGAAGTCGTTTGCGATCCACCCGATCCCGATCGCGGCCCACCTCTTTCATTACGGCCGCCCCTCCGCCAGCCAAGACTGCACCGTCTTTCTCTTTTCCCACTCCGCCGCCGCCGCCGCCACTGCTATCCCGGCTGGCATTGTTGTCCTTACCCGACGCAGCATAGTCCTTATACTCCCGACCTCCAGCCGCAACACTTCCGCCGCCACCACCACCACCACCACCCCCGGCTACCCCGCTGCCGCTGTTATCGCGCGGCAGCTCGCCCTCTTCACGGTCCTCGTTGCCTCCTCGTCTTCGTTTCTTTATCGGCTCTTCTATGTTTCCGTTCGGCGACCCCTCAGGCTGCGCCAGGCTCGTCGTCGTCGTCGTCGGCGGCGGCAACGTCTGCTGTTGCTGCTTAGTTCCGTCACGCGAAGAGGTCTTCACGGAAACTGGAACTTCTTCGCGAGCTGCGCCGCCTCCGCCTCCTCCACCGCTGCCGGGACCGCTGCTGAAGAGCAATTAACATATTTCAGAATAAATATATATATATATATATATTTCGGTGCACACAAGTAGTACTTGTGTGTGAAATAGACACAACGTCACTACAATCTCGTGCACACTATATAGGATCAGTGTAGACTTCGCATAACATTAGATGTATACTGCTACCAATATTATGGTGAATAAATATGTTATATATATATTTATTTATATAATATATATGCTACTCTGCAGTAAACGTGCATAACAAAGCAACTCTACAGTAAACATAGATAACAAAGCTACTCTGCAGTAAACATACGCGTATAGGTACGACACATAATCATTTTACGTGAGCCGCACCCCACATACAGTTTGTTGATAACCATAACAGCGTGTTGGTTCCACATTATGAACATAACAAACCAAAAAGTATATTCTAAAAATACCATTTTACGAAATAATTCTCGTATTAAGTAGGCCCACTAGTAGTATGGGTCTAGGGTGCGTACCTCGCTTTGCCACTAACGTCCTCCTTGTTGTTTTTTGCCGAAGTGGCTTTGGCAGCCGTTTGGCTCGTTCCATTGTTGGTAGAAACCGTGCCACCAACTCCGGCTCCAACGCCACCGCTGCTTGCCGTCCCGCCCGAAGCAGCTGCCCCACCACCGCTATTCGCCTGGGCTGTGTTGGGTGGGGCTTTCTTGGCTACTGCATGGAAATCCTGTTCAGGCACGCAGTGTTGCTTCAATAGCTTCAGATGACCCGAATACCTGCAACACGACATATCGGCAAATTGCATATGACAGCAGCTGCTCCCGTCTATTGCGTATACCAGCGCAGGCAATAAAGACACCTTCTACCTATCTATAGTTATTGTATAAAGGCTAACTTACACTTAGACTCGATATATATATATATATATATATATATATATATATATATATATATATATAAATGTGTACAAGTTTTATATATATACATATATATATAAAATGTGTACAAGTTTAACGACACGGGCTTTCAGCACAGAATTATTTCCGGGTCGGAGAGCGATCATTCAATGTCACGCCGCTTAGTCTTATACGTACATGCTAGCCAGCGAGAAGACGTCTTTTCGGTTTTCCCGCTCCTCGTTCTTGAGCTTCTCAACACGCTTGTCAAGCGCCATGTAAAGGTTGGCGACCTTGGGAAAGTGCGGCACAAGTTTGGTAAGAACAATGAGACCATTTTTCAGCTGAACGTCGTTGTCACTCTCCAGACAGAGCACAAGAGCTTTAGTCAGTTTGTAATGCCACTTATGGCACACGTGGCGGTAGTTTTGATAATCAACGTCATTGTCGCCGGTACTGTCGCCGCCCGACGGGGCACCCTGCAATCGGCACACATCGGCAAAACGCAAGTATTAGATTTTCTGGTATTAGAACAGCATGTTACAATTTGCATACGACAGCGCTATTGTCGTATCCATTCAGCTCATGCTCTTAGGTGCGTGACAAAAGCTTATATATATATATATATTTAGTTCTAGTACTTATTTATAATTATGCTTTAATAACTCTTCGAAGTAGTCCAATGGCTTCTGCTACCGCCTGGAGGTTCAATTCGGACACTTTCCGACAGCTGTATATTTTTGAAACGAACTTCGCTGCCACTCTTCTGGCGCATAAAATATCGGTGTTACAACTGATCGATAACATATCTCTATTCTTCAGCTATCTGCCTGATAGTGGTGTGGCCATTGCTGAGTTCGACATCACAAACTTTCTAAACGTTTTCTTCTGTTATTTACGTCGAAGGCCTTCCCGAACGGGGGTCATCTTCGCTCCCTTCACGTTCGTCGCGAAATCGATATATCGATAATCGATGACCATGTAACATATGACTGGGTTTTTAACACAGAACTTGATGCAGATTCATTATTCCTCCATTTTCGACTCCTTAAACATCGCCAAACCTCATGTTCTTCACTTCTTTGAACCAAACTCGAACAATAAACGCCGCCACCGATAGATGATGTATGGTACTCCTAAGCTAGCCAAACCAAAATACTGGTGGTTTCGGTCTGGCAGAAAAAATTCAAAGCAATATAACTTTAAAAAATCCGTATATATATTTAATATATATTTGAAAGTATTACTATTCATATACTACATTTCTACCACAATTACATATTTTCCATTTCTAACCTTAAATCGCGTTACGAATCCGGGATATTGCGAGCACTCCTGATCGAAAACCTTCTCGTCACTGTGCCACCTCATCATCACACCCATCAGCGTGCCGAGAAAGAGGCCATATCGGTAAGCCTCAGCTTCGGTGCACGACGCCACCGTATAAGTGATGTCACAGAAAATCTTGTCAAAGCAAATTAGTGTCGAGAAGTTGGACGTCTTCAGCTTGTGCAGCGTGTGCACAAAGTGAGCACAGTAGATGGCATCGATCGGAGAGAAGCGGCACCGCGGGAAAAGGCACAACTGCAAAAACTGCGTGATCGTATCGTTCTTCAGCGTGTGCGAGATAAACCACGAGTCTTTGTCCTGACGAAGTCGAGTCATCACATGAGCCACGTGCTCCTCCTGACGTCGCTGTTCCTCCTGGAGACGTTCAATCAACGCGACACAACGCTCCTTGTCCTTCTTCTTCTTGGCCGGCGCAAGCTCCTTGTTGTCCTCGAGTGCTGAAATCTGCCAACGAAGTTTACCGACCTCACGCTCATAGCCCGCCACTGGCGTAACGACGTCGCCCATCGACAGCGTCCAAAACGCGACGAACAGCTCGCTACTCAGATCCTGCCAGCATTTGACTGGATAATTTGGTTTGATAGCTTCGCTGAGAGGACCTGCAAGAAATCGGAAAGCCATTCATTGAAATACACAATACCGATTATAATTATTTATTCTCATTAATTATACCCAATTAAGTGGATATAAATAAAATAACAACACCAAAAAGACAGCCATTCATTGAAATACGCAATGCCAATTACAATTGTTTATTATTATTAATTAATTACTTACTACCCCATTAAGTGGATATAATTAAAATAACAACGCAAGGGAAGCATCACGATATAACATTGAGCACACATATCGCCCATTGTGTGCTATGTGCTCCAAAAACGTATGACCACTAGAAACACAAACACGACAATTTCTGGTTGTCGGAAGCTCGCCTATAGCTTGACCACTGAGTTTGTATACGATATCGAGGTGGTCAGCTTTGAACTAGCGAACTAGGCAACAGATTATGAAGAACCCATAAGACTAGAATGTCAGTGGCTATATGTGGCACGCAGTGAGAGCACGAATTGCTCAATGCTGGACAGTACGAAGACTAACAGGTTAGCTGTCTAATACCCTAGACGGCCTACGCGATATACAATTATTTAAGGAGAAACACAAGAGTTATCTAAGTAGCAGAAGTTAGCAGAACGGAACACAGTGCACCTACCAAGAACGTAGTTGACGGCGTCCACGTACATACGTGCCTCAACCTGTTTGCTTACTTCGCCACTGGCCTCACGCTTCATCTGCTGAAAACGGGAGTCAATGTTCTCCATGAGTCCCGGGCGCGCTAGGAAGAAGGCGACATCGGCCGTCACCGTATAGCGAGATAAGCAGCTCTCCCACTGGCGGCAGCCGATGTTCACTCGAACTGTAGTTCACCAGCAAAAATTGACCTACATACAGAAAATCGTACGCAAGCTATTGTTGTTGCCGTTCAAGGGTGCAAGCTACATATCGTTGGCAGTTTTCGAGGTCACTCTCATATTAATACCAAATGAGACTAAAGACAGACAAACAACGGGCTCAATAGCGGCCGCATCCAGTGTGTGTGGAAAAACGGGAGCACATGTGTGGCTCGAGGCCAGTCCGCTTATTTGAGTAGTATTTGTAGCTACCGTCGTAATGGAGCCTCAGAGCTCCTTAGAAATCAAGGTAGGAATAAAGCTAGGCTGACCACACTAAAGGCACCCCTCAGCAAGTTCTAGCACAATACTTAGGTTTTCGGAAAGACTACAACATAGTAGAATACTTCGAAAAACACTTATAAGCATAAGCCTGCGGTGATGGGCGGCCAACCGAACTTAACTTTAGTAATCAAGACATCGACACAAAGCATTTTCGAAGAAATAGAAGTTTTGGGAATAAGTGTCCCAGTAAAAAGGTTTTAATTCGTGTGTGTTGCGACTCGATTTGAGTCAAGACACTAAGCTATAAGCATATACATAAAGTATATGCTTTTAGTATTTTTCTAACATAGTACTCACCGAATTGAAAAAGTGTCTCCTGGCAGAGGTCGTACATTTTGCCCAGAAGCTTAATGTGGGCATCCTCAATCCGGTACAGAATATACTGTTTCTGCTGGGCCATTAGTAGGCAGAGCGGTACCGCCAGGTCGAGTTGAACGAGAGCCTCCTTTAACCGCAAGCTACTCTTACGGACGTTCTTCACCTACAATCAATTTAAACAGCAAACACACCAATAGGTGGCAAGCACCAAAATTAATGTTATGCACAAATGACGGGTGCATTCCCCAGACATATATATATATATATATATATATGCCAATTTTAATAACGTGCGCTTGGCGTCCAACATTTTAATTCAGGAGTTCGTGACATCCAAGTGTTAGATGACAAAATATTGTGTGGGTTTAAACGTGCTCCAAAAAGCGTGAGAGTTTAAATTATTCATTTGAGGTCCAGTCTGCGCGGTTTTAACAATTCCATAAAAAAAACAGGGTCTGGTGAACATGTCGAAGTATTTCATGTTCACGTTTATCTTGTATGCACCACTGCCATTGCCATATTATTACGTTATCATATGCATAGCTTTTCTCATTCCTCTTACATAAAGATATACCTACGTATACCGTAATCACTCGAAATCCAAGAACGTCCGATTTGCCGTACTCTCTCCTGCAGATAACTGCTATGTAGTCGGCAAGCCATCACATATTTCTATCAGTAAACTATTTAATAAGTAAACTACATTTAGTTAGCATTAAATATTACTTCAGCCGCAATCTCGACCAGGGACGTTGCACTGATTGACAAAGACATAATTTGTTAAAAATATATATAATAAGGCAGCGCATTTATTATCCTACTATATATATATATATATATATATATATATATATATATATATATATATATATAACTTATTGCTTTATTAAGGATGTAAGTGGAGCGACAATTGTCTCCCCAGAACGTGTACACTGTAAATGTTACTCAATCTCGTATATATATATATATATATATATGTAATTGTCGTCATCGTAAGCCTTTCCGCTCTATATTTCGGAATTAACAATCACCTGTGTAAAATAGCTGGCTTCACCTCGTAGCGTTTCACCACCGTACATAGCCTCGAGCTGGTCGGGTGTGGGCTGTTCCATCGCCTCGATACCCGACATCTTGTAGACGATTTCCTTTAGAACTAGTAGATCAAGACTGAAACAAACCATCGACATGTATGTTCACACACTTTAGTTCAAATCTGTGTCTAGATCAAACCAACTTCCAGCAGAAGAGTCGCAGGCCATATTTCCCACTATCTCGTCGAGAAGAATGTGTTAATCACCAAAATGGTTTGTAGTACAATTATTTCCCTACCTCTGGATATGCTCTATAGTACGTAGTGGGTTACAACATAACCGCTTTCAGCTGCCTTGCTCATTTTAGACAACCTTTTTGACCACCTAAAACTGCCTGACTGATCAAAGGCAACAGGTGCTGTTTCGACTGTCTATTAATGGGAATGTTGGCACCAGTAATATTTCCAAGCTCACTGTCCCTAATACTACGATACAGTCTAAATGATTCTATTTTTCTTCCGGGCTTTCTTTGGATACTAATAATAAAACGAGTAATAGCCTCGAAATAATTTGTGGTATTAGGTAAACTTCCTGGGCCTAATCGCGTGCGGACAATTTGAGCCCAGCAACTTACAATTTTTGATCCTTAATCTTATTAGCCAGTAATGAGAGCAGTCCGGTGAGGTCGATGTTGTACTTCTTGAAAACAGCGCCACAGAATGAAGCAATCGACTTCAGCCAACTGCTCACGGTCACGCCGTCGTCCTGGAGGCGGTCCTTCTTCTGAGCGGAGAGCGCTTCAACCATGCAGAACGCGAGGCAATCGTACGATAGACTCGTCAAAAACTTCAATGAGTCCACCTGCAACGGAGAGTATTACGCACGTAAGGATACTTACTGCAAAGTGAACAATATTCTATTTCGCGTTAATTAAGGTCCTGATAGCGTGTGTTTCACCATTTTAGCCGAAGGAAAGTGCAAACATACCAGCCATCACTAAACTAGTTATTCTAAAAGTTGTCTTAAGTTCAAGTTGCTTCAATTGGAGCAATAGAGCTGACGTACCACAGGTCCAATGAGATTGTCCCACTGTTGCGCCTGTGTAAGCATGTAGCCGAGGACAAGGCACGGCGAACAATGAGCCAGCTTGGCGAGCTGTCGACCGCACTGCTTGGCTGTCTCCTTCGTTAGCCGCTTCATCATATGACGAGTTCGGCGCCATGTAACGGCGCGAGCTCGAATCAGCAGCGGATGAGGACTCTCCTGCTTCCAAGATGAATATAGCCGATACCTGTCAAGCGTGCAGCATAACGTGACAGCGATAACAAAGATAACTCAATGGAATTACAACGGATCAGGGACACCAATGGCACTACTTAATAATTACTCAAAAAATAAATAGAAAAAAACGTCCTAATAACACGCGATTGTTACTCTTGCGAAGTTTCAATAAAGCAAATTCCTCTGTAATTTAACTTTTCTTATAACTATCCAATTCGGGTACAGTAACAGTGCACGGTTGCATACAAGTAGCGCGCGATGTCCGAGCAGTTCAACAGAGCTATGGCGACGTATATGGTATTGAAACCCAACTGATAAAACCGCAACGCATAGGGTGGAAGGCTTTCTCTCTGTCACTCACCTTTGTTGGTATGAATACGTCTTAATGACACACCACAGTTCCTCCGATACTGCGCAATTGGCTGGTAGAAGCTGTAGTGATGGCAGAAGGGCCTCCTCCAGTAAGGTAAGAATGTCTAATTCCAGCTCAGGAGCGCTGAACTCCAGACGTTCCTGTGGCTTCTTTCCAGTGAACGCCTAGCAAATAATTATCACCGTTATCATACCTGATTAGCCGGACTGTCGCCGAAGCAACTTGATATTTTCTCAGAGCACCCTATCACACAAACTTAAATAAAGAAGAACTAGCGCAATCCCTCTCTCTCTCTCTCTCTCTATATATATATATATATATATATATATATAATTTTCACTAAATCAATTTGAAAAACAAAAGTCGATTCTAGTGAGCATTACCTTGCAGAGACGAACAAGTTTGCCCAGCAGAACAGGATCCTTGTGCAACATAGGCCCGAGTGTGCATACCAGCGGAATAACATCCTTCTGGAAGTCGGCAAAGTTGTGTACTTGCTTGCACTCGGCCCCTTCCGATGAAATCTTCTGTCGTGATGAGATCTTCTTACGGTATAGTGCCGATAAGGTCGAATACTTTGAATATAGCGGGTCGATCATATAGTGGAGCGTCTGCAATGAGCGTAAAGTTTATCAGGTCTACATTTCTGTATCAACAACGCTAATCTTCTGTCAGATTAAGGCAATTATTATGACGATATGAATTACAGTTAGAAACTACTCCAACCTAACCGTAAATTAAGCGTACACAAACTCTACACATAATATCATGAAACATAACAGATCGACGATGACTTGGTCGGAAGTTCATAAATACGAAAATAAGACTATTTGAGCTCAATAAGATCATTATCCGCTATGGATGATTGTTATTCACCAAACACCTTCAAGGATAAGCGGTAATCCATGGCGATATGCAGCTCACTGTGTAAGTATAAAGCCACCTAATAAAACAGGTGAACAGCAAACATATAAAGCGTACCACTAAATAGTAAAGTAAACGTCTAAATAAATATTGCCTATTGCAGATCGAGGCAAAATACGTTGTGCTGTAAACTGTTGTTCACATATGCACACGCACACACACTCACACCCACCCCTGCCACACAGGCCTCGTCACACAGATATTTTTAAGCAAACTAACAAGAACTTCCATGCTAAGCAACTGTTGTTGCTCGAACTAGATTTTTGCCGACCGGTGGGGTACGTGAGCGAATCCTATAAGGCGCCGAGAGGGAAAAAACGTACTTTCAACTATCGCAGTAGAGGACAGTAACGTTTAGGACAGCTGACCTGAATAACCGTCGCGTGGACCTTCTCGTTGAGCATGGCGAATGGCCCGGGAATGTAGTCGAGCACCTGGGTCAGTTGCTTCCACGCGCCCACCTGCACCAGAGCGGCGAGAAGCGCCAGCTTCTGACAGCAGCTTCTGCCGGCCGTAAGTGCCGCAGACGCCGATTGTTCGTCGGCGCCGGCTCCGGACTGCAGCATCTCGGCCTTTTCGGTGGCCCTCATTTGCCCGGCTGTCGCCGCACTACTTGGCAGAGGTCCGCCAGCGCCACCCGTGCCAGCACCACCGATATTGCTACTGCCGCCGCCTCCGCCTCCACCACCACCACCCCCCCCGCCTGCCGAGCCGCCCATCGAAGTGGGGCCGTTGCCGACAGGCCCTCCAGCCATTGACGAGCTGTTTCCCGCTGCCGCTGCATCGAACTGGCTGGCTGCCTCGACGGCGGCTGCCATCGCTGCCGTCTCCGCTCGTTCTGCATCGGCGATCTGCTCGGTCGTCAGAGACATGGCCTTTTTCGCCCACTGTCTCGCCTGAGCGAGCTCCTCGCGGTACTGCTCGACCAACGTCTCGTTGCCTGGCGAAAGCTGAGGCGGACAACAGTAGTGCAAACAACAACAACAACAACAACAACAAGAAGCGCGTTCACTTAATCAGTGCCCTTCATACTGAGCTCAGTTGGACTGCGTCCTACGAAAAATCGGTACATATCTAAAAAAAAATCGAAACACAATCTTCAGATAGGTACCGGCATCATAGCTAACAGCGTGTGCATTAACAGAGTAGTTATTATATATATATATATATATATATATATATATGGTAATTTATTTATAGTAGGTTCGATCATTAGGGCTCGGGTTGTTTACAAATTAGCGTAGACAATACGCGTAAAACCATGCTCTCCTTATTTTCTCCTACTCTTCTACGACTTCAAAAGCATCTTAGGTTGTATCGATCACGGCGTCCTCTGCAGTGGTGATCCTCGACATAAAGCCGATATAAATGCGTAGACGTTGATGGACCATGAGAGTGTTCAGTGCTGTGGAAGGGGTGGTATTCGATTACGCTTCGCATAAAGGCTTCGTGATCGCACCCAGCAGATCGCACAGCTGCGCTTATCGAGATAAACTGCCACGCCACCGCTATAAGCTGACCACAAGATGGCAAACCAACAGAGACGAAGGATGAAATATAGCATGTATCGGCCAACTTTGAGACGCTTTGAACGCGCATCCGGGGAAATGCCTGTGTGATAGCCTGGGGATATCCATGGATGCCACGACCACCATGGTCGGATGTTGTTTCATGAGTGCTCGTGCAGCGTGGATTGTAGCTTCGGCTCATCCCAGACGTACGTTTTCTAGCCGATGGGGGTCTGGCATCATCTTGATGATGTCTCTTTCGTAAAGCCAAGCGACTCAGCCGCAGCACGCCTCGATATGATGAAACAAGCAATAGGCCGCAGGAATGAGTACTTTTTTTAATCACAATGAACCTGAAGCCGAAAGTGTTGGGGACCTCGTCGGGGATACGCGTCTGTATGATGCAGAGTATATCAACGACCGAGGCCGACAAATCGCGTGAGAAACAAGGCCCTTTAAGTAAAGAGCCGCTGCGTCAGCGAACCTAGCCGGAGAATTAGTTTTGTATCAGTATATAGTATAAAGTTAATATCATCGGACTTGCTGTCTTGACCTTGCTGTCGGCAGCCTTGGTGGCGTCAGCAATGTTTCGGTCGAGCAGAGGATGCCTGCCACCAAGGAAAATGTTGCCGTCAGACAGCATCTGCATTGCTATGTAGTGTATAATCTTCTTCAAGGGAATTGTTTTTTTTCGGCCGCCTTGGTCTAGACTGGGGCAAGCGGTTCTTCTCAGTGGCTTGAATGCAGAGCATCTTAAGGGCAATTGCCTTGTATAGGCTGCAAAATTCTTGCGGAGCGTAGTTTTCTCTGTCCGGGTCTCAAATGCATTATATTTCGGCGATCATTCCACGTAAAGGCCTCAACGCATATGCAGTTGGGTTAGTTGTGTAGTCGGTCGCAAGGTGAGCCGGCTGGGCGCAGGATGCATAGAATCCTTCAGTGTAATTCTTGACAAATGCACTGCCACTGTAAAAAACTGACAGATCTATACAGCAAAACAGAAAAGGGACTACTTACAAGTGAATATATCTGCTCGACGGTGATAATCTCGTGCTTAATCAGTAAAGCACATGCTTTAAACAGACTATCCGGAGCCTCACAGCTTCCGACAGCTGCAGTACTGCCTCCAGTCGATGCCGTCTCTGAAGGCTGCTGTTGTTGTTGCTGCTGCTGTTGCAATTGTTGCGGTTGCTGTGATTGTTGTTGATACTGTTGCTGATAGTGTGAAAATTTGAAACCAACAACCTGAGCAATGTTTCCAGAATCCATGCCGAATGCTCGTAATACGCCAATATGCAGTTCATGTCTGAAAAATAAAACGAAAGACATTTCCTTCGCTTTTAAGATCAGAAGGATAAGCTCTGCAAACACTAGCGTGATGGCTTCGGTACATTATCTACACAGAAAGGTACTTCACAATCACGTGATTTACAGATATAAGTGACTGCTCAGTTAAATACTTCAATAACTCCTTAAAACTGTCACGAAGAGCAGAAGGGCTTATCGATATTATTTTTTTCTTCAAAGTGTACTTGCGCGTATTACTCCCCCTAAACTATATCATGTCAGCTCGCGAAGCCTGAAGCGTTTGGGACCATGTTAGCGTCGCTACCGTCGGATGCACTCCTGCAAGATTGCCCCGCTGGACGATAATTAAAAAGCGTCGCAGAAATAAACTCCTGAGTTTGCTATCGTAGATATGTCGTTATGCAACAATACTTTTCGACAGTTTTTATAGAAGTCGTGCGGTGAGTAGACCAAACAACAAAGAATTGGCTCAACGTACAAGCTCGTACCTACGCCAACGGTTAACGTTGTTGCTATCAAGGCCTGAATAAGACACTCCGCTACCAACAGTCGACTATTTTCCAGAATCGGTCATGGTGCCGCTGCAGACGATCGCCAATCCCTTAGGGCGTCGAATCTCTGCTAGGAAGCCGAGTGGCTTTCCGATAACACGAAAGCCCTACTTTGAGCATACGACTCGATCGTAGCGAAGCTGCCTGTCTCGACCCCCCGGCTGCAGTCTCCCACTTTCACTAATTAACTAGCAAGGTGCCGAGCCAACTTGAAGAACGTACCTGTCTGGCTGGTTTTCGATCGCCTCGAGGATGCAATCGACCACTCGGTTAGGGTCGAGGGAAAAACATCCAATGAGTGCTTTGATAATCTCAAACAGTCGTCCACTATCCGAGTGATGCCGATTGAGCAGTTCCGTTAGCAACTTTGCGTAACCTTCGCTCTCTTCTCGATGCAGGTTGAACTTGTTCTGCTTGTAACTGCAAAACCGTCATCAAAACCGATGTAGCAGTCGGCCGACACAGTCGAAACACCAATCAGACATGCATATACCGACAGACACCAGCATTAGAATAGACGAACACCAGTTAGCTAACGAACCACCGCCTGTTAGTGTATTTAGAAACTTTCACAGATACACAGTACACTATGGTATCGAATCAGTTTTGCATCGTTAAAACGAAACGCACGCATGTTTTGCACGCGCTTTGACGGGCCAGCCGCCGTGTGGTCACCGCATTCTGATGTGTTGTTACTTACAAAAGCCGAGTCTTAACACGAATCATCTTCGTGTTGGCAGCCTTTGCATTGCGAACCAGGCCACTCTCGCCCTGAAGGTCGACATCGAGCCGCTCCCGAAGCAGGTCCGCGGCAAGCACTGCTCCGGTTCCTCCCGCACCCGAGACAAGGGCCCGCACCAAAGCCACCAGGCGAGGTCGCAACGACGCATCGGCGCCCTGCGGCACGACATGAACACAGAATTAGGGCAAAGCAATATGCAAGATTGTATGTACAACATAAATTCCGGCAATACAACTCAACTATGCCAAGCTGCAATTCAAATGAATGCCAATTTGTCATGCATTTTCATGCAAGTCAAGTGCCATTGCAGGTCACTGCATATTGTATTGCTGAAAATTAGGTAATTATCCTTACAAGAGATTATTTATGCATCCCTACTCATATAGCTATGCCATTCATTCATCAGCAAGGTTTGTTCATGTTTGCGTAAACATGTATGAGAGCGCCCGCACATAATTCTCCACTGCAGTATAATTCAGGGCTTGTTAACATCTCGTTCTCCCTAGTGCTTAATGTAATACACAAGACCACAATCAACATTTTTGAATACCCAGTCATAACCGTTGTAGCAGAAGACCGTTTGCTGGTTCCACTGTCAATTGAACCTTCAGCGATGTAGTCAGTACGTTAATGGTTCTTGACCCGAGACCCCAAAGTCCCGTCGAATGGGAAAGGGCAAGAAGGGAATCACTGGCGGACCGCATACGTTCTGAGCTTTGCCTATTTTGACCCGATTAGTTGTACACTTCCGCTCGCCCGTGAGATACACCGTGTAATGGTACTGGAGTGTCGGCCCCAAAGCCACCTCGTTGATGGGATCAGAGCCTTTGCCTGAGCGGACCTTTAATACACGTGTTCCGTGACGGACATATCGCTGATGACATTGTCTTAGATATCTTTACTTGAGAGGTTGCTAACCTACCTGTGTGTGGCCATCGAGTACACAGAGTACATCGCATAGTGCGTCGTGTAATGGTAGAACCGAGGTCCAACGAATCCGTTGTGGCGCGCGGAATCAAAGCACACAGCTTGGACGGTGCGACCCCGCTCACGAGCAGCGCCCTCAGTAACCGAATCAAGCTCGCAGTCGCAGCTGAATGTAACGACAAAGAGGGTTAGTTATCTTACTTGTAGAATTGTACATGACTGTTCAGTCAATTCTGATCTACCAAACACAATATACCAGTTTGCGCGAAACGCGAACGCAAAATAGAGTAAGGATGAACATACCAGTTAGAATCCGTCCCGTTAAACCAAGTCGAGCACACGTCTTGGTATTATGCAATAATAATAATAATAATGATTCTGTTATAGTAACAATTGTTATTATTACAAGTAGAGTGATCAGCACTATTCAGACAATACACGTATGTATGATGTAGTCTAGATATGTCTTAATACTCGTTCCCACGAGTCTTGTTAGCCTGTCGGCACGACGTCGTCCGACCTCACACCAACTGCAACTTTTTGCTGATACAACGCTACTACGGCCTAAGAACACCATCTTCACGTGGCCTTCTATAAGTATGTTACAAAGTTCATCAAAATGCTTGATCATGTAGGTCACAAGCTTTTTTCCCTATATATATATATATATATATATATATATATATATATATATATATATTCGGTGTCAGATTCCACTATGAGTCATCTCATATCCCCACGTGTTGGCATATACTGTACTGGGCGCACATTTCAAACATCAGAAAAATCAAATGTAACCAAACGAACTATGCAGTCTGGCGACAACAGACAAATCGAATGTAACAAAATAACCTATGCAGTCTGGCGCGTGTAATTAATGGATGGATCACTTGCTCATCATGCAATGTACCGCGTTCATCACTCACGACGCTGCCTAATTTGCAATGTAGGTGCTAAATTGGCTATGTATGTATGCCTTCTAGGTGTCGTTGTAATGAGGCATGGCTTGTCGAGGAGTCGTGGTAAGATACACCACCGCAAAGAACATGAATGAACGTCTGCATGGGCCAGCTGCATGCGCTACCCCAAAAAAAAACACCGTTTCTCACATATGATTTTGTACACGTGTTATGCACAATACGTGCACGCGTGATCTCGAATCGGGGCGGCCTGTGCGCGAAACTTACCGATGCCCTGTGTCATGTGTGAGCCATTCTTAAGTTGGATAGCCGCCTCTTTGAACACCGATGATCTGAAATCATCAACACAAGAGCGAGAGAGTTTGCCTTAGGGTCACGCAACACACAATTTAGGCAATTTCAACACGACCGGCTACCACCGCCTACACATTAGTATTATTCACTTCGCTTCATTCTCAGATGGACACATTTTAGCGTAGGTGTAATGGCCTGGCCTAACGTGCAACGTAGTGCCAATATTAAGTTCGAACCATGCGACGCGCATTATATATATATATATATATGATAAAAAGAGAGATATAATTTATTAATGTGTACACGTTCATAAGGAGACCTCTACATATAAGCAAATAAAGCTTTGTTAAAAAAAATATTAATGCATTCGTCGAGTTTCAAACAGAGAGTTCCGATGACGAAAAATGCAACAATTAGGTGAGACGTAACTGTGGAAACTACATACAGGTAGGACTCCTTCTGGTCACACAACGATACCACGTGATCGCAACTTCGTGGCCAAGAAGATGTCGGCACGTGCCTTCGACAAATAGACAAGTCTTTGTTATGCACTGTAGAGTCTAGTTAGTAAACCGACACACTAGCAGGATTGCACCCAACCCGGCCTTAGATAGTGCACTATGCTTTCAGACGCTTCGACTACTTGCTAACGATGGTTTTAGATTTATATAATCTAATCATATTAAGGAAAATGCCTTATACCGACATGTAAGCAATCACTGCCGGAATAAAACAACGGAAAAGAATAGCAAATCTTCAACAACAGCAACAACAACAACGATAATAATAACAGCAATAACAATTATTTTCGTGGAAAGTAATTCCGATGGTGTGCTTCTGGAGATAGAGCATCTATTATTAGTATTCTGATATAAATAATTATTAATATGTTACCCGCGTTTGTACAACCAGTGGCTGTTGTTGTTAATGGTAACGTTGACCTGATGCTTCTTGTTCGTCGTTGTTGTTGTTGTTGTTGTTTGTGAAAACATCGTTCTAGTTGTTGTTTTCGATTTGACTGTCGTTCTTGATGTTATTGTCTTTATCTATTTAACTTATTTAACTATACATTTATGTACACAAACTTAACACCAACAATACCACGGATTGAGGCATATCACGGATTGATTTTTCCCTCTACAAACAGCCAATGACATAATTTGCCTCAGAAACATCGTCTCGCGTCATTATTATTATTATTATTATTATTTGTGATACATGTACATATTGATGTACATATTGATAAAATAAACCCTTGTTATTTATTATTATTATTATTATTGAGCGTCAGCTAAATACACACTTGTATCGAACACCACCATGAGTAGTAACAGCAGCAGCAGCAGGCGCAACTAATCTGTATACACTTGCTTATACCACCATACTCACATTTGGTCCGAACCGCCAGAATCGAACTCTTTGAACCACTGGACGAGATCCGCCGAGCTGGGAGCTGTGGTCGTTGTCGCGGGTGCTTTGTCGGGCGACATTGCTGCGTTTTGGGGAGCGCGAGACGAGCAAACAAACCGATATCGATAACGATCGAGCCCAAACAAACGAGAGGCACACGAATTGCCGAGCGGAGAAACGACGATTGTTGGCCAGCCAATGAGCCCCAACCCCCCGACGACAATTCCCCGACACAACGTGGGCAGGTCAACGCGTCGGGCTTTTCTCTTCTAATCAGCGGTCAGTTGGTTGGTCGGGCAGTCGAACTGTGGGGTCTGTTGTCGGTCTTTCGGTCGGTTTCGTCTTGAGGGGTACGTCTTGCCCCCCGGGAGGGTGTGAGATGTTGCACTGCGTTGCGCTGCGTGATCCGAGCAGGCAATGGGGTGTCAGGCGGAACTCGGTGCCACCGGACACTTTTTAAGTGGTGGTGGTGGTGGTGGTGGTGGGGGTGGTGGTGAAACGGCAGGACGCAGGACTTGTTCTGCGCGACACTACCACCATAGGAACACCCAGTGAACACCGAGAAACACACTTGTTGTCTGTTTAACACACTCACACTTAGACACCGACACAAACTTTTTGATTGTTTGTTTAATTCACACTCAAATAACGACGTTCATCATCATCATCATCGTCATCATTATCGTGGACCACGTCAATGAGACGGAGAACGACAACGGTAACATTGATGGTGATGTCAATGATGACGCTGACCACGAGGGTAATAATGACAACGTCGTTGAGGCTAACGACGGCCACAACACCATTGTAGTTGGCGCTCGACTTCAGAGTTGAGTTTTTCTGTCTGTCTGTCTGGCTGGTTGAACAAACGTCTTGTTCACTCGATCTTCACTTGCGAGCGATGATGCTGCTGCAGTACCCCGATATCCTGGGTAAGTATAGGTATAGGTGATCGGGGTGTCCTCGGGGTTCCTCGGCTCACGTTTACCCCACTGGGGGAGTTGGCGGGCGCGTCGAAGTGGGCCGACTGATTTGATTCGGGGTTGTGCTGTTGACAGACAATACGGTCAATTGGGTCCTGGTGGCGGCGGCGGTGATGGCTGGTAGCTACGGCTAACGGAGACAGAACAATTGTATTGTAGTTGTCATTGTTGTTGTTGTTGTTGTTGTTGTTGTTGCTGTAGTTACGATTGTTGTTTAAGATACTATGTTTGTTGTTGGAATTATTTTTGTTCTTATTGTTGTTGTTGTTGTCCTCGCTAGCTGCCACGCAATTACCACAGACACAACCGGCAACAATAACAGAACCAGCAGCAGCAGTAGCAGCAACAACAACAACAAACACAATAACAAAATAATAATAACAGCAGCCGCAATGCAACAACAACAACAAAAACAATAAATAGAAACAACATCAACAGAACGACAGTAATGACAACCTGATAAAACAGCAGCAGTAATGTTAACCAGCCAGCCAACGTGTATCGGAAATGTTCTATATTCAAAGTCGATCATCGCCGCCACCACAAACACGACACAAGGCGAGGCGAGACTTAAAACAAAAACAAGTAACCTAGCGCCAAAGCAAGTTGGCAGATCAACAAAACAACAAACAACAATTACAACAACTACAGGAACAACAACAACTACAGGAGACCACGAAGAGGATGAGAAAGAGCACGTTGTTCACTTACTTAATAATTGACCGCACTGTTCTAATCAAGTCACCAACAACGATAATGATGATGATTACTGAATGATTTACTGACTGACTACCACCTGTTCGGGGGGACCGGACCATCAACTACAATTCGGAGCAATAATAGAATGTATATTGATTGTCGTATTTAACTAATCGAACTATCGTATTTAACTAATCCTACTACTACTACTAGTACTACTTATTTGGCCACTTCTGACTACGAATGCCGAAGAGCTGAAGCCGCTGTCCCGGCAACTAGTGCAGCTGCTGCAGCTAATAATGTTTCCGTCGTCAACAAACGATCACCAGTCTTATGATGATGATGATGGTGATAATGATGATGGAGGCGATGATGATGAGAATGATTACTGTGGACTTATGGCGACTATTCGCCAACGGGGGACTCGGCAGTCGCCGGGAGCTGATCGAACCCGAAATCCGGCCGCTCGAGCTCGGAGCCAATCAATCACTCAGTCAGGATCTCCACCACCACGACAACCAGCATCAGCATCAACAACAACAACGAGAACCTCATCAACACCAACAAAAACAGCCTTATCAACACCAACCATGGCAGCAGCAGCTGCAGCAGCAGAACACGAGCTGCCGGCGCCCGATAATCACTCGGGAGCAGCCGACCGGCGAATAACAACCTCAAGAATCAACAAGAACCACCTTTCTGCGGAACAGGAACTGCCGAGCGAGCTGGCGATTCTACCGCCCCGCTTCCGCAGAGAACAACAGCAAGAACAACAACAACAACAACAATAAAAACGACAGGCACACAAAGTACACAAAGTACACAACAACTATAACTACAATAACAACGCTAACTACAACAACAACAACAACAACAACAACTATAACTACAATAACAACAATAACAACAGCTAGAACAACCCACAAGCACAGGTTGTTCTACAGAACGAAGTGCCCCTCGACGGAGTACGTCAATATACAAACAAAAATGCCACGCAATTCCAAACCTCGCGGCGGAGCGTGGGGAGCAACACACGGGCTTAGTGGGTTTATGTGAGTCCCACACTAGTTGGTGACAGCTGCCACCGACGCATCCGCCTAATGCAGTCTTCACAAGCTATTATAGAAGAAGAAAAAGAAGAAAAAACACGCAGAGAACTAAGAACTATTAAAAAAGACTACCTTAGCAGCATGCAGCACATTAGAAACAGCAGAAGCTGTTGCTGTCGTTGTTGTTGTGTTTTTGTCGAGCAAGCAGGCGTTACTATGCTGAAGCGGCCGCCGCAACCGACCACGACAACAACAACAACAGCAACATCATTAAGCACAAACAACAAATGTACACATTGTTTACATCCACACCCACTTCCCACTGTTCCCTCGCCTTCTTCGGCGCCCTGGCGCCGCTTTCTACTTCTGCTTATAATAATAATAATTAGCAGATCGTGCGTCACTCGCCGCGTCAATCTCTAAAATTTGTCACCACTTTCAGTCGTACCGACCGACCGTACAAATGCTGAGAAATTAGGGATGGGTTTGTGTGTGTGAATGTATGAATTCAAATACTAACTATTTGTTTTTTTTTTGTAATTATTAAACTCCGTAATCGTTGAGCCTGGCAGGGAAGAAAGCAATTGGAGCTGAAGTGGCTTCGTGAGTTCCAAGTGACACTCATGTGCTCTCTTCACGCTCGTACTTCCGCAGCTTTTCCGAACCGAAAACAAGCGAAAACTTTAGAGAATTATTAGAGAAGTCTACTATTGTGCATGCGTATAATAGAACGTGACGTGCCGCCCCCCTTGCATACAGATACAGATCGCGGCTCTTCAACCCACCATCGACGGCGGTAACAACAACACAACAACAACAACGACAGCAGCCGCACAACATCACAACAGCGATAACAGCAACACACCAGCGATAACAACAACATGACAACAACAACAATAATAGCACCAATAACAACAATAATATTAGCTTTTACTGCTGCTGTTGCTGTGTCGTCTGTCAGAACTCTCCACGAGAGCCTTCCATCATCGTCGACCATCAAGCCGCTCGCCATCAACTGTCACTGTACCACCATCAACCATCAACCATCGAGCCAGCTCGTCGATGGCTGGAACGAATGAATGCATAGCGCTGAATGGTGGCCAATATTCGTTAGTCGTCGTTTACTGCCTATGCTACTACATACGATGTGCGATGTATGGATAGACGAATAGACCAAATTTACCTCATAAAAAGATGCAGCAGTAACAGCGAAACGGTAGTTCAGCTTTGCCAACAAAAAAAACCGATACACGCAGAGCATACGATCTGGGAAAGTGACGGACGATTCGACGCACAAATCGTAAGTCAAATGTTCCTCTAACATTTATTTATACGCGCTAAGAGAGAGTTGCTGACGACGGAGAAAAATAGCAGCATTTGACTGAAACTTGACGTTTATGACTGTGTATTATCGCTATTATAGTATAGGTGTTTTTTTCTTCTTTTTTAATGTTATTATTACTCTTCAACTTGTTGTTGATGGCGTGAGTGACGTCGAATCAGTCTGTCATCCATCGACGAACGGACGTTTACAGCCACAGCCCCACACAGATAGACACGCACAAAGATATAGATAGATATATCGATCGCTAGATAAATAAATAAATAAATAAATAAAGGAAGGAAGGAAGGAATCGCCAAGATATAGAAGAAGGGAAAGAGCGCCTGAGGGAGACAGAGACACTTGACAGAGTACTATCGAGTTGCTATCGCCACCATCATCATCATATCAATGATTAGATTATCGAGTCTTCGTGTTGTTTTAATGACATGTTAACAACAAACAATTGGTGATGTTGCCGATCTCGCTTTTGCTGTCATTATCGTTATCGTCGTCATCATCATATTCGTTATCGTCGTCATCATCATAATCGTTGTCGTCGTCATCATCATAATCGTTGTCGTCGTCGTCGTGGTTGTAAACGATACAACATCATCGCACGACGCGAAACGCTTCTCAGCAACAGCTGTATTGTGTGATACTGCTGCTGCGTGTCCCGTGTGCAAAACTCAGCGGGTGTGGTGAGAGGTGTGGTGGCGAGTCACCGAATTAGGCAAGGGAGTGAATTAATCAATGAATCAATAATCAGTTAGACTAATCAATAATCAGTCAGTGAGTGAGGGAGTGGAGATCGGGCGAGAACATCAGACAACAAACAGCGTCAAACGCTGCTGCTCCTGCTGCTGCTGCTGTTGCTGCTATTAATTAACTGCATGTGTTTTGTTGAGTTCAACAGTTGCTAGAACTGTATGTACTTCAACTATATATATATATATATATATATATATATATATATATATATATATATATATATATATAGTTTAGTCGCACAACCATTTATGAATAGTTTAGTCGCATCTAGTGAAGAGAAAAAGCCCGCTCGCTGCTCGGCAAACCTGTGGCCAGATTTGCCACATGAACACCACTCATCCATCCGTATAGACGGAACACAGAACAGAACATAGCGGCCGCCAGCCACTGTCATTATCGTCAGTTCACCGAGTTTAATAAGTGAGTAGCTACTGGTTCAGCAGCAACGGTGGACTGATCATCTACTGCATCATCTAACTGTGTGTGTCACTATTATTATTATTATTATTATTATTATTATAATGTTTGTCATAGTCACTATTATTCATAGTTTAGATTCAAATTTTCTATTACTATTTGGGATTATTAGTAGTTTATGTGGGTGAAGAAGCTGTCCAGTTAGGTTGTCGAATTTCTTCGTGTGTGTTTCGTGTTCGTGCGAATTTATGGGCGTGTGTTGGGTGATCTTGTTCTGGTTGGACGTGGTTACGTGGTTACTGTGTGTTTGGGTGTCTGGGTGTGATTAGCGGCACCAAGCCCAATCAATCGTCTTCATTCGCAGCAAGCAAGCAATATCATCAAGAATCTTCGGCGGTGCAGCGAAGGTAGTAATTGATTAAAGGTAATTAGCAGCTAGGCAGCTAAATAGCTAACCTAACGGAAACCAGCCGACGAAATCGACGTTTGTCGTCCTGTGTTGTGTCTTTCGACAGTATTTCGACAGACGAGCAGTGGCGAGCAGAGAAGAAAAGCTACAGAAAAACGACGCATCTTGCACGGCTTCGTCGTTGTCGTCGTCGTCATGGCTTGTCGGTGTGATCGGCCGTCTGAAATATTGATATTAATAGTTGAGTGCAAAAGTGTAGGTGAGGTGTACTAAATTCCATACATTGTGTATGTCATACGACAGACACGCTACGAATTCGATCTATTGAAAGGATCAAGCTAACGAGCTTCGTCTTCGTTAAATTATTAAAGTAATGAATAACGTATGTTGTCGTCGTCGAACTAACGTTTCAAGCTTTTAAGCTAAATTTGTCGTTCACTGGTCGATTTCATCTTCGATCATCGAGTCTTGTTGTTTAGTCTAGCAACTCTTGTTGTTGTTGTTGTTCTTGTTGTTGTTACTGTTGCTGCTATTGTTGTTGTTGTTGTTGTTGTTGTTTCTGTCATGTTGTTTGTAATCGTTGTGTTTAATACGACCGTACGGTTGTATTGTATATAGCCAGCACACACATATGTTGGCTGTTGTTGCTGTCGTCGTTGTTGTTGTTTTTGCTGCTGTTGTGGCTCTTTTCGGTGATGGGTGATGTCAATGATGGGCTGTGTTATTTGTGGTTCGTCGTTTTCGGCAGTCGAGTTGACGACGGGACTCGAGTTGATCTTGAGGAATTAAGCAGCAACGACACTGCAGTAACAACAATATATATATATATATATATATATATATATATATATATATATATATATATATATATATATATTAGCATCAATTAATGACCAATGTGAGCCAATATTAAGAACGACAAAGACGTTGTTGTTGTTGTTGAAACAACAAAAAACTGCCATTGCTTGTTACAAACGATACAGCGAGCGATTGTAGACCAATCTACGTACGACGTAAGACAAAGGTGTTGCCAATCTGTACTGGCCAGGACACTGAATGGTTTGTTGGGAGTGATATCACATGGCTGATAGTGTTGGCGGAAGACGCGGAGGTGATCATAACAACAGCAAAAACAACAGCAACAAACGCAGCCGTTCATTCTGACAACCTGCCCTGGCTTTGACCGCAATCATTGTGATGGAGAGGAATATAGATAATCAATAAATCAATATATCTATTTATCCCGATCCATCAATCAATCAGTCAATCAACAGTCCAAGTCAAGAGAATTTCCGTCCGCGGTGTACGATTAATGATTGCTCATTGATCGAATTGGCTCGCTGAGGTCGTTATTCCGCTCGCGAGCACTTTTTTTTTTCCGGCACTGTGATTTCCGCCACATTTGCTCTGGGCGGTGATGCACCGTTGAGGAAATCACTGTCACCAAATCAAATTCAGCTCATTCAGAGATATACGACGACGGTAGCGAGGCGGCGATCTACCGTCTATTTGAACAATAGGCGGTAGAGACGGTCGCAGCTCGAGCAATTTGGTACTGAACGGAGGAAGGAAGGAAAAGCAGTCAGCCAGCCATACTGGTTCTATGACTGCTGGGGGGAGTCAACTCTCTTTAGCGACAACTAACCCTGTCTGGCTCGACCAACTAATCAGTTGGCGCGAACAATGCGACGAGAACTGAGGTTCCTGATCGAGTCCCTCGACAGCATCCTCAGTATGTGTTTCAAATGATATATGTATATATATATATATATATACATATATATATATATATATACATATATATATATATATATATATATATATATATATATATATATATATATATATATATACATATATATATATATATATCTATCTTCTATATATATATATATATATATATCTATATATCTATCTATCTCTGTATCTCTCTATATCTCTATATCTCTCTCTATGTCTCTCTCTATATATCTCCTCTCTCTCTCCTCCTCTTCTCTCTCTCTCTCTCTCTCTCCCTCTCTCTCCCTCTCTCTCTCTCATCCTCCTCTCTCTCTCTCTCTCTCTCTCTCTCTCTCTCTCTCTCTCTGCTATCTCTCTCTATTCTCTCGTCTATGGTCTCCTGCTATATCTCTCTCTTCTCTTCTCTCTGTCTCTCTCTCTTCTCTCCTTCTCTATACATATATATATATTTGTATTGTGTCTGTGCATATCTACGTTTGCATAGATGTGCCACCAAATCCAACTGGCCAGACCGTGAAAGTGTAAAATCGAGCGAAAGCGAACATTTCTTTGTCGCGCCACAAAGGCGACCACAAATTGAATTATGGTTGACTCGCTAGCCGGCTTCCAGCTGGCCTGGCTGTGGAAGTCTGGTTGATCGTGGTCACATCATCAGGTGACCACTGGAATTACTAACAGGTTATTGTTGTTGTTGTTGCTGATGCTGTTGTTGCTGATGTTGTTGTATGACGGCACTGTTGTTGTTGATGTCGTACGCATTGCCTGTCCGCGGCTGGCCGCAGTGTTCCATACTGTTTCACACCTCACGGATGAAATCGTCGCCGCTCTGCGCTGCTTTGCTCGAACGGTTCGATTTTCGGCAACCAGCAACGTCAACAACCAACAGGTGGAAAAAAAAACATACAGACATACAGGCAACAAAACGAAGCAAAGCAAAGCAACCACAAAAGACAATGATGAACCAGCGATTAAGCCAGCTGCGTATGGTCGTCACGGCACAACGTGACATCTACCACCATCCCGTGCCAGTGACACTTTGACGCCACTAACTAAACACAACTGCCCCAGTGAGTGAGGTAGCGCGGGAAGAATTCGTACGCCCCGCTCCGTCTTGTCGTGTGCGACGTATGTAGATAGACGACTCAATCGAGTGTTCCGCTCACCCCAGTGTGATCATTGCTAGACGGTCGTCGCGTCACTGTTGTGACGGCTTGCAACCTGGTCATAATGGGCGTCATTATTGTATTGGTTGGTATCGTTCATGCAGATGTTGTCTTTAGCATCGTGGTGGTCATTTTTGCTGTGGTGTAGTTGTGGTTGTTATTTTTGCTGTAATGTAGTTGTGGTTGTTATTTTTGTTGTTGTTGTTGTGGTTACTAATTCGTGTGTCGATGTGTCTGTGTATGAAGTGTGATGAGTGATGAGGTGTTGCCGTTATAGGTTCTGTCATCTTCGACATTGCCGCGATGTTACGAAATGCTAAACGATCTCCACTGCCGCCAGGACTGCCTTCACAGCAGACAACCTCGTCGGGCTGTCCTCGAGACCTGCGCAACGCGAAAGTGCAAGAACTCAAGAGGCGATGTCCTGGGTGAGTCCTAGTCATGATAGTCGACATGCGTTGCCTTGCTGTCGAGGACCTATATATATATATATATATATATATGAATGAAACACATAGCTTTATTCATGAGTACTTGCAAATACACTCGAAAGTATACAGTCTCTGTACTGCATACACCGTCAACTTTATTTAAAAACGACACACGGCCATTATCACAACTTGTGATCTCAATCTTTATTGACGGCTTCTTTAATGTGCGAATAAACAATCGTATGAGCCAAATAATGCGTACACGTGAATGTATCGTAAGAATTTAAATCATCGATCATACGTTTGCCTGGCATGCAGCCAGAGAATCGCACAATAAGGCGGTTTTGCAAGCATCCCTGCTGCAGACAGCCCAGTTTCGTCACATTGGTACATAAAGATGAAGACGGTGCCCTGCATTCGGTAAATAAAGATGTTTGGTTCTATTCTTTACACAATAGAACGCAGCGTATTCTATATATGATATTGATATGCACACGTCTAATACATGCGTCTTTCTATACTTGCGCCAGTAGAGTCCGCCCTTTATCTCCCTATCTCTCTGTCATTATGTCTGAATTTCACCGTGCCTGTTGGCACGCAGAGATGCGTGTTTCTCGTTCGTGTCGATTCGTTTTTTTCCTGCCGGGCGGCGGTAGCAGTTAACGGTTACGTTAATTAGTCTTGTTGTTGTTGTCGAACAGGTACGCTTTTTAATTTAAAAAACAAACAAGTTGTCGTTTGTAACTTGTGGTACAGTTTGGAGACAAGCAGGAAGAGAAAGAGAGAGAAAGGGAGAGCGCACGATGCTCACCTGGGATAGCATATCTTGAATAGAAGATCGTAATACCCCACGTGGCGGCCGAAACACTATAGCGTAGTACGTGGTGCTGTTTTCACTACTCTTTCTTCTGGCGCCGCTGCTCGTCTGCAGCCATTTTTGCAAAGTCTCCCGTCGCGGCTGGCCTGAAGCCGGTCTGACTCATCGCCGGCAGGCGTTAAAGTATATTTTCTGATCTGTCAACCTTCAAAACTCAGCGGTATGGCTAAGCAGACCAACAACGTGACCGCTACTACGTCAATCGTTTTCTCAAATTACCTAGATTTTCTGCCGGCAATAAACAAACAGAATTATTGCCACAATTTATGCTGCGGCCACGATTGCAAAAACTCGGGGATATATATATATATATATATATATAGGGGCTAGATATATATATATATATAGATATATATATATATATATATATATATATATATATATATATAGGGGCGGTTCGCTGGGGAAAATGTATATATAGACAATGATATATTGTTTTCGCCTCATGTTGACACTCCCTAAGAAAGCAGACTAATTGTTCGAAATTGGTTATATAATTTCATTTAACAGTTGAAGATTTACAATTTCTGGTTGGGTTTTACTGTAGTGTTGGCGAATTTGTTCATATCCAGGCGATTGGTTACATCTCATATGTTACCTATTACTTATTTATTTATGTTCACCGTATCTTCCGTACGGGTGTACTTTGTATAAGTTAGTCAACATATTTCGAGTGGTTATCAAGCGTTTTTATTTCAAAAGTTGGAATGCGACCCAAGTGAAAACTGAGTTAGACGAGGTGTACGGTGACTCTGCGCCATATTTTGCCACTGTTTCCAACTGTATTAATGAGTTAAAAAGAGGTCGCAGGAGCACCGAGGATGAACTACGTTCAGGACGCCCAAAAACGGCAACTGATGAGGAAAACGTGGAAAAAGTGCGGAAAATCGTTGCCGCAGATAAGCGAGTGAACATTAGGGAGATAGCGGAGGCCTTGGGGATCAGTTTGGGTAGAGTGCATTTCATCCTGCACAAAAACTTGAAGATGAAAATGCTCAGAGCAAAATGGCTGCCGCATTTGCTCAACCAAGGCCAGAACGACGCGCGTGTTTCCGCTTCACAGCGAAATTTGGCCAAGATGTCGAAAAATCCGTCGGATTTTTGGCGCAGATTCGTGACCGTCGATGAAAGCTGGGTCCATCACTACACTCCCGAGACCCAAGACGCATCTCGTCAATGGTGTGCACCTGGTGAAGGACCTCCGAAGAGGGTGCGGACAACAGCATCGGCCGGAAAGATGATGGCTACGGTTTTTTGGGACCAACGTGGAATAATTCTGGTCGACTACCTTGAGAGCGGTAAAACGATCACGGGAGAATATTATGCAAGACTGTTGGACTGCCTGAAGCAAGAACTCATCGTGAACCGGCCCGCTTTGCAGAAGAAGGTTGTCCTGTTTCACCAGGACAATGCTCCCGCACACAAGTCGCGGCAAGCAACGGCAAAACTGGCCCAACTGAGGATCGAACTTATTGAACAACCTTCCTATTCTCCAGACCTAACCCCCTCTGATTATTTCCTCTTCGGACATTTGAAGAATAGTCTCGGTGGAAAGCGTTTTTCCAGCAATGAAGAGGTTAAGGCTGCTGTCAATGCTAAACAAGTTCTTAAAATGAAAACCAAGAGTTTTCTAAATCTTGTTTTTAATTTTTTCTTATTCGATATATGAGTAGACTCAAGAGGTATAAATGCTCTGAAATCTCGGTGGGAAAAGTGTATTGAGCTTCTCGGGGAGTATATCGAATAAGAAAAAATTAAAAACAAGATTTGGAAAATTCTTGGTTTTCATTTTAAGAACTTGTTGAACTACCTGTACATACTTTTAGGCATGTATTTTTGGGGGACTATATACTACGTTCGATCAGCGGGGGGTGGTTAAGAAGCTAAGTAAAGTTTTCGGGCTGACCCTCAGCCAAGATTTAACGTCAACGTAACTGTTTTTCACATTGCTTCATAGACGGACCCCCATAAATACAAATGTGCAACGGTGGGGCTCGAACCCGCGTACCTATGTGTCTCCTCCGGTTGCGAGACGCAGACTTAATCCACCATGCCACCGGGCTCGACTGGTTAAGAAACTGACTCTGTGGAGCATGAGTTTGTGGATATACTCGTTTATGGCGAGTCTATGTGAAAGTGAGATATGCAATTAGTAAAGTAAAATATTTTATAATTTTGGTGATAGCCTGCACATTTGTCCAAATAAGGACGAACGGTGATGATCTAAGTTGTTAAGCCTTTTCCTTACTTAAATTTGACGCTCACACGTCGTTTTTGGCGCGCCAATCGGCTACATTACTCATTCGTTTAGTCAGCGTTGGAGCAACTTAAAAAGATAAAATATATCATATTACATAGACTAGATTAGATAGAATGGGAACGGTCTAATATGTTTGTTTGGTGTGTAGTGGTCCAACTTCGATCCTAGATATATTGGATCTCGATATATATATATATATATATATTCAAAATGAAATAAAATGTATATATATATATATATATATATATATATACTTTAAAATAGCCAGGGCCACAACAACGATAGCAAGCGCCTTCGGTGCTCAATTGGGATGCACGAGGAGTTTTGAAAGCGTTTTTTTCAAATAGATAATGAGCTAAGTGAAGTGTCAATTAAGACGGAAGATGAAAGGCGTGTTTTAATTTCGACATGAAGACCATGTTCCACGCTTTATTGCGCGGAGTTGAAGACGGCATTACCTGCAGTCTCGAAAAGGTTGCATGTGTGCAAGTCGGCATGCTTTGTCGGTTCTAAGCTAGCTGTCCCTATATATATCTATACATATATCGCCTTTCCCTGTCTCATCTCTCGAAAAATCTCTGTATGCACACTCTTCATATCATTCGGTCGTGTCCATCTTGGCTTGCTACACAGCTAGAAGCGTAAAACAAACAAAAAATACGCCCACATCGATTGAGCAGCACTAATAAACGCTATAGTGGTACTTTTAACAGTAACAAAAACGATGACGGGACCAATATTCATTGCCTCTAACGCGACTTGTATTTGCGTTTACTTTTTCTTTAACTTTCACTAGTTCTAACATAGCAGGGAAAAATGACTTAGGAGCATGCTAAGGAGGCATTCGAATGCATTGTTGATGTTACGTATCACATATCAGTACAGGGTTGCCTGTTGATAGTATCAGTTCTGACATGCCTTTGTTCTTTCTAGGTGTATTTTTGTCAGTGTCGTTGTCCTTACGTGGAACACTTAAATCATGTTGTTTTGTTGTTGTTGTTGTTGCTGCTGTTTTTCTTGTGGTTTGATTTCGTAGCATGTGCGCTCATGTTTCACTGCTGGGTGTTATCGCAATTGTTGTTGCTGTTGTTGTTGTTGTTGCTGCTGCTGCTTTTGTTGTTGTTGTTAATATTATTGTTTACATTTTTTGCTGTTGCAAGTAATGGCCATAATGCTGACTAATTATTATTATTATTATTATTATTATTATTATTATTATTATTATTATTATTATTATTATTATTATTATTATTATTATTATTATTATCATCATTATTATTATTATTATTATTACTATTATTATCATCATCATCATCAATATTGTTGTTGTTGTTGCTGCTGACGTCCGTGCTATTGTTGTTGTAGTTGTTGTCGCTGCCCGCCTTGTTTTCGATGATGAGCATATGTTTGGACGTGTGGTGGTCGATCGGGTGCGTCCTTCCGTCCGTCGTTCATTCGGAGATACATGAGAGTTCAGACACACCAGCATAGCTGGCTAGAGCTGCACGGGATAAATCGTCATCATCATCATCATCATCGGGTGATTGATGCTGCTCGTCCAGTTCTTCTTTGAGAAAGTTGGCCCGGTAAGCTCGACGACCAGAGTGATGATTGGCTTTCTCTGGCTTCGTCAGTAGTATCAGTTGCTTGTCGATGCACCCAGCCACTGCCGATGCACCCACTCACCACCACCGGCCGCCAACACCACCACCACCACCACAACCATCACCTTGAGCACGAAGTACATAAATTCGCGCACATATAATGGACAGATACGCCCGATAGCCAAGGGCCAACACAATGAGAGTGGGCGAGAGAAAGAGAGGATATATATATATATATATATATATAGAGAGAGAGAGAGAGAGAGAGAAATAGAGATAAGGGTGTAACCGAACTAGTTAAAGCTGGGATGGAATGGCGGATATGGTCGGCAACTCGGGCATAGAGATTGCGGTGGGTCGGTCGACGCTCCCAGCACGACACATGCCATTTGGACTGAGTGATATTTTCTAACATTTGCATATGTGGCTAGAAGGTGTTGTTTTTTCTTGCTTGTTTCCATTTCAAGTCTAAACTTGTCGTCGTCGTCGTCGTCTCTCGTCGCCTAGCATTGTAGTCATAGCATTGTAGTCATCAGAACGGTCGCAAAAACAAACGTCACAAAGATCACGGCCGTAGAGTATGTGTGGTCCGCTGTTCAGATCCGTGTGGGGCCAGAACCGATATGGATTGGCTAGTTGACTGTCTTCTAGGCGGCATCGAGTAATTTATCTCAGGTGTACTCCGAGATATTTGGGGTTCGGCTTCCTTCGTGCGGGTGCCACTTCTCTCTCACTCGTTCATTATCTGGTCCCTTCCGTATGTTCTCTTTGTGGCCCCCAGCTATTTTTTTTCATTTTTGGTTGTCTTTTCTCTCAGGTTCACTTCGCAGATAAACATCTGTGTTTTGCGAGCGCAATTTGCACCGCCTTCACCACCACCGCCGCCGCTCTTTTGATTCTAGGCTTGTTGTTTTGCAACTGCACTTTTTAGTTAAGCGACTGCAACTGCACATTTTATTTAAGTTTTGCAACTGCACTTTTAACATCAAACTTACTAACTGTCTAATAATCTCGCGAGCAATGTTTTGATCAAAATATATTTTTACAGATTGTGGCTGCTGTGTGTATAGTTGTTTGCCTTGTTCGGGTGACGCCGTTATTAGCTGCTTCGCGTTGTGGTCATTGTTGTTGCTGCTGTTGTCTCGTGTTGTTGTCGTCCTAACTGTTCGGGCTTCGTGATACTAATCGTGATTGTTGCTGTCGATAGTTATGCTTGCGTGGTCCTGTTAGACAGTTATTGCTAAGGCAATTGTGATCGCCATTGTGTCATTTTGCTGCAGCCGTGGGAGTGAAGCTTTGTTGTCCTGCGCCACTACAATGTAAAACACTATATATATATATATATATATATATATATATATATATATATATATATATATATATATATATATATATATATGTGTGTGTGGTAATACTTGTGAATTCCTGTTATCATTTTTACAGTTTCGCTGCCAATGGAGTCCTAGATTATTTTTTCACCGGCCAGTAGAGGGCTGGTCGTCATATGCTATAACTAAAGACGATATATATATAAGAACATTGAGTGCATCATATACTCTCTTTGAGTGAAATAAACATAATTGAATAAAGGAAAATAACCTGAAAAAATTGCTTTTTCCTCCATGTATATTTATGGATCTTTATATATATGTATATATCACTAATTTATGTTCACTCTCGTTTCAGTCTGCAGGAGTGCGCATATGACACCGAATACAGGTTGTCGTTTCGGTGTTCTGGCACCGACTATCAGCTAATCATGTACGTTCATCAACGTTACGTTTACGTTTGCATGTGGCGGTATGCACACTCGACATTTCTTTTTCGACTCTGCCCTAAATTACGTCGAGGCTGATTGATTGATTGACCCCTTCCTGTCAGCCGAGAGGTAGAGAAAGAGCCATAGCTTATCCCAAGGGGTGAATGCGTTTAAAACAAATAACGGTAGTTCAGTTCGTTATCACAGTGTATAGTCGAAATGGTAACCGTCGGTGTGCGCATTTACAATATATATATATATATATATATAATTGTTAATACGTTGCTCGTAGCCTATGTCAATGTTAACCTGTGATGTATATATATATATATATATATGTAGGATGTACTTAGTAGATGATCATTCATTGAGTCGGCAGATAATGCAGGCATGCAGTGTCATATCCACTCTAGGTGTTTAAACGGTCTTCTTAAACGCATGTAGGCCCACTCACGTGTATAATATGCTCATGTAAAGCCTATGTATGTGTACTTCTGATCGGTAGTACATTGCCCCAGGAGTTTCCTTTTGCGGGCCCCGTGTTGACGGTACGGCCGGCGGCGCGGCATCCGCTGCTTGACGACACCTCGACGGTTTGTGGACTCGCAGACTTGACGGCGTTCTCGATTCACGCTTCGCTGCCCGACATCGTGCACCAGGTCCTCTCCGACTTCATCAAAATACCACTTTGCAAAAGGTCTGCAAACCAACCCCCGCCTTTTCCATCCTCCAACCCGCTTCTAGATTTCTTGGTCTCCTCTCTTTCTCTCTCCCTCTTTATTCGCTCTCACATACGAACACACACAGACACTTTCTCGCCTTTAGCTATTTGTATGCGCTTTTGTTTTCCCTCTGCACATTCCCATATCTTAAAATCGATTCGTACTGAAGTGGTGACATTCTGTTGTAGGTCAACAGACAATTCACGCACCGTGGTCTTATTTGACGTTCTGTTCGGTTTCTTGCACAGCGCATGCTCACAAAGTAAGTCTAATTACGAATGGGAGAACGTTGGGCGGTAAAACTCAACGGCACCTTTCTGCTAGACTGTGTGCATTAAACGAAAATCTAACAACATATAGCGATACCTTCGGCAGCGCGTTTATACCGTAGTGGTGCTCCTATCTGTCTATCTATGGTTGCCATGATTTTTTTGGCCAGTTGTCAGACTGCTTTCTAGCGCTAGCTATTAATCACATTAGAATTTGAAACGTAACCAGCGATTACTTAATTATGTACTGGTTACTTAACGGTATATCAATTGTTACTTGGCGTCAATTAATGCTACGTCAACCACAATAAATAGATGTCATTTGTTTGCCTGTAGTGTATGTTTGGGTGTGAACTCGAACTGTGTTTTAGAGCATGTGTGGCAGCACAACACTGGTTTTTGCCCTTTGAGCACGGATTAGCAAATGGCTAATTGATATGTTTATTGTAGTTTAACGTTGAAATTAAATCTACCAATATTTGCTCGTAGTATATGATTACCACTATTACTACTGCTCACGCTAAGGCTTGCTACTATGACAACTACCATTATTCAATACGCTATAATAGTTATAAGATTGCTATGTAGCGTCGGTTTACCGAAGACGCGAGTTTGTTTTACCTTCCTCTATGTTTGTATGCTATTGACACAAATAGAAAATACTAGTACAGGATTTTTATACTTCTTATTTTCTCTCTCGGGTGCTCGCAAGCTTAGTTTAGGTCCTGCAAGGATCTAGGGACTGGCGCTTGGGTTGTAAAGGCTGAACTAATAGACAGCATTGTATTAGCAGCGGCTAGCGGGGGGCTAACGCACCGCTTTTCCCATTCACTGCCTTGCTGCTGCTACATTCCTGTGCTCGAGACAGCCAATGAGCAGCCAGATGCGAAACATCCGTGTAGTACGCCAGGTGCGAATGTATTTCTTGCTCACACTATCCGTGTGCCCAGCTGGTTGCGATCGCAGTCGTCATAGTCTGGCCAGTCTAAAGCCGTAGAGTGGCCATTTTAATATGCAGCTCTGTTACGAGTTGCACGAGCAGATATCGTGCAAGAGAGCGATCAGAACTATAAGGCAATTGCGTCAATTGTGAGTAATGTGGATGCTCTGCATTAACATTTTAGGCACGACGGGGCGGCGGTGGCGGCCGGGTCGTCGTGGTCGGGGCCCGCGGGCGGTTCGGCTGCAAGCGCTACTATTGCAAAAGCAATGTTTATGAACGGGTCGCTCTCGGCGGGACCTCCTCCATTTGTTAGTAGTGGAGGGGCTGGAGGCGCTTTGGCTGGTGGCAGTGGCGGCGGTGCCCTACGAGCGGCGTCGATCTACTCCGAAGTAAATGCCTTGTCGGTTGAAGATCTTCGAGAGTGGATGACAGACGAGCTGAAGATTAAGGACTTCGTGGAGGCGATGCCTCACGTTCGCGCTAGAACGGAGACTCTTCGGCTGCTTGCCGAAACAAATGAAGCAATAGCAAAGGTGTGTATTCAAATGAAGCATCAGCAAAGCTGTGTATTCAAATAAAGCATTAGCAAAGCTGTGTATACAAATGAAGCATTAGCAGCAAGGGTGTGTGTGTATTGTGGTAGAGCGACGGAGTGCAATTATTTTGTGATTGATTTACAGTTTCGGGAATTGATTGAGTCGGTTCCATCTTGAGCTTCAGAGTTTTGCCTTCGTGTCATCTAAAATAACCAAAACCCTATTCGTTTTGATATCCGGCTTTATTGGCTCTTTCTGTTGGGCTAATGATGCTACTTTTCTTTTTAAATGATTTGTGGTTGCTTTTCAGGAAAATCTAGCAAAAAAAGAATCTCTGGAGGAGCATCGCGGCCAGGTTGTTTCTCGATGTGAGGAACTATCCAAAGCAAGGTCGGAGTTTGAAGCTCAACAGGAGACATTTGGCCTGCTAGTAAAGGGCTATGCTCCGGAGACTCTAAAGGAGAGTCTCGTTCGAAGGGCCCAAGAAGCTGAAGAGCAAAGCGAGACTATTGCTCAACAGTTTCTCAATAGTAAGTTATATTGTTCCAACTTATCTTCCACTTGAAATAAAATCCTCAGTAAAATGGTATTAGGACACAACGTATTTTCGAGTGGAGCAACTTACTCAGTTGATTGTATGAAACAACTTAATGAGTATTGGTCGTAGACCAGCGGCGCGGAACAGTAACCGCTCTGCAAGCAAATGGTGACTTTCAGTTATTGGAAGTAGTCTGCTGGAATGTCTCTGTGCGCACTTTTCACCAATATTGGACTCAAAATGGCCTTCGTTACGACACTGATTTTAATTCATAATTTTGCCACTATTGTGTATTATTCTCGTTTCTTTGCAGAGGAGGTGGCCGTGGAAGTATTTCTAAGAAGTTTCACGGATACTCGAGCAAGAAGCCACGAACGGAGCGCCAAAGCTGAACGACTCCATTTACAACTGGAAGCGCTGCATAGAGCCGGCTTTTAGAGCCACATAGTATTACAAATGCTCTGTGTATCTCTACTGATCTGTTCCCTATTCGTCGTTGATGCGGTATATGTGTGTAACTTAGTTAGGTGAGGAAACAAATTATTTTAGTAAGGGATACATATACGTGAAGTCGGGAAGGCTAACCACTATGTTTCTGGTGTTTGCACTGATGTACCGTGATCAACTGAAGTAAAAAAGGTGTACATATTTTGTAATATAACTGCGTAGGGATTACGTGTGAAGGCTCTCGGTACGTTGTGACATACATAAAGTAAAATCTCCGTTTTACATGATATACGCAGGCGTTTTTGCTGTTTGCTCTTTATATATATATATATATATATATATATATATATATATAAACGTGGAAGCCGTATTTCTATCGTCTAACTATTTAGTACGTTCGTTTTGCTTAAATGACCATGATCTGCACTTTTTTTTGAGGATTCCTTTTGTTGAGCTGATTTTTAGTTGTGTTTCTTTAGTCATCTGTTTTTGGCATTGTTGTTTCTCAGCACGCATTTATAGGTGATGATGTTGTGAGCTAACTGCACTGATTTATAATGATTAGTTTCTTTCGCTGAATGAATGTCTCGCTCATTTTCACGGTTTCTGTAAGCCGGGGCTTATACTCAAGGCTTTCCGGCGTCAATAATAATCAACCTGTCCTGATTAGCTAGTTGTTTACTCGAAATGTGTATTTCAAATTTTGCAAATAGCTTTTGCTTTCTGAGCGTAGATACGCCGTTAAATACATTCTTCGACTAGCTCTTTTTTTGTGAACAGTCTTAATAATTTTACCGACATCCTGTCTCCTTGTCGAAATTGCAAAACCTACAAAATGCACTACGTTTTGTAAATTTTCTGGGTAGCTATTGCGCCCCGCTTGTTGTTGTGTATATAGAGGCACTCAGCACGAAATGTACCAACTGCTCAAATTAGATTCTCCGCATTTATTACGCACTCTTTTGTTGGGCCTTTATTAGGTTTATATAGTATAGCCGTACTTTATTAGGTTTATGCAACCAACCTGCTGGGCCTCGTAGACGACTTGCTCTGACACGTTATTGGTCTGTGTTCGTCGAGACCATGGTTTGTTTTGGTTGAACGTTATCTTTCTCTGTCTCAGAGCTCGAGTGCGACATGCATGATACTATGTAAGATCCAATTTATCTGCGCTTCATTTATGTTTTGCACTTTGCTGATGACTGAGTAAGTAGAATTGTCGGGCTCCATGTTATTCTTCTGACAGCATTTCCTTGCCCTCTAGTACCGTCAATAATCGTCAGTTTAGAGTATCTTCGGCTGCTTTGCAGAGGCAGAAAATACCTACTACACGCGTATTTTGCATTATTAGAACGCATTGAAATCAAATGTTCTGCTTCACGCGGTATTTTTGTTCGTTTTTGCAGACCCGGTTGTCGTTGCGCGGTGTTTTTAATTGCGCGCTTATACAACAATTTTGATCTTTCAGCTGGTTGGGCATGGCAGCCATAATGGTGTCCAAGTGACATGATTAGTGATTCAGCGAACAGGAGGCCTTAACGGCGACCGTGTTGATTGTGTAATAGCTGCAGTGATGGGCAATTGTTGTGAGCACCCAAGCTAATGTATTTTTACGCGGCTAATTGTCTGTATGACTAAACACTTGAGGGTCCAGTGTAGGTCTAGGGCCGGGCTAATTGAAAGAAAACTTGTTGTAGTTAAACCTCACGCCATGCAAACATCTGCACGCACCATCAGCTATAGCGAACTTTCACATACTTATCTAAATGTACTAGGAATTGCTACATTTTAGGTCACTGCATGTAAGTTGAATAAGAATCCTTGAAATCGGCGACCTACTAGACAGCGTTTTGCTGATGCTTTTAGCAAACAGAAGGACCCGTAAAAGGTTTAACCTTTAATTTTCATGAGTCCAGAATTTGTTCTAGCATATTCTTATATATGTTGGTTATAAACTCTCATCTTATAACGACATTAGGTATTTGTCTACGCAGCCTAAGAAAATTTAAATATCAGCTTAGACATTTTTGTGGCTGTCTGGCAACTAGTCAGTAACGAACCGCACAACTGGTAGACAAGCATGGGTCAGTTTTCGGCATGACGGAGTCTTGATAGATCCTAATTCTAGTTATATATAAAACATATTTTAGCAGGGTCATGCAGGTTTAAGGTCTTAAAGAAGGTTATATATAAAAGACCACGGCAGGTCGGCCTAGGGACCCTAAAACGATAAATTGAAGATCAGCTTCCTGAAAAAATATGACTAGTGGAAAAAATACTTTTTTAATATATGACATGTAAAAGCGATTTCTAAATCTATGACATGTTGTACATTCTGGTTTGACGTCTCACTGAAACAAAGGAAGCTACGTTCCCTTCTGGATCTGAGATTCAGACACATCCGGCTGCTTTGCTCTCTAGCTTTAGGTGGTTAAAAATCGTTCAACGGATGTAGGTGTGTTATTTTCTTGTGTAATTGATATATACGTAAGATGCATATTATGTATAATTGTTGCAATATGATACTAGCATCGAGTTATCTTAGTGTGCTACCTGTTTTCGTGCAATTTGAGTTCCAATTGTAACAGTGCCCGTGTGAACGGTGAACGACGTGAATTGTTCACTGCAAATCCAACGGCTGTGCAATATCAAAAACGAGATTATTTTGCTAACTATAGTGAAGATCATAGTAGTAGATTGAACAGATTAGCAGTATGTTTTTGTGTACTGACTTATTAAGTAACAACAAGAAAGATAAAGCATCTCTGTCATTTATTCACGACGTAGTCATGTTGTGTATGGGTCACACACACGCACACATATACATATAGTTCTCTGTAAGTACATCATAGTAACATTACAATATTAAGATGCAGTCACGACGATGACCGGCTGGCTGGCAGGCTGGCTACCTTTGCCTAGGACTTGTTCGATGTGTCATCATGGCTTTTGTTTTCGTTTGGCTCAACATTGCCCTGGTGGTCATCAACCGTATTTTGACCGATATGGCTTACTCGGCGCGGGCCATCATCTGGCCGGTCGTGGCGGGCGATGCGTTGCCCGAAAGGTTCGTCACGGTGGTGCCGGGCGAACGTCTCGATGGGAATGGCTTCGAGTTTTCGATCGGATGATGATGATGCTGCCGCTGCTGCTGCTCCTGTCGCCACATCATGACCCTTCCTGTCGTCTTTGGCCTGCGAGCGCGGCAACGCTCGCTGCTGGTACTGCGGCGGAATCTGTAGGCCTAGCTGCTGCTGCTGCTGTTGTCCGCCGTATTGTTCGGGAAAAGGCGGTGGACCGCTATAGTTAACGTCGTACGGGTGGGCCTTCGCGCCGCCATCTAGACGAGGCTGATGGTTTTGATGGTTCAACTCGTCGCGCAGATCTTGCGCGTCAGCCGATCCACCGTACAGTTGCTGGCCCGGCCGACCAACGCTGGATGTTTGATGCACATCATGGTGGCTCGCCACCTGCTGCGTTAGAGGCTGGGCTTCATGCGTACCTACATGAGCTAGGCTGCCGCTGCCATGTTGGTGGAGTTGGGGTAGTTGCTGATACTGTTGATGATGATGATGATGATGTTGTTGCTGCTGCTGCGGCTGCTGTTGCTGCTGTTGGCCGTGCAGATGCTGTTGATGATGTTGAAGCTGGCCGTGTGTTTCACTAACGTGGCCGTGCTGTGGCTGTCCTCCAATATGGCCCGGAAGGGGTACGTTCTGCTGCTGATGATGACCTTGTCCGAGGACTGGCTGTCCGGGCTGACCCAGAATTGCGCCTTGCCCATGATGAGTCTGACCTGGGCCGATTGGTCGAGCCGTATCCCCTTGGCCGTGCGTCACGGACGGGCCCAGAGGAGCACCGTCGGGTCCCTGCTGGAAGTGGCCCAGGTGGTGGTGGCCGTGGTGGTGGTGGAGGGGGTTAACCGACGGTTGCAGTCCAGCCTGGGCCAGACCGAGTTGTTCAGCTGCCGTCAGCTGACTCCGACCGAGCACGTCTTGGCTCGCTGTATGCCCTTGCTGGCCCAGAACACTTTGTCCGTATGATGCGTGATGATCGGCAAATCCTTGTGCAAATTGTGAGTTGTCGCTTCTTGTTCCTGCTGCAAAGGCTCGCCCGGCGTCGCCGGCCGCGCTGAATCCGCCCTGCCCGAAGTCTGGCTGCGTGCCATAGCCTCCGGCTACGTTGCCGGACGATGACGACGATCTGCCGAAGTTAACGCTCGGCGGCACCCCATAGCCCGTGAGTGAATTGATGTTGAACGCAGGTCCACTCGCTGAGATCCCTTGAAACGGACTGAAGCCTCCACCTGCTCCTCCGCCTCCGGAGCCGAACCCGTCGAAGGAGCCGATCGTGCTGCCGAACGCCTGAGATCTAGATAGGCCGCCGCCTAGCTGGAATTGGCCACCGAACTGGTTGAATCCGAACGTGTTCAGCTGAGCGCTGGTGCGCTCCGCTTCTCCCAGCCAGAGTACGGTCAGTAGAAGCAGATCGAGCCATCTGCGAGAGGCGGTAAACGAGCTGCCGCATCTACTGGTACTGTGACTCTGACGACTGTGACGATCACTCAAACTACAACACTTCATTCTGTAACGACCGGCTACCGGTGAATGCACGAGTCACGTTCACGATCGCGCCTGCCACACATTCACAAGCTAGCGTCGCTTCTCGGCGTTTGTTCTGCCTGGTTTCCGCTGAACGCAGCGCCGGAGGTCGAGAGTGTCCCAGCCCAGAAGTCGAGATGGAGAAGGGGGTCGACCAAAAGCCAACGCTTGCAGCCGCCGCCGCCACCACCACCACTAGTTAAATAAACGCCGAGGCTGCCGTTCATGCAGAACGTTCGCTTCGGTGCTGCCTGCCAAGGCAGCTAAGTTGTTTGCCCAGTCAGTATTCGGTCGTTAGTTAAAGTTAGTTCGAGGGAATACCAGTTCGAGTTAATACCTGAGGTCTGTGGTATACGCGATCAGCAGGTATAAGCGATTCCGTTTTTAGTCGACGTAGCCAAGCCGTTGTCTTAAGCTGTCCTTCGACGATCGTAGATCGCTAACTATTCTATCTGAGCACATGTGACCGTTAGAGGCGACGTGTTCGGACGGAAGATTTCTGGCGGCAAACTTCGTGACAGCCGAACGACCGCTGACAGCTAGTCAATCAACAGGCGAGACGATGGATGGCTATCTATCGTTCTGCTTTTCTTTCTGTTTATCTGCAGCGAGTCGTGAATTTCTTACGGCTGCTAGGTGACCGACTAAACCGAATCCGCTTCGTAAGCGGCTTATATCGACACTGGGCCGCCCGACAAGCGAGGGTTATGGCGTCAACCGTCCGTTTTGGCGTCGGACCACCCCCGCCACCCACTAAGACAACACGCATAACAGCACCAACAATAAACACTTAGTTCAGAAGTGAACTGTTTTACCCGCACAAGTCGACGGACACATGTCAGTTACCTGCACAGTAAACATGTTTCTACAGGGGGGCCTGGCGAAGTTTATGAAGCTTCAACGATAGACGACAGATAGAATGGCGTAATTTCTTGTTTTGTCTGAAACTAGAATTGTGATTTAGATATCGACGTAGTAATTCCCGCTGATCTGAAATTCTGTCTGTCCTACCATAGTAGTAGTCATAGCAGTACGTGAATCACTATGTCGAGTCCGGTGGCGTGGTGGATTAAGTCTGCGTCTCGCAACCGGAGGAGACGCATAGGTGCGCGGGTTCGAGCCCCACCGTTGTCGCACATTTGTATTTATGGGGGTCCGTCTATGAAGTAATGTGAAAAACAGTTCCGTGGACGTTAAAGCTTGGCTGAGCGTCAGCCCGAAAACTTTACTTTACGTGATTCACTAGAGGTCAACCCACCTCGAGCACTTCTAGGCGACGTGACCTTGGCGTGAGGGTCTCGAGGACAGCGCATTTCGATCACTTGTACTCGACTTCGGTGACTCTCTCTGACGAGAAATCATGACTGCGCCAAACGTTGATACTGCGACTACGCGGCAGCGAACCAATAAAGAGCAGCAAACGACAACGCCAGCAACATATTATATATATATAATATATATATATATATATTATATATGTCGTGAGAAAAGCAACAGAAAATAATCGAGAACGTGAACAAATGTCTTTAGCGGCGGCCGATTCGATCAAATTGTACGTAATGGGGACGTAGCGCGGCGTGTTTGGGTTGCGACGCGTTATGCAATTATGTTTTCTCATCGGAACGCGATGTTCGCTCATTACATTACGTCGTTATCTTTCCTATTGTGTTGATCGCTGCTGTCGACATCATCGACATCATTGACATCACCACCATTATACCACCACCATGGCAGCAGTGTGGACAGACGCGTTCCGTCATCGCGTTCAGTGTTCCAGCGGCGTTCGTACGTGTCGTCCTAGGCGACAGCCGACAGTTAGAGTGACGGTCCGATTGCCGTGCGTCGTGCAGTAACCGTCGTCAACCTCGCACTCGGTCGAGGCAAGCCGCCTCCGCAGCGCTCTTTGTCGCGTGACATGGCGTGACGACGCTGTGTGTGTTGACGACAATAGGCGACGACATACTACTTAAGCTCGCCTAACGGCAGACATTCCGTGACGGTAGGACGTGTGGCCGAGTACAGTGATGATGATTATGATGAGCATCACCATCATAATCATCATCATCATGAGGATTACGAAGACGACTGTGGCTCATTGTGGTGGCACAGCACTGCCTCTTACTACTGAGTACACTATGTAGGCACGTTGTACGTGTCTATACCGACGACTACCACGCCTCCTGCATCGACTTCATCATACATGGTTCTCTTTTGGCGAAATTTAATACTGCCGTTGCGGTTTTCAGCTGTTTATGCGTTCAGTCTGTTTGTCCTTTGTTTATTCTCTCTCATTTCATATATATATATATATATATATATACATATATATATATATATATATATATATATATATATATATATCATTAGGGGAAACTTGCAGATGCGCGACCAAAACCAAGACAATTATCAACAGACATGGTTTGCTATGCTTGAGTAACACAGGACTAGCAACTAGCTAATCTAGTGTGTCTTGTAACTATCACAGCTGAATCTTCTAAATAGTCTTAACGAGACAACCGACGACAAGGCGGACAATTGACGATCGCTATTTGTAGACTTGAATTTGACCTACGCCCAATCCAGCGCAAGTATTATCTATTACTGTAGTGTTCTATTTGGTTGCGCGGTTATCCACCTACCCGTGAGTTTAGAGAGGCTGACACCAAGAGAGTTCTCGCTTCGTTTTTTTGCCTTGTGTGTTGCGGTGCGTGCACGAGTTTGCCATGAGGCGAATCGCTCTTTGCGTTCGCCCTTTGCGTGCGACGTATGAAGGCAACTGGCCCCCTTTGCGTGCGTTCGTACGGGGGCCAGTTGCCTTCATACGTCGCACAATAATGAGCGAATACATGGCGTGCCCAGCGTTTATGGACCGCTGCTGGATAGAATAGACCGCTGCTCGGGCTGAGCGTCCCAGTCAACGTTGCTCTTGTCATTCCCACGTGTGATGTCTTACGTTAGCCCTCTGCATGGTCGCGAGCGTCCTAATGTTTATATTTGCGTATCACAATAGCTCTTTGTTTAAATCGTGATACAGTCTGTACAGAAAAGGAGACGCAATGTTTTTTAGTTGTTGTTTGTTTAGCCGTAATTAACAATATTGCACAATTGTACAATATATATATATATATATATATATAGTATTATATGTAATGTTATAATACAGCATCGTAAACTCATGCTGCCTAATACAATGCAGTACGATTTTTTAACATACATAGAGTTTTCGCGTTACTTGACTATCGATGCCTCTAGTTAGATGGTCAAGGTGTCTTGCAATGATGGGTGATATTTTTATTATAGCCTAAACGAGCCTGAGCGCATTTTGTGTTCGGCTTTTTCATTTTGTTCTTCCTATTGTACTGCTTTCGAAGCAGTGCTGTATAAAACGGTTTCTGCCTTTTAGCGAACCGTAACGTCATACGTTGAGCACAGTAAACGCAGTTAAAAGCGAGAAACTGTACTGAACAATGCCAGTCAGTGGATCAGTGCAAAACAGTGGACCAATTTGTTTTCGAGCTTTTTAACACAGAGTGCTTCTGCGGCTGTTTTTGCTGTTGGATATTTACTAGATTCGAGTTTTCAATGGCGATATGAGGTTTTGTCTCTTTTTTTTCTGGAAGGTTTGGGGAATGAAAAATGCACATGTATCACCAGCAGCCTGCGTAACTATTGTGGGACTCACAACCTACGAAACCCGAATTCCTCCTCACTCTCCCAGGCTAGGTGATGTTTGGCATTTCTTTGCACCCGTTGGAGAGACGTCCCTGCCTCTTCTCCTTGATTGCGCCATGTCCTTAGCCTATCCTTGTGCGTAGTCACATGCCTCCAGATAGGGGGTTTATGCCAATGGCGATAACAACAGCAAATTTGCTATATAGCAGTTGTGATAGAAGACCTAGACAGACATATCTGGTAAAAAGGTCTCCAATAGGCAATGCGTGGATTCAACAGCATAGGTCTACCTCTTATTGACTTTGCCAGGGTACTTACTATTCCTTCACTTGATGATTTGTGCACAATCGCGACCGTCATCAAGCGTGTTTTAACCGAGAAAGGGCGGGTTAACCGCATGCGCGCCTCGACGCTCTCTTTGGCTACGGGGGACCGACGCGACCACTAAACCGGGATATTACACCCCCCTCAGTAGTTTGTAGTAATGCTAACAGCACTTTCCTGCTGGCGGAAGGGGAACATGACTGGCTTTTAGTGGGTTGGAGCCCCACACTACGTACACTCGGGGTTATGTTACGGTTCTTTAGACGACAGGTCTATATTTATATTGCGGCAGGTGCGTTTGTATGTAGCCGTTGGTAAGCTGCCATTCCCAGGAAGCTCCACATCCTAACGCAGTCAAAAATTGTACTGTTACCATACTACATCGGGCCGCAGGTAAGTGTTGTATACAAACGTATTCACAACAACACTCAAATGTTATATAGCATTCATATTTATAACATAGTTATTATTGACACTTGGATCTCAGTTTTGATGACCTTTTTCCTCCTCAAAGCGTATCAGCTTTTGCGCGGCCACAGTTTAAACTCAGCCGTATTTACATAACAGCTTCAGCATTCAAATCTGCAAATATATATATATATATATATATATATATATATTGCCAGTCAACACATTTTCCCGGATTTAAATATTTATTGTGTGTGTCAACTATCAGATCTATTGCAGAGTTCACAGGTGCCACTAAAATTCTATATGCGCACGGGTGGTCCCGTCTCATCTCGTCATTGCCAATCGTGGGTGGACGGTAAATATACGCCTAACGTTGCTGTACAGGCTAATGAACGGTTTGGCCTTTTATAGCCTCTGGCGATTATTTATGATGGCTATAGCCATCGAAACAGCGCACATTTACGACGCAGAAGCCGCTAATACAATAAAGTGCACGCCATATTTTGCAGCCATAATTACCATATTCACTCGTGTCTGCTAGGATGCTACTGGTTAGTTATTCGGGAGTGAAAGTTTATTTTATACTCTTCGCATAAGGCCGGCAATCAGCAAATTGCAGCCGTCTAGATTGTTTTTGTGGTTAATTTTTTTATATGATCTACACAAAGTATAGTTACAGCTTCAAGGTAAATAGGTGCTTAAAGCCATCGAGGTGGAGCTGGCAATAAGCCACGATTTGAAGATGTGTTTTGATGCATAGATCCTCTGCATTCTTTTTACCGTCGTAAACGCTGACACAATAATAGCAATAATTGTGCAACAACTAATTGCAGATTCGCGCCGCAATACCTTTACTTAAAGATTTGCGCCAGAATGCCAAGAGATTTAGTTAAATCGTTTGTAGTCAGGCGATCCTCGACAGACAATCAGGCAGTTCTAAAGGAAGTCTCCACATACTCCAACTGAAACATTTCAGATATTGTTGAATGAACGTTTAAATATTATTGACACGTTCTGCACAAATGCGTGTTTTTCGACTAACTGTTTTTCCTAGATTAATGATAATATAATACTAATGACTTAGGTAAGAGAGTCCGAAACCTTCATCGATAAAACCGGAGTCGCGAGGCAGCGGAGGCTCTCATTGCCATTAAGCCCCGTGTTGGTAATCGCTTCAGGTTGTAGTTTGCACACGCTTGTTTGCCGAGACTACATAAACGCGAAGTGTGTCTGAGAGACGAATGTAATAAATAAAAATCAGTATCAATGACGGTCAGTCATAGGAGTTTATTATAGTTGTATTCTGCTGACGAAGTGTTTTTTTCTCGGACTTTGTCTGTCTCAAGCGTACATCTATTGATTTAGTACAGAGCAACACAAGTGAATACTTTATTTTTGAATCTTGTTCATATAATTGCATGCGATTTGCCTGCAATGTATAGTATGCTTAGTCCCTCCGTTATGTCTTATCGAATACACGACGCAAATATTTTTTTATAAATGTCTCGTGTAATGTATAGAAAAATAATTATTTGATATTGACATGTTTATATCGTCCTGTCACCCCTCTCGTTATGCTTATTGAACTTATATTTTGACCTGGGTCGGTCTACACTGGTGCTGCAAAAACTGCAGCGATTGAGGAACACGTGGCCCGTGTGAAGGCTGCGATTTTTAAAATACCAATATAGTGTGTATTCAAAACTACCCTGAGACACAAGGGTGACATGTGTATTTAGGTATACATGTCAAGCAAATAATAAATTAATCAATCAATTGTTAGAAGAGACTTTTGGCTTGAGTGTCGTGTCCCGCCATAAGATCTATTACGACCATGAAAATCCTCTTACCCAAACATCTGCTTGAAGGATACCTCCTGATTTGTCACAGGACAAAACGAACGCACGTAAAGATTTCGGATAATAATTGACGAGAGCAGCCTTGTTTGTTCTTGAGACTTGTCACTTTGTTTTGACCTCCTGATGAGACTGGCATACACTTACTTATATGTTTCTCTACTCAAGTCCCACTGGCCGCAATGATCAGATGTTAGAGCGCCTCCACCCACACAAATGATGCGTTAACGGTCGGCTGGTAAGGTGATGGACGTGGATTCAGAAGTGAAATGCTGATGATGGTCAACCGGGAAGAAAGCAGTACAGTGGCAAGAGGTTTTCATACTAGAAAATGCCTACCCAAGATTTTCACTGTGCTTTCCGAGGCCTTTCTTAGGCGATGTTTCCGCCAATACAAGCAGCGCACCAGCCCACATAGCGTGAGTCTTCTTCTAACATCAAGCTAAAGAAGCACACGCCTTAATCACCTGACTTGGCACCGTGGGTTTTTATTATTTTCTCTCTAGAAACTAAATAAATGAAAGGAAGACATTTTCTGGGTAAATTCGGGCTTGAAGCTATCGAGGTGGAGCTGGCAATAAGCCGTTATTTGAAGGTGTGCTTTGATGATCCTCTATTTTCTTTTTACCGTCGTAAACGCTGACACAATAGCAATAATTGAACAGCACCTAATTGCAGATGATTCGCGCCGCATATATTAGTTATATAAATATTATATACTGTTGTGGAATAATCGTATAAATATTATTGGCACGTTCTGCAGAAACTGCTTATTGTTTTTCCTATTGAAAATCGGTATAGAGGTCGCTAGAATCTTCACAAAACGATACCCGCAGATAGTCAGAGACTACTCCGACACGCTCCTTAGCACGGGGCAGCTCCAGACCTACTGGAAAATGGCAGCACTCACAACGAAGGCTGGCGGGAGGAATGCAATTACTTGAAGACCACTATAAGGCTTAAAATGGACCTTAAGGTAAACGAAAGCAGAGCGGCGCCCGCAGACGAATGACGGTCGAGGTGAGGAACCGAGTAAGGGAGGGCTAAAGCAGCTGGCCAACCCTCAACGAACTCTCGACGCGCCTCCTCAGCACGGAATAGCATCGGAAAGGCGCTCGAAGCGCTAGAATATGTGACTTCCCCCGCAGGTTTTGAACTATTGCTATGCAGTTCGGAGCCTGAGGCGTGGACATATATCGGTTTTCGTGGGTTTGCCGAGTCCCACACTAGTCGCTGTTAGCTGCCAATGACGCAGGTGCATCACACATTTCCGAGATCTTCCAAAAAAGCGTATTCATATCTTGAATGCGATATCAGAAAACTTGTTTGTTCTTATATTCACCGTCGTCTTCGTAATAACTAGCTTTTGGACACCAATACAATGCTACAACACAAACACACCTTATATAATTTGTCCTTAAATTAAAAAACTGGAGAAATAAGCGTTTGCATGCGTATGTGTTGACAAATTAAGCAAATCGGTAGAACGTTGTAGCACTCTTGTGCTTTTTAAGCATGGAGTAACTACTAGGAACAGCTCAGGGTTTAATAAACAGATGCCCAAGACGCGCCTTAACTAAAGGGATAATTTCCTTCTCAGCATCATCGATGGAAGGAAAATGAACGCTCGATGCGCTCAGTTTGAGTCATTTCAAGTGAGTTCATAAGTTGCTTAAATCATTGTCGGTGAAATACTTAGATGACACAACTTCATATTTAATTTGATATTCGCCTTCTTCTACAGATTCACGTAGACATCTTGCTTCCCTGACTACGAAACACCTAAATATCGTATTAAATATAGTGATGCTTCGACTGTTCAGTGATGGCGGTATGCATTTGCCTGAGCCACAATAGGATTTCCTATTTGTAGCCTGCCAAAATCATCAGACCAATTTGCTGGAACAAACATTTTCAGATTATCGAAAAAAGTTTAGAGGTTACCCTTCTAGAAATAAATGATGTACGAGTATAATTATATGGACACAGATCGTGACGAGAAGAAGCCCCCGCAGAGAGTCTCTGGCAACGCCAGAGGGGCTAGAAAAGATACTTAAACAAAATTATTTGTATACATTTATTATTTAATTTATATACAGGGTTTGGCACAGAAGCTTTAGCCAAACGCATCCTGTCTCCCTGTCCCTCATATATATATATATATATATACACACACATATATATATATATATATATATTTTGCCTTTTTCATTATATAACAAATTCCATTTATTATTCACACATTTAGTGTCGATAATACTTAAGTTCAAAGATTTGGCTCGGCGTCAGGAGCTCACAAATGCAGTTACAAGAACTGTCATTAATCACCGACGGTGGGAACATGACAATTGGGTCCCTGCGAACGTGTGCACGTTTACGAAGGGTCCAATGTAGGAACCAACCATCTCTGGAGGGTTCCCCGGACCGAAGCCGCGTTGCCCCGTTGCACATCCAGCGACAGACGCTGTCTGAGAAATTCGCCCGCTCGCCTATCACCGCTGGCTAGACCTAGTCGCGGCCCGCCAAGTGTCTCGAAGGCAAGTGGGTAAAACCCGTACGGGTGCCCGATGTGCTGGTATTTTCTCACCGCGCCAGCACTAACCATTGAAGGGGCTAATGAGTCAGTAACTGTCGCGTCCCAAACCAGCATGCAACCGCTCTCGAACGGGATTAAGGTCAGACCGTCGGGTCTCTTTCCGCCTTCCCTATCCAGTCCGACGGGCTCCAGGACGCACGGTAGGCCACTAGAGCGTAGGGCTCTGCTGAAGGTTTCGTTCAGGGCTTGGTGTCGGGCTCGCCTACCTGCGCTGACGATACACGATAGGCCGTGGCGTCCATCCGGCTGGACGGCGTCACCGCAGAATTTATATACATATTTATATTTTAATTACTGGGATTGGAGACAAACTCAATCTCGGTAGCTTTCTTCACCACAGGAGCTTTAGTGTACGCGTAAACGGCACGATCTTCGATTTAGGCTAGGCGCCATCAGGATGCCCTCAAGGCAGCATTCTAGTCTCGTTCATGCATATCTAGTACTGTCCATAAACTCTTTAATCTATATATTCCCACAAAATATCAAGGTAATGATATACGCTAATAACGTTAAAAGGTACTGAAGCTGAGAAGAGCAAGGTGGTTTATCTGACACGCTTTTCAGATTCGACAAATGGTCGCCAATTTGTAGTGCGTCCAAAGTGTACCCATTTGCCAAATCTTAACAGAAATGTGCGCCTATTTGTCGATTCTGAAAAGTGTGAATCTGCTCCCTAGATCTTACTCTATTGGTTGGTTCTACATTCTGGACACGACAATTTCGTATATATGTACAGTATTGGAGGACCCATACCCTCCCACGCACTGATCTGCAATGTTTTCACGTCCACAAATTTAAAATTATTGGAACATGTTTTGAAGGTTGCTCTCGACACGATGAAGCTTTTTGACAACACCGATTTACGATGCTCTAGGCTATTCAAAAATTGCAACCCCGATTAATCTTGGAACAGCAAGTGCAAAAGATTACGCTTGCTTCACCAGTTCGTTTTATCCGTCTTTTTTTTTATCTTATACTTAAATAAAAAAATATTTTAATTTTTTTTTCTGGCATTTGTATTGAAGCATCACTAAAAGAACGGCCAAGCTGGCACGGTGTTTTAGTAAGAAGTTGTCCAAACCGTGACCGGCTTGACAACGGCTATTTCATCGGAAACCGCAGGACTGGGCAGGCGCACGACGCACTAGCTTTGACGTTCAAACCTTGCTATCAATTGATCACAATGATCTTTGTTGTGGTGTCACAAAAACTTGACGGCTGGGACGAATAATCCAGTATCTATATCTAACAACTTGAGTAATGGAGAATCAAAGGCTTAATTTTTGTGATTCATCCATAACCCTGCTAGTTACTAACAAACAAAATTAACTTAACGATGGCTCAACAGAGATCTTCAGAAATAAGTACCACAGATCGAGCACACTATATACATAATTTGCCGTGAGGTTCACTCATTTCGTGAGGTTTCAGAATGTTCGGTAATATTGGGGTGGGCGGATGAATCAGCCAATCTGGCACACCCAAATAAGACGAGCATAAGAAGAACTATATTACATACGAGTACATTCAGATGCAATAATTCCCGCATCATTTAAATGACGCACTACAGACACTAATCTAATATTGCACTACAGACATTGCACGCTGGTGAGCATCCAGTGCCAGACAACTACCAACGTCGCTGGACGTCCCAGATCTATCTTAAAGAAGGGCAACACATATGGGCCTTGGGCGGTGCGGCGCTCACGTAGCGAACTGCAGCGCAGAAACCCACAAAGGCGGCACGAAACCCGAAACGCAACTAATGGCTGTCGTGGCGAATTACCACAGGCAAGGCAACACTGATGATGACACGCTTTCTGGAACCAGAAGCGGCGGTGCCAGAAGCCATATAGAAGATCAAGGGGCGAAATTGAATAAAAGTGAGGTCTTTGGAGACAAAATTACACCAGCTGTGTGAGCAGCGCGAGTCGAAGGTAGACCGAGTGAAAGCCGACGAATACCGGGAACGAAAAATGGGAACGTAGATCAAAAGAGGGCCACGCTTCACCGCGATTTACAATATGGATCAGTTAATTTGTGGCCGTGACTGCGGCATCCGCTCGGCGCGACATTGCTGAGCATAACCGCAGGTAGGTAAACCAAAAAGTGACCTTACAACAACGATTGACCAGAAGCGAAAAAGCGACGACGACGACTACAACAACAGACCGATGGATGGTAAACGGAAACAGGACAAAAGGCGGCACCCAAACAAGCAATGGAAGAAGGATGTCCGTTTGAATGAAGGGTGTTATGACATTGTCTGTATGTTAGCAATGCTCCAACAGCTGAAGTATCGCCAAGTACAATTTCCTAAATAGATATAATAACGATAAAGATACAGCACGCAGTAAAGGGCACCGATCATATCAAAATATGACTTGACGTACTAGGTAATTACACGTAGATGATTGAAAAATAGCTGATGCTAGTCACTCTACGAGTCGACGCAAGAGTAGCGCCGCACAATAAACTGTATAAACGGTATGTCAATAACGCGTTCAGGGCCTACTGCAAATTTTGAATGTATATCGGTCCCAAGGAGTGTCGGAAGAGAGGATGAGGTTAGACTTAGTCGCTAGGAATAAACAGATTAACTTGTGCCGAGTCTTACCTACCTGGAGTTGCTTGGACGCTATGACCCTTCATTTTACGGCCCGTCGCTGTATTCCCACTCACCGCTATAAATTGAAAAAATTGAGGAAGGCATGCCTTGGTAATCAGCAATGACACAAGGTTACAGTTCTCGCCGAGTTTTTCTTTCAGGTTAGTTTGTTAATGAGTTTGTTAAACAATTCAAATTGAACTGTTCGTCATTATTCCCTTTTCTAGCCTTCCAATACATGAATCAAAGATTGCTTAGCCCTCAGTCAATAGACAATTAACAGCTAGAAGATATGCTTTGCCAACTAAGGCAGATGATAATCATAATCGTCGCCACCATAAAAACTGACAAAAGCTTTAAGGAAGGTGAAAAAAATCAGGAAGAAGCACATGAATCAAATGGACAGGACATATCAATCGTGAAAGTTCCGCAGATCCTACACCATCTAAGTGGTGACCATTTGTTCCAACGTTACGTGTCCATGCGTTTGCTAGCGTTTAGAACATGGTTATGTATTGTGTCTCACGCGTGTGGAAGGATAGACACACGAGCGTGCCGGCTAAACCTCTAATCAAAGTCCACTTCATGCATCACGTCTGGCATCCAACGAGAGCTTGTTCCAAGTACAAATTAAGCAAACACCTGCCATGGCCGACCTAGCAACTAACTACGTGTGTCCAAGGAACTTCAACAAAGGCCAGCCCTTGCTGTCGCGCCGGGCCCCAGGCCCCTGGTGAGATTACAAAGTTTCTTCGTTTTCCAACAAACAGCAGCAAATGTACAGCATTTTGTACGATCTCTCAGACAGACAGACATGTTCCCTCAAGCACACTAGCGGCTCAAGTACACAATCAGCAGACCGTTTTCGATTCTTGTTTGCCACGAAAGTATTCATAGTAGGAAAGAAAAAAAAATATTCCAAAAACCAATCGGTGAAATGGCTGAGAGCTTGCCCACCATCCTGAAGATGTCCTCATTGTGGGACAGAATACATTGACAGCCGATGCGCACAGCTCGTGAGTGTGGTGTGGTTTGCGTGATGGCAACACATATATATTTTCAAATTGGCCAAACAGCGACAACGACGAAAGTATTTATTTTAATGTTCTGCAGACTGTGGAAGAAGAGCCATGGTGGTGGTGGTACATTCTGTGTTTAATTGTTGGCGAGTGTCCGTGTTTCAAAGCTAGGACGGCGCACCCGCTCCTACCAGCACTTTAATACAAGTGTGACTGGCTAGAGAGCATTTGAGCATGTTCGGGAATAAGCACTTGTGGCGGCTTAGTGTTGTCGCTAGCAATCCAAATTGAAATCCTCGAGAGAGAGAGAAAGAGAGGGCGGGGGAGAAAGATAAGGAAAGAGAGAGAGAGATGACTGTGTGTGGGACGTTATTGAGCGAGAGTCTTACAAAACTCGACATAACAATTCAGACAATCGCTTACTGCTTCCATTTCCAGCAGGCATGTGCAAATCGTCATTCAGGCAGGCATTTTGCAAGATTCCTGTAAGCGGTTTAGGTTTTCGATCGAATTGAAGCGGTCATTCAAGTGGCGGCTGCGGCGGGGGGCGCGTCGGCCGCGGCTACAGGTTTAACACATTCCATCGTTAAAAATAACACGTGCAAAACATTTAATTGAAATATTTGTTTCATTTGGATTCGGCGAGCCAGTAAGCGACACCAGTCCCTTTGCCAGACATAGCTCCAGCGCTCTACACTGTAAGTCGTACAGTGTACGCCGTACGCCTGACACAGCAGTATCGGGCGGCGGTTGACAGACGATTCGCCGCATTGCCGATACACGCGCGCATGCAGACTACCGACCTAGCGAACACGGCAGCAGCGAACGAGCTCAGACTATGATGGAGGTGATTAAAAAGGATTGTTTTTTTTTCTAAACTTAATGGGGTTGAATGGTAATGCATCATCTTTTTATATTGAGACATATGTGCACCGCGTTTGTTTGTTTTTTTCTCGATCATGGTCGATTTTTAATCCACTATTCCGGCATTCACTTTGGGAAAAGTTGGGAACCTAAATTGGAAACCACGAAAACGAATTTTGGAGTAGCCAATCTGGGCCTCGAACCTAGACCTCCCGAGAGCAAGGCAAAGGCTTTCTACCACTATGCCGTCTTGCTCGGATTATCCATATGCAGTTGTTCACCGTGCATTATCACCGTTGTGCGGCGATTCTACCGAGCGGCGCGTCAACGGACAACGACGAAGTTGTTGTTGTTGTTGTCGAGAGAGAGAGAGAGAGAGAGAGAGGGGGGGCCAGCCGTAAGAGTGCCCCAGTAGAAGGACGTAGACGGAGCGAACAAAGGGGTGCTTATTGCGTAGTAACATCGATAGCCTTGCTTTTCTACTCCTCTGCGAAGCGCGCCGGGGGTGGAGCGTTGGGTTGCATTGAGACCCACATGCCAGCCAAGCACATATCGAAATATTGGCATAATTTCGAAATGGCAAAGCTCGGTTATCGTCGCTGCTGCTGCTGCTTACGTGGCTAGAGTGCTATGTAGAACGGTAGACGACAGACGCGATACGAAATATGGTAGCGGCCGCCGCCGCCTGGTGAAGCTGACAGCGCAAACATGTTATGTAAAACCGACGACTTGTTGTACCACTACCACTTCTTCTTCTACTGCTGCTGTTGATGCGGCTGCTGCTACAACGAAGTTTTGCGCCGGTAGGCCTCACTACTGCCGCCGCTGTCCACGCTGCCGAGGGCGCAACCACAACAACAACAACAGGGAACAACGGGGACCTTCATAGGCGGGCTGTTGTTATCGTCAAACACCACCGTCACCGCCGCTACCATGGGTTGAGGTCCGGGCGTGGGGCACAAGTGGTTCGAGCAACAGCAGAAGCAGCAGCAACAACAATAACAATCACAACAACAGCACTAACATAGCTGCTAACGCAAGGAGACAGTTGATAGTCTAGCAAGCTCTCAAGAAGAAATTGCTCACGCACACCAACTGAATGAATAAGCAGCCGCGCGTGATTGTCAGTTGGTTTAGTCAGAAAACGCCAAGAAACGCCAGTCAATAAGACCAGCAGCGGTGGCAGCAACAACCACGTGTGGTATTTATTGTTGCTACTGCTTTTGCAGCAGCAAAAGCAGTAGCAACAATAAATACCACAACAACAATGACAACAACATCAACAAAAACAGTAACAATAATAAAAACAACAATAACAACAACAACAACGAAAAACAACAATTTCAACAGACAGCAGCAAAACAACACTAACAAAAAACAACAATAAAACCAACAATAAACAAAGCACCAACAAAATAAACATAAAAACAACTACGACACAAATAATAAAAACAAAAGCAACAACGACAGACAAGAGCAGAACACAATAGCAACAATACAACAACAACATCGCCAACAGCAACAACAACAACAATAACGGAAATGATTATGACGACGATAAAACATTTAGGGGCGTTAGGAACATCTAATCCCGATTTTGCAGGCTCTTGAAACATATCTTCATGGCTTTCCGTTTTAATCGTATTTACCATACTTTCTTGAAAATGCTACTTAATTGTATTGTAAAGAATATATTATACTATATAAACAATACGAGGTCATTATGTATGCATATAGAGCTTGAGCGCTGCCAAACATAACCAATATGAGTATTCGTTTATCTAATCGTTGAAATATGTATAGTACATAATTCAGATAGAGCTAAGTGTCTTCAAAAAGAAGACTTACACACTCAGTTAAAATGCAAGCATAATAACAAAAATAATTCAATGTCTAAAAAACTGGCCTCTCATCGATTATGCTTGTCGGCCTTTGCAGAACAAGGAAATAAACGCATCAAAGAAAGCAAACGCGAGACCAGCCACTAGTCTAAATAGAATTGAAATTCAGCCTCATTAAAGTCCATGTGGATTCCGCCTAGATCTATGCCAATTTGGAAATCTACTAAAAACGGCAAATTGTGAAGAAATAGGTGACAGTTGTCAGGAAATAGTGGCGATACACCCGATTGCAGACGTATTTGTTTTACCTATCTCGAAAATAATAAAAACGGATGATTTATTTATATAACTTTGGTATGTTAGCACTTTGGAGTGGACAATTGTCTCCACGCAAACGTGTGATTACGGGTTCTCTAACCCATCTCGAAAATAATACAAGTATATTTAACCGTTTGGTAACATTGAAGAAGAAGGATTCTTTTATCAGGTGGATCCTAAGGTTCTTCACCTAAAAAACTAATTTCAGCTCTACAGACACTAAGTAAAGCAATTTAGTTAGCAAAACTTATTATAACTTGTAATTAGATAATGATGCGAATGTCAATGTTGACCTTTATATATGCCCTGATGAATAAAGACGTATAAACGAGAAAACCACCGTCGCAAATTTTTTTCCCAGGTATTATACAAATGAAGATCGTAACCGCTCCGGTTGAACTTAAACAGTGCTTGATATTACGTTGGTGTATGTCACTGTATATACAACCTAGATCTTGTAAGTATCTCTAGTACATACAACAGAGGTGGGGGGTGGGTAAAAAGTACAATAAAGAGTAAATAAGTTTGCCCTTCGTTCACTACTTCTGTTCCACCATTTCCTTTCGTTTGGACTTCTAATAATAATAATATAAAATGGCAACCATTGGTGTAGTAGTCGTAGTAATAGATAGTACCAGCAGAATTAACGCAGCGATCCAATTCACTAAGGACAAGAGGGCGTGTATTTTTCACGTGTTTGTTGTTGTTGTTGTTGCTGTTGAATCACTTTTTAAGTCTGGAAGCTGGGTAAACGTATATAGGGCTATATACCGGCGACAAGAGCAGCCGGCATAGTCGGATCGAAGCGAGATCCGACAACTGCCGATACACGACTACGGGCAAATTCTTCAGATGATACTTGTTCATTCAGTCGACTGGTTGGTGAAGGAGAATGCAGTGGCTGGCTGTCTGGCTTGCCCGAGGAGCGCCAACCTCGGAAGCTATCAGCTGGCATCTGTCGCAATCGAGTCAAGCGCACGCAATAGCGTGATGTCGTTCGATACAGTTTGAACTGCTATCGCGATACGGACAAAGACGCCAACTCGATCGGTTGGTAGGTATTTTCGAAGCGATTGCTGCGAAATCTCCCGACTCCAGCCCTCTCTTCTTCTCCCCCGCCCCCAAACCCCAAGCCTTCCCCCCGCCCCAAACCGCAACCCTTTCTTCTCCCACAAACCCCAACCCTTTCTCCCCCCCCCCCCTGCCCCCCAACCAGGGTGATCCGAAGGAAACTAAGCATCTCGGTGTGGGGAGAAGAAATTTCCTGCGGCACGGCCAATGGCTGGCCGTGTTAGTCGTGCGTCATTCGCGACTCTACGACATTGAGGACGACGGGATGATGCGTGCGATGAAGAGCGTCAGCGCTGCCTTCTGCAGCCAACGGCGCTCAAACAACAAAGACCCCTGCAGCCAACGGAGCACACAACGGAGCCTGGTTGTTGCCGCTGACTTGGACTTGGATTCCAACCCTATCACTAGGCACTATGGGCATGGGTCTGCATGGCAGCCAGCAACGGGCTAAACAACAGGCCCTATTGGAGTTTTCGCCGGCCGCCGACGCTGCTACGTCGCGGCTTATACATGCCGCCGCAGTATCATCGGCGGCATGTATACTAACATTGTCGACTGTTGTTTCATTGTCTCTGACGTACCGACGTTCCGACCTCAGGAAACACTCGCGGCATTCATACCCGCAAGAGCACAGATTCGTTGTTCCATTGTTGTCTGATGGCTGACGTTGGAAAGAATGTATACAGAATGTACAGACACACATATATATATATATATATATATATATATATATATATACACACATTTGACGCATTGAGTATCCGTTTAGAATTTCTAACGCCCATGTATAACTAGACGTGCTCGGGGCGCGTTCATACGTTACGCGTCTTTTATTCCGACTCAGGCTCAGGATCACAGGCGGTGGCATATGCAGAGGCTGTGCAGGATTTCTACCAGCCGCAGCCACTCCAGCTAGGCTCCAGCTAAGTGAGGGCTTTTGGCCCCTAGGCATTTCGAACATAACTAATCAGCGACTTTCCTATTAGTGGAAATTAGTCTTGCCGCGGCCCTCTACTGAGGCGTCGGGACTTAGCCGACCAAGGCAAGTGCCAGCATTATGTGTCTCTGGCCGGCTGTTGTTGTTGTCGCCAGACTGGCCGCAAGCACATAGCATTACGTTACCACGTTAGGCTCGAAACATGCACGAGACCATGCGGACAAGTAGTGCCCTAACTCTGTGCGGAATTGTTCTCATGTGTTCAGGAAGATGAGTCCTGGTTCCGAGTTGACGTTCTGTCCGTCGGAAGGTTATGGCAGAGTTCAAATCAAGTAGCAAGTGGACAGCACTCATAACAACGACGAAAACTATGGCGGTTACCACAACACGAGCAAGCAACACATTCAACAGAGCATTGGCGACAAAACAACCATAACCACTCTGTCTTCTATGGGCTCTACTCACCACAGGCTCATAGACTTCTATCATTGGAGGTGGATTTTTTAAAATCAAAACTAGCTCGATGGGAACAACAAGAAACCAGGTAAATTAATGATATCAGCAAATAAGCGGCTCTTTTCGCTAAAGCATTTCTGCTTCGTTCTTTCTGTGGTGTCGGATTCCAGATAGAAATATAGATATAATTGTGGTTTTACGTTTGTTCAGTTTCTTGAAAACCAACGCATTAAATCATTGGCTTCAACTTAACTAAGTAAAACGCTTCCTTATATGTACGCGGCAGATCCCCAGAGAAACGGACATCCCGTATTCGTGAGCGATATATATATATATATATATATATATATATACTTAAAGGTTTCCAGAGAATAAATATTAAATACGATTACGAAGTTGTATGAAATACATACACATACCATCCACAATTATGCTGCGCATCAGTCTCACTGAACATATCTGGACGCAATAATCGAGCAATCACATTAGAATCACACTGAACCAGTTTGACTCTTTTAATCCAATATTAAACAGACTGACAACATGCAAACCTCGACAAAATGTCATAATTCAAGTCTAGAGGTATTTATTTATGTAATGTATCTTACGTTGTCTGCGTCCTCTGTGGATAATCCCACCACGCATTCATGCTTATTTTCCATTTTACTGAAAACGAGGCAACTTGAGCCAACAAGCATTGAATATGGTATCCACATGTCAATCTGAGTAGTATTTCTACTACTGGAGTAAAACCTTGAAAATGATAACGCCAACTAAGATGTTCCTTCATCACCCAATGAATGACGATTAACTTTGGATATCTAACTTCATAAGAGCATTTACCTACAGTGGGTTATAACCAGCTAGGAACTAATTGCCCTACTGGGTAACGTAAGAGATGCATCGATGCGATTAACGCAATCTCGAGGATTTTACCAACGCGATGTGTACTGCCAATAACTAAATTAATGTAAAAACATTTTTTTGTGGTTCGGAATGAAAAGCATTTACATTCGTTAAGAATTGTCCAGGCGTATAAGAAAAAAAACTAAATAATACGAAGAATCACTATAAGTGTGGTGAAGTTAGTGTTTTTATTTTAATAAAAAATATTTTAAGGCAGTTTATCATGCCTAATCTGTCCGTTATGTCGATTCATCTAATATGATTATATTTGTTAGTATTTCTTAATTGAAAATGCAATATATATATATATATATATATATATATATATATATATATATATATATATATATATATATATATATATATATATATATACGATTATGTTGGATCTACAGAGATACATAAACATTCGTCACGGGCCGTCGCTAATAAAGCACTGTATTTGCTTATAGTAGCTTTCGTAAAAAAAACACTTGTGCTACCAGTACATGGCTTCTGATTATCTGCGGAATGGTCAAGACATTACGCAGTTAATTGCATATATTAATTGTGCCCACCTTTCAAGCTGTGCGAAGGCGAAGACTGAAGCTCGAACCCGTCAAGGACATAGTCGACTGAAGGACTTAGGACGCGAGAACATCCTTGTTGGACTTTTGTTATTGTGCAGCAGCGAGGTGGCGGCCTTGGGTCAAATTGATCTTCGTAACTTCACCAGCACGTCGTGCATCTAGTTAGTCCGGTCGTTCATGTTGATGCCTCGTAAACACGAAACTAAACCACAGGCATGCCTCGTAAACACGGAACTAGACCACAGTATCCGAACTATAAGGCGCGAGAAGTGCGCATTATCATCTAATCAGCTCTTAAACATCAGCTAGTCGAGCCCGGTGGCGTGGTGGCATGCGTCTGCGCCTCGCGACCGGAGGAGACACATAGGTGCGCGGGTTCGAGCCCCACCGTTGCACATTTGTATTTATGGGGGTCCGTCTATGAAGCAATGCGAAAAGCAGTCCCATGGACGTTAAATCTTGGCTGAGAGTCAGCCCCGAAAGGATTTTTTTTAAACATCAGCTAACCTAGTGTCGTTTAGTTTATTCTCAGATTAGAGCCGTAGCTTATGTCGGAACCGCACTTTCTCTGCCGCCAGTATAGCTGATTGGCCAATTTCTATTGACTTTGAGGCTCCGTTGTCCCTAATACTCGAATTATATATCGCAAATTGAAGGCAGAATAAAGTTGCTTTCTCTCCTATTGTGTTTTCCGGTATGTGGGGGTGTCTTATCGGCATCCTGCGTTGTTCGCGTCGTTAGCACCTTTCTCTTCCGTCGGCTGGGGGCAAGTGGGGTGATATATATATATATACAAAAATTTCAATTATTTTCACTTATATTTAATTTACGCGAGTAACAGGAAACTAAACCGCGTTCATATAATTTAGCATAATTATCGCATACTACCAATTACGACATTGGGCAGATAATGCAGTGAGGTAGTATTATAAATTATAAATATATAAAATTATAAATATATGTGGTATATGTAGATGCGTGGCCGTCAAATATTGAAGCTTTTGGTCCCTCTTCGCTTTGATCAACTTTAGCTGTAGTGTTTGCGAAGTTAATTTTCTGTTACGATAAGGGATAAGCAAATGGCAGTGACGAGACCGAGTCCCCTGTTAACAGAGCAGGTCCGTTTTTTTTTGCCACGAAAATGCTTGCTTTTTGGCGGCAGGCGTTGGTTCAGCACAATGAAGCGTCGGCAACAAGGCTTATGGAACAGCTGGCCCGTGTGGCCCTGAGGGTTGCGGCGCCAACGCCCACCATAATCCGCCTTGCAGAATTATTCGTATTTTTATTATCATTATTATGATGAAGATTCGTATTGGAATATTAGAGCTGAGCCGGTAAGGTTTTGTTCAGACGACGTGACCGAGGTCTAGTTTGTGCGTGAGAACGTGGCCCGGCCCAGTCGAACAGGCGGGCAAATCCGTTTACGGGTTACGGGGGGCTACATGACCACCCATGTGCACGCGCCATTGAGCATCCAGTTGGTCGACCGACCGACTTCGATCAAACCATAGGGCAGAAACAGTAGCAATAGCAAACCCTAAAGACAATAGCAAAAATAACAGCATTTGCAGTTGCCCGCCTCTTCGGTCTTCGGGCGCAGATTCGATCTCGTTGCCACTTGTGCGATTCGTACTTGTGGCTCGACTGAAGTGGTCTACGAATCGTGAACATTTCGGAACGCGACAGCGCGCTAGAAGAAGTGATCCGAAGGTCTTCATTTGAAGTTGATTAGTTGTTGGCAGGGGTTCTCATATGGAGGAGCCTTGCCCCGGTCGAATAATAATAATAATAATAATAGTCCGTTGGCGTTCGAGACTATGGGAGCTGCAGGCCCCCTTACGCTCAAGCTGATTCAGCGGGTCGGTAAAAGCCCTAATCTTTCGACAGGAGACTCGAGGGCATCCGAATTCTTGCGTCAGAGGCTGTCGCTCGACATTCAACGAGGAAACGCAGCGTCTGTTCGGGGCACATTGTTAAACTGGGCTAACCCTGGGTTAGAGAACCCGTGATCACACGTTCGCGCGGAGACAATTGTCCACTCCAAAATGCTAACATAGTGAAATAATAATAATAATAATAATAATAATAATAATAATAATAATAATAATCTGCAGATATGAAGTGACGGCCATTGCTGGCCCATCTATCTAGTAATGTATACTTTACTTCGTGCAGAATTTTCCGCCAAACACGCCGGTATGATCGGTTCCTTTGTGCGCTGACTGGTTCTCCCGCAAACGTAGATTTTGCACAACTATGTAGGAGAAAAAAGACAGAGTAACTGCTTTTATAAATTTCATCCTCACTCCTAAACAAAACGTTTTCCCGACTTCCACCCATTGGCAAAAATGATTTTCTCACTGAGTTTGACCATACCCTAGCGTTTTGGATATACAAATAGGAACACCCTATATATATAATTACGCGTTAGGTAAACTATGTTTACCACCAATGTCGGTACCTGATAGCCCTCGTTTTGATAAGGCCGATTACTAGAATTTGTCTTCAGCCACTGGAACCAATCGAGCAATCTGGCCGTCCGGCAGCGTTGGGAACATAAAACGAGAACTTCAAGCGGACATATATTCGTATTTACAGAAAAAATGCTATTTTAATATAAATCTATATATATATATATATATATATATATATATATAGAGAGAGAGAGAGAGAGTTTCCCAGAATTTGTTCAACTTTAGGATCTGGTACAACTCGACAAAAAAATAATTTTATCCAATAGAACAAGAAACGGAACTGTTTTTAAACATGGGTAATTAAGCGTGAAAGCTAAAATAAATGAATTACAGAGAGTTTAGTTTCTTGAAAATTTTCTTTAGTCAAAAATTGCTCTGTTTTAAGCTTACGTAGAATGCAATTCAACAGATGCGAAATTTCCCTCCAAACACGCAGGTATGATTGGTTTTGGATCGGATAGCTGGGGCTCTCGTAATCGCCATTTTTGGAAATTTCGCTTTTACTTAAAAAGAAGACATTTTCCCTCTTTATTCCATTGGAAAAAATGATTTCTTATCCTAGTTATAGATATATATATATATATATATATATATACTGGGTCATGCAGAAGATCTTGCCCGTTTTTTAGCTAAGGAAGAAACTCGAATTTGCTATGAAAACGCAAACTTGCGGGTTTATTTTTGTTTAACTTTGGGTACTTAGGTTTATTATCAATTTAGTTTCCCCTTTTTTGAGTGATACTTTGCCAACTATCAACCAGCCTTTTGATTCCTTTTTTGTAAATGTCTTAGAGATGAAGAAGTGCCGTTAGAGTGACTGGAATGAGTGACAGTCTAAAGGTGCAAAGTCTGGATAGTATGATGGGTGCAATAAGTATTCAGCTCATGTTGGATTTTTGGACTGGTGTTACTGACATAAGGTTGACATAAGGTGAATATAACCCCTTTTCCGTTCACGAAGTTTGGGTCAAATTTTCTTGAACTCGTCGGAGATGTTGATTGTTTGGCACCTTCTGAGAGGTTCAATATAAACGGTGCTTCTGATATGCCAACAACATAACATAACCTTATTTGAGTAGACTTTTTGTTTAAGTTGACTGTGTCTTCGAGCGACTATAATGACTACAAAGTATCTACGTGCAAACACCTGCAGAAAGGGGAGCAATGCGTCGCGAATTATCGTTCTCTGTCGCAGTGCTATTATTACTGTTATTATTATTATTATTACAATTATCATTTACTATCATTCAGTAATTACAATAGTGAGGTATGAACGTTTAATGACTGAATGATGTTTTTTGCCTTTAATCACTCGAATCTACGTATATGCAAGTACTAGAGATGACGCACGACTCGGCGCTACACATAAACGCCAACCGACATTTCCATAGTATTTATTTAATTCAGAAAAGTGCTTTTGACGGAGTCAATTACAAAATGGAAGTCAATTAACTAAAAGCGCTCGTGGTCCATCCGCAGATCTGCAAATGGCTCGCAGAGTTTTTGCGCAACCGCACTTTTCGAGTCAAGTCAGGGGACGCCTTACACGGCTCGCGTCCGGTACCGTCTGGCGTGCCGCAGAGGAGCTGCGTCTCTCCGCTTTTGTACACAATTTTTGTTCTAAACATAAAACTCTGTATATCACATAACGCAAAATATATCAAGTGCGCAGACGATATTTTTTTTTAGATTTTCTGTAAGGCTATTGCCCGGTGTGTACGGTTTTTTCATGTCATGGCAAACTTTTGATCTAAAGATATATAGTGCGCTTGACGTCTCATCCGAGCGCATAGCACGACACTGCGCTGTGAACGGGTGTCAGCCGGTGGTGGTGCATTGACAACGGTATGCAGCTCTCCGTTCATAACTGTCTCGTTTTAAAACACAGCTCCTCCGAGCTAAACTACTTACTCAATGAGTCAGCACTGCCAGTGGCCAATGTAAAGCGAGACCTTTGAATCTTAATCTCGACGGGCCTCACCGCTTCTCCGCACATACCAAGGAACCAGTCAAAATCAACATGAAGCTTGTGAATATTTAGTTTCGCTGTTTCATTGTTAAGAAGCCTACGGTGTATCTTTGTTTGTACAAATTGATTGCGTTATCCAAACGTTTATACTACCCACTCGTATAGCATTCACATGGATGTAAATACACGATTATAGGCGTACCAACGAGTCCGCAGAAGATGTGATCTCAAAGCAAACGACACTGCTTTACCGCCCTTAAGGGACACACTCAGGAATATTGACAAACGAGTTCTGGCACAATTTGTGCGTGCAAGCCATTTTGATCGCTTATTTGAAGTGCCGCCAAACAATCGCAGAAGCCATATCGTATATGTATCACAACAGGACGACTGCGCAGGCCCCTCTTGCGACCAGTCTTCCTCACCTTTTATTACGTGAATAAAGAAATGTCTATGTTATTAAATTATATTTTAAGTTGTACGCAAAAAATATAATACTTTGATTATATACTCGAATAATGTGTTCCTTTCAACGGCACCAGAATATAAAATAGTAACAAACAAAAATCGACTTTATTTGAGAGAAAATTAAAGTAAGATCTAGGTGCTTAACTGAATTAATGAATGCACAGCCTAATCACACCTACGAATTTTAATGCAACTAAGCTTGATTTGACCATTTTACCATATTCCTTCCTCCGAAAAATTAGGGGTACCCTATGGATCAGTCGTAACAATCTTTACCGATATTTTATGCGTCAGAAGATTTGCAGCGGGTTCATTCCAGAAATGTTGAATTTCTAGCAAATAAACGCCCGTCGGAAAATGTCCGAATTGAAACTTCAGGCGGTAGCAAAAGATGCATGGACTGTTTGAGAAAGTGATTATGGGAAACGAGTGATAGGTGTGTAGTTGCGACATCAAGACCAAGCGCCCCATTCTCCCAGTAATGCTTCCAAGGAGAGTGTCGTTCAAAGAAATTCAGACAGATCAGATCCTACACCGAGGTTACTTGGATTGTTTTATTTTGACTACAAGGGTATCAACTTCCACGAATGTTTGCTACCTGATTCTATGGTTAGAAATACTACCGCCAAATTCTAGGAAGATTGCGCAAGAAGCCTTGCGTCCAACGCAAGAAGCCTGAACTTTAGATAAATAATATATTTGATCCTTCATCATGACGACGTACCTGCGCACACATCACTACTGAGGTCGGAATATTTGATGAAAAATTTGATCATTATAATTTCGCAACCTTCTCAGTCGCCTCACTGGCTCAAGCGTGCGACCTTTTTCCTGTTTCCTCTGATAAAAACAATTTAAAGGGACAATGTACAAAGGGACTATAGAGGAGGGAGAAAATAGAAATAATTCGCAGAAGCAACTCAATTCGATTCCGAAAGACGCGTTTAGTAATGTTTCGAATAGTGGGAAAGAAGGTAGCACAAGTGCGTTCCAGAGGGCGGACGCCATTTTAAGAGAAGCAAAAACACTTTCAATGAATAAATAGAATTTCTATTTTTATAAATATGTTTCAGAACTTTTCGATTCGCCATCATACATATGTTTTACAATAGTTGGATTATATTTTGTTGCGCTTTGTGTAGGTACACACAAGTTGTAATTACAATTTAGTCAGTGTTGTAACCGATATCTTCCGAACTGTACAACGAGCCCGCGGTATCCCCCACACGTCGTATTATATTACTTGTAGCAGCAGACACCAGAAAAAGGTCATGGACTTTCATAATTCGTATTATGCCAGTCACGGAGGACAACTCCAACCCGTAGATACCCTCGATGAAGGATATCAATGTCTTGAAGCTTGCCTTTCCGCTTTGTGTCTTCCAGTCATATTAAATCTTAGTTAAACTCTCTGTCGGCGCCACGTGCAACCTTAAACTTAAAAGCAGTTTTTTCTCAAACGAGTTATTAGCGGAATGTACTACTTGCTAGTATGAAAATGCGACTTGGATAGCTGAGGGCTCAAATTTATTTGCAGATCATGAGATCATAAAGTGACAAAGTCCAGGATTCATTCCTTGAATTTTAGTACATCAGTACGGATTAGTTATCCTCCACGTTGAAACTCAACTACATTTGTCTTTCTGATTGTACTGGCAAATTTTGCTGTCGAAGGCGTGTTCGAATCGCGCTATGTGTGTTTTGTTAAATTTTAATAAACGTTTTCATAAATACGACCCACTCTTCCCGAATACTGACGCCTTAATCCATAGTCTCGTAATAGCACGTATGCAAGCCAGTGTTTCTCGTCATCTTATAGGGTGTCGTTTCTTGCCGAAAGTCTCTCGTTCTGTCAGAATTTGCATAGCTTTTGACGGCTGTCGGTAACTTCCTAAGGCAAGCTAGTGGAGACTCTAACGCATAGTTTTAAAAGCACGTTGTCGTGCATAAAATCAAATCCTGCTCGAATAGAAATCGTTCTTCTTCTCGTGGGGACACAGACTTAAAAGCTTTAACACGGTGTAAACTATATAACTACTCTGATACCGATATGCATAAAATTGTGTATGTCGAGATAGAAGACAAACTTTGATCATGCGTCAAGGGAATAGCATAGAATACTGCTATTAAGATGCATAGGTATACATTTTAATATAATATATTGTATAATGCTTTCATGAGCAGTGTGGTGTGTACCGCAGAGCTAATCGCAGAAGTAACATTGGCCCTGTGGAAAACCTTAAGAATAGATTTTTGTCTGTACTGGTGGGCGCTATATATCGTGTCGGACAGCATTGCTTGAGTTTCGCAGATTGGTACTTTAAACCCTGCTAGTTTGCAAATAAAATCTAGCAATACTAAAAAACTGCTAGAATTAGTAACTATTCATTAGCTTATGACCGTTGATTCAGAATTACCGTGCGAAACGTACAAAAACGGCAGACTCTATTAGATATGCGTTTGTGCGGTTTTTTTTTATCTGACACGTCATCTTCTCCATGCAACGGGTCCTACGCAACCATTGCGGAATGTACCTTCGAACGGGAAGAACCGAGCGTTGTTGCATCAGGCCGTGCGCCAGACAGACGTTTTGTTCCGTCAACAACACCAGTGGCGCTGATAACAGGTTATCTCACCGGGCAAAGCTACCGCGTCAGGTAGGCGACAGCGGCTGCATTGCGACACCGCAGACCAGGCAAGGCCTACAGGGAAGAATCGGTTCCGATATTTGTTGTCCTCGTCGATGCCAGTCGGACAGCAGCAGAGGCGACTTCCTGACATCTATATCAGAGGCTGTGACGCGTGGAGAGATCTATCTGCACCGTTATATATATATATATACATATATATGTATATATATATATATATATATATATATATATACATATATATATATAGTATATATATATATATACATATATAGATATATAGGTATATATATATATATGATATATATATATATATATATATATATATATATATATATATATATATATATTATTATATTATATATGTATATATATATATATAGATATATATATTATATAAATATTAGATATATATATATATATATATAGGTATATATATGTATACTCGATATATCATATATATATATATCTATATATACATAACGGTGCAGATAGATCTCTCCACGCGTCACAGCCTCTGATATAGATGTCAGGAAGTCGCCTGCTGCTGTCCGACTGGCGTCGACGATACATATATATATATATATATATCTTGGTGTAATTAGTAAATATAATTAATGAAACAAACTGACGACTCTACAACAGCATTTTAGTAACAAAGCTAGAAGTGAAAGGTATATATATATATATATTTATATATATATATATATATATTTATATAAATATATATATTTATATATATATATATATATTTATATAAATATATATATTTATATATATATATCTATATATATATATATATATATATATATATATATATATATATATATATGCAGACATAGAGAGTTAGAAGCCGTATTAGGAGAACGGGGTGCAGGCAAAAAAAAGATGATGCTATCTGTCGACGTCAGCAGGACAGCTGCAGGCGACTTTGTGACAGCTATGTGACAGACTTCGATGCGTGAAGGGAACTATATATATATATATATATATATATTACTCGGTTTATACTTATATATATAGACCTTGAAGCAAAGGTCTTGATTTATATTTATATATATATATATATATATATATATATATATATATATATATATATATGAAGAGATAGGATATCAGGAGCCGAATTAGAAGAACGGCGTGAAGGCAAAAAGCGATGTCCTGTGCATTCTCTGTGCGCACAGGGATTGCAAAAACCCAAAGTTTGGTTGTCAGGCTGTAATGTTAGTCGACAGGTAACTTTGCACTGGCCATTTCTTGGCCGTGGTGGCGGCGGCGACGAAAAGTTAAAGAGTTTCGGTGGCCCCGGGGGTTGGATGTAAATCTAGAGCGAGCAAGAGACAGAGAGAGAGAGAGAGAGATGTTGGTAGGAAAGCCAAGTATTGGGTGGTGGTTGTTATTGTTGTTGTCGGTGGTCCGCGTCACGCGATCAACTCGTCACGGGTTTCGTGTCGCTACCTGCAGCGCTAGCGAGTGAACGTGGCGAGCGCTGCAGCGGCCAGCGATTGGACATTGCGACGATATTGCTCGGTTCGGTTACTGTTGACGACGCCTTTACGACAACCTTTGCGAGAAGAAACAATCATGATGGCGCGACAGTGAGAGACACGTTGCAAAGTGTCGGGAGGGGTGATCGATCGAGGGGTCTCACCCCACCCCCCCGGTCCCCCGTCCCTGTTCACAGTACCTGTTGCGGCACGAGCAACGAGCTTCTGGCGGTGATCCTAATGATGTTGATAGCGGCACCATATTATACAATTTATGATTTATGAAACACACAATTGATGATTTATGAAACAACGACGACAACTGCATCCGGGGCTGAATAATACTAGAGAAGACTCGTCTGCTACGTGCCGGTAAACGTAGACGCACGCGTTGAGAGCTATTTGAGAGAAATTGTGGCCTGTTGTTGAAAAAATTTCAATTTTGCAAGCTCGATCTCAATGTAGGCTATATATATATATATCACTATTATATACAAATGTGTATATATATATATATATCACCATTATATAAAAATGTGTGTATACTACAATTTATCATGTAAATGTATGTATTGCTTCCGTATGCGTACTCGTGCAAAACGAACGTAACTAATCGTCAGATATGCGAGTACAATTTGAATTTGCATGGGCCCATTTACAAGCAAACGGTCCATTTACGAACTTATAACGCGCTACGGCTGTTAGAAGAGTGATTGGCACCGAAAATTATTGAAGCGTACATTCGAAAAGTGCATTAGGACTTCACGTTTTGTTGGTTGACGTAGAGTAGTTATGTCGTCGTGCTCGAAAAGTGAGTTAATATTAGGAACGCGCTTTGAACGCGTACGCGTGAACCTCAGGTGCGTCAGGATATATATATATAGGTGCATCAGTTCCTCGAGGCTTCTTGCTCTCGGACGCGTGTCAAGAATCATTCTCGTATTGCCGCGCTGAACCTCTACGGAAGAGGCTGCACTGTCTCAGAAAACGATCGTCCGCCTCCGTTCGACTTCTCGGTTGTGACTGTTCGAGCGGGCCGATTGTTCGCGTGATGGTCTCCCCGTTCCCACCCGGCCGATGTGTCAATAATGAACGAACAGATGGTGTGCTCATTACTCAAGGCTTTGAGTGCAACACCGCCTACCGTGCGTAAGATCGCCGTATAGCTCGCCCCGCATAAGTGTTCCGAATCGACACGTCCCACATCGGCAGTTTCGCCGCGGCCTAGGGGGTCAGGGTCCAAGCCGTCTGGTCTAATGTTCTCATCCTCACGAGACTCTAACGAGTAGCAGAATTTTCGACATTGTGGTGTGCCTGCTTCATGGGTGCCGCCTCATTGCAGATTAGCTTGTGACGATCGTTCGCATCAGCAACGTTCGTGCCATCACAACAACAGCAACAACAACAACGACGACGGAAAACACATGCACAGCGACAATAGCAGAAAATGCAAATTTGCAAACAACAGTAGAACGAGAGACATGCCTGCAAATATAGAGAGCGCAATGACATTCATAAGCTAACAATGGGAAATCCACAACAATTACAATGACGACAGCATTTAACTTCGACTGACAATAGTCGAGACAACGGCAGAAACCGAACAACAACAACATGGTTTTTGTCGTCAAGCTCCACTTCACCACAATGACAATACGAAGAGCAAAAAGGTCACAACCTGTTTCCACTGCACAAACACTCGTGTTGACTCTGAAAGACATTAGTGAAATCTCCTCCGCTTTGCCGCATCGGAAAACGAATGCCATCTCTAGCTAAAAAAATATGTTTCAGTAGAACACAGTGGTATTTATTAATGGTTTCAGTGAATTTCGTTTATCTAGATCGCAAAATCTGTTAGCGACGCGCACCTAATTCGAAAAGAAGAAAAACACCATTAATCAGTAAGATTCATCGTTATCTGCGTCATCGACCTCAGCCGATATGTCAACATGAACGGTTCACTAATTATTCGGCGATTCATCGATCACCAAACCGCGGCGAGGTGGTATGCCGTTCACGGAAACAAATGGCTGGCAAGTTATGCGTTTGTCAATTTGCCTAATCAGTGAACGATTGGGGTTTGTTATATATATATATATATATATATATATATTGGTTACAATGGCTAAATATCCCAATTCTCCCATTTTTCAATTTTAAACATGATTTATTGACATAACTACGTTTTGTCTATGGATTATTGAAGGAAGCAACAAATGCATATAGGAAATACTAAATAGTACCTAAGAAATACACAAAAATTACCTCATTCATGGCCGGCGGACGTTCAGTAGCGCAATTTAAAACCAGCATGCCCCGTCGTGGGCAAAGGTTGACATCTGCATTTTAATTAACTTTTGAAAAAGTACATAAAGCATAGCACAATTACTATCGCAGTACCAGCTGGGTTAACCTAATACAATACGTGTTAAATTCATAAATTTTCTCAAAGTTACGGCTTCTTCCCGGATTTCACAGTAGCGCGAATGCAACCAACAGAAAAACTTGTGCAACACATAACACATTACCATATTTGTTGGGATTTACACTGGAATAATTAAGCACTGCGTTGCATTCAACCTCACTTAATTTAACTCCTGTGCCAGAGAACATCATATAAATTACATATAAGCTAAGACACGCTATCTGTCAGACAGGTTAAACTGAGTTTAAAAAATCACGAGTTTAGCAGGTTCTTCTCTAACTCGCGAGCAGATCATTTTATAGAGGTAAGATTTCAAATCCCTCCAGGGAAAAGATGCCGTCAGGCAACATAGCCAGAGCATGACCACTAGAAGTTTTAAAAATGAAAAAACTTTAAAGTTGTACTTTGATGTGATGATTTACTGACAGCAGACCATTAAGTGGAAATGGGATGTGGATAGCGCTACACGAGATTTAGGAGTGCAACTCGCAAAAATAACGTCAAGTGTTTAGATGACTAACAGTGCGTCTACGTTTGTCTTGAGGAGAAGGCCCAGCGCGCGCCACAGTGTCCATGTGAGGCTGATATTTCATGCACTCGTGAAGTGCAAGCTCAAGCCTTTATTATTCTACATGTTATTTAACTTTGAGCCTTTATTGAGTCAAAGAGGGGATGACACAAATCCAAATGTTACATTCGATTCTCAACAACAAATGTAAGCCCCAACAACAAATATATAGCAAATTATTAAGAGCACAGAACATCCCCAGTTGCATGCCATTATGCAGTTTATTAGTTGGAATATATATGAGAAGGATCGCTCTACAGAAAAAGGTATATATATATATATACCTATTTTCTGTAGAGCGATCAAATTTTCAGACTACAAACCACACGCCACGAAAATACATTATTTACATGATGCGTTCGTGCAATATGCAACGGGATACTGTCTGCAAACATCTGAGGTTGCTAGTGCTTACGCAAGCATATTTTACGTCAATATTCGAATTACGAATCCGATTTTGCATTCGAAAGTGCGTCTTCGAGTGTAAATTTACAATGAGTTCTAGGTGTGAGGCTGATCGCTCAGTATCACACCTTTAAGCCACACGTTGTGCTCATTTTGATTGTACATAGCTGCAAATGAGACGAACAGATAGTATTATCTAAGCTGTATCTACGTTAATATCCAGTTGGAGCATCATCGTAACTCCGAGACCTCTACTTTATTGTTCGTACACCCATTTTACATAGCCCCATTTTACATAGCATCGACGGCACCGTTAACAGTATGTCTTTCCACATATGTCTCTGTATTTCCATATAATTTAAGATCATAACGATATAAGTTGTGAGCGATTGTATGTGGTATGACGTTTTTAATGTCAAGTATGAATTTACAGAATAAATAATGCCCTTGACAGGAGCCCCGCCAGACACCAATGGGCAAGATCCATACCTACTAAAAGCTATTATTTACTCTAATACAAACACCTCTACTAACTAAATAATTCGAGCTCCATTTAACTGAAGGTCTGTCTAATTATAGTCATAATAATATTGATAATGATCTAAGTTTAGGTAAAAGCTTTGGGTAGGTTACCTTGTCAAATGTCATCGACAAGTTAAGATAAATACAGTCGCGATTTTACTTCTTGTCATTGATATTTATAAGCCTGCCTGTCTAAAAATTAGTAATATCTACCTTATTTTTAAAATAAGGTTTCTGTTAAGAATGGTTAAAAATCATTTTCAATTAAAATATTCGATTTCATTAACTAGGTCCAGCGCATCCGGGGCCTTTTCAAAGGCCGTGGTACTCCTTTTAAAGCTTCGGATCATTCTCCATAATCTGCTCGAACTGACAAATACATTTACGCAGGTTTTCATTGGCGTGTTTTACTTTGTGCTAGCTCAGATATACATTCATTGATGACCAGATGCATTTTACATGCAAAGCAATTGTATATGGCGTCAACAGTATCAGAGTTTAAGAATAACTCCAAGAAATACAAGCAAGTTTTGCTTTAACCATATCATAGTCCTCATTTGAGAGATTAAATCTTCCCTCTACCTTGGCGGGAACTTTAGTACTAATAAAACGGTAAAGGAAATTGCATTATAATCCGAGAGAACGAAGAACAGGGATATTCAGATCAGTAATAAGCACTTTATCGACAAGTGTTCTACTCATCACTGGTTTAAATAAGGCCCTAATAATCACCATTATCAGCACGATACATTGTTACAAGTGTCCTATGCTGGCAGTTTTATATATGTATTGCTTTTATTCGTTTGACGCTGTGGTGACGGACAGGTTATTGTGTCTACTAGCTAGCGCAGACTGTTAAGCTGGTGCACGCTAGATTAGAAACGCATGCATTTCTAAAAATTGATTCAATAGTCCCTGACTCCGAACGGTAGAAAAGAGCCTAGTTTAAGTACACCAATTAATTGTGAACGACAAACTATAATCCTACCACGTTCGTACACTTAATTTTTGCTTGCAAAGTAATTTTTTTAAAAACAAATAGTCACGAACTCGCGGAACTTTCGACTCCACTTTCGTCGATACCTACCGGACCGGCCATCATCAAACTGAGCAGGGTATAAAACGCTTATCGAACCTAAATATCTCTCGATGCATGACAACGTGACCTTTTAAGCGCTTTGGAGAACTAGTGCGCCAGAGATATTGGGCGGTACCACATTACAAGTAGTCGCCTTTAACGACGTTATTTTTCGCGCTCTTCACGGGGCCCACATTCCGGCAGTGAATGTCGGCCTCAGTTGGCCTCAGCGAGCTGAGGCCAGACGGAAAAACTCTCACCTCCTAGGCTCGAGGTCGTCTCCTCGTTTGGGATGCTACAGTGTCATGTACGCTGGCCAAAAGCTACGTTCAAAACACGAACCGTGATGTGGGTGCGGGCGCCCGACTCGCAGAGAACCGAAAATTGAAGAAATACCAGGAATTAGCGTCGCAATGTAGAGTTCAGCCGATCACCATAGAGACCTTTGGCCCGATCGGACCGGGGTATATAAAATTTGTTAAGGAACTGGGCCGGAAAGTCAGGACCGCCGCGCTAGCGTATACCAGTTGCGTTCAGCGCGGCTCAGCGCGGCTACGCTGCGGCTGTGGAAGAGTCTCTTCCGTCAGCCGCAAGGCTTCCGGAGATCCCGTAGAAACTGCTTTTATTCCCCATAATTGTTTGCTAATAACAATAAATGCCAGATACATTGATAACCTCTGAAAAAAAATAGTAGTCTCGTTCTTCTTGTATAAAGACAGGACTGTCGTGTCTTTGAGTGGTGCCGGGGACACGCCTGTCTGAGCCATCCATAGCAAAATGCCGATTAACTTCTTCTGCAATCGGCTGTGAGTCATTTAATACAAAATTCGAACGATATTAAGGCAAAGGCGGCCGACCGTTTATTAGAGCTTCATTTTTTGCCCTACGGATAATTACTAAATTTTTAAACTTGACGACTATTGCGACCACGTCTACTAACACAATCCATATATGATGCGTTCTTACGCAGGACGGAGTACATTGAGGTACTTTAAAGGCTATTTACATACGCCACTAAAGTCTCATTTTCATTGAGTTTACTTTAGCATGACGACAGAACTTGTTTATTGGAATTCTAAAGCTTCTTCCGGTAGTCATTGGCGTCCGAAACCTCAGCAGCTAACGCGAACGTTTTGTCATTTGCTTGGAGTGGGATATCCTGAAAGCCTTTCACGCTAAGCTCGGATTAGTGACGTCAGAAACCCCTGGATACGACGTCTGCCGAATACGTTCCAAAAAGAAGTTATTACTTTCTCTATAATGCTTTCTGAAGTTGTCCGAGGGTTTTCCTCTAATACGTTTCTCGGAACTCGCATCTTGTTTTGGTAGAAGAACATCGTGAAAATGGTCTAAGAACAGAGACGTAGAAAGAATAGCTGGCGGCGAAGAATATACTGGAATAATTTGCTACTGCTGATACACGATCAATTGATACACGATCAATTGAAAGGTAGACTCATCTTGTCTATGATATGACTAATTTTCTTCTTGCAAAGAAACGAACAGTAGTCCCCTTGAGGAGAGTCTTTTATTTGTAATTTATTTTGTGTATTACAACATTATGGTCGCATAGTTTGTAAGGTTCGTAAGGCTAAAAGCTCGTGTATAATATGTCAAAAATATTAACAATTGCACTTCCCCAAAATCAGACACGTGTAATACCCTCCACTGAGAGGTAGACATATAACAAGTCGATTCGTTTTATTGTACATAATGTAAAATTATTACAAATATGGTTGATGCGATTAGAAAAGAGTGCAACAATGTAATCCTTAAAAACGAAGCACCTATGCTTCACTAGAAGTCGCATCGAAACGAGACCCCTCATTTTTCATTCCAGAAAATCCGTCAGAGTTTCGAGCTGACATGACTTTTTCAGAAGTCCACTCGTACCCGCATTTAACCGTTCATATTCGTGAATGCTCGTAACACAGGCCGCATCAATCGTGAAAAGTGAAATAAGTTGCCTCACGTCAGGAAAATGAATGACACAGCAAGCCCATATTGGTAGGCCCGTGTTTTAGGGGCAGTATACGCGCATTTGCTTGCTGCGAGAGCTTGTCTCTATCTATGTGCGTACACATAAATGCGTTGTGGGCTGGTGAGACTCGGTATCGTGTCGCCCGCTTAAATATTCCAATTTGAGTATGAATAGTGATATAAATGATGTGGAGTGACTAATGGCGCTTGCGCGTTTGTATGTCACCGTTTCGGATGCATGCGCAGGGTACGCCTGAACCCCGAAGAATACCTTTATTTATATATTTAGAAAGATGGCTCTATATTTAGAAAGATGGCCTCGAAAGTGTATGCGTCAAGTCTAAATCGAACGAGCGATTCGACGCATCAAGAATCGAACGAGATTCTTGATGCGTCTGCGTCACTGGCAGATAGCAGTGTCTAGTGTGGGACTCAGCAAGCTGTATATATATATATATATATATATATATATATATATATATATATATATATATATATAGACATAGCTGAGGCTTTCTTGCGCATTGTTAGCGATTTCACTGTCAACGCAAAGGCACCCGAACTTTTGAACAGTTGTGCTGAGAAATGGAAGCAGAACTCTGTGAAAATCTGTACACGTTTAAAGCCTCGACTGATATAATCTTGGGCTCTTCTCATAGCTCGATGTTTTTGCGTTGCACAGAACGTTCTCTCGGCGATGAACAGCTCAGTGCTGTACAGCGAACGAACTGTACGAGTGAAGCATATTATCACTGTCGGTCTATTCGTAGCCGGTCACGCAACGGCCGCGGGAAACGGATTTTAGAACAGAGCGGCAAACGAGGCGGGGCACACGAAACCAGAAACAAGATAAGCCGGTTTAAATAGACAAAATGTCTTTTTTTCAATCTTAGGATAGCAAGCCGAATTTTCACTTTAACTTGCTATTCTTTCTATTTCAATGCAACTCTCAGGGAAGCGCTAATTCTCTCGGCCTGCGGTAATGTGTGGAAATAATCCGGATGAAGATATATATATATATAATATGTAAATCGATCCATTCATATATATATAATATGTAAATCGATCCATTCATATATATATATAATATGTAAATCGATCCATTCATATATATATATATATATATATATATATATATATATATATATATGAATATATATAATATGTATATCGATCCATTCATATCCTCCCCACCTGCTCAGGCTTGCAATTGCATGGCAGTACTTTGCCAAACCAGTGACGCCTACTATCTAACCGACGAGCGCCTTCCACTCTGTCTCGTCGACAAGTGTTATTCACTTATTACTCAGACATGGCTATTACTATCCACTCGTTTTCACTAGCCCAGAGGCTGAAATCTTTTTTTCTAGAGATCTAAGCGAGATGTATTTCCAAGCGCGTCCAATTCGAGCACAACAATGGATAGTTGGGCCTGCCGAGCAAAGCACCGTTCCGCTCCGCAGGTTCCCCGGAGCGTTCTACGCGCTCGATCACCACGTCGCAGCTACAGAGGGGCTTGCCTGAGTGGGAGGACTTTACTCTAAAACACGGCATTTTGTGTGGATTTTGGCGTGTTGTTCTCACTGTTTATAGCTGGCAAAACGTTCAGATCGATCGTCACCCGGGCGACTGTGTCGGCCAGGTATGGAGTTGCACTGTCCAGTCTTTCGCTTCTCTTCACCCGGATTGTTGTCACCACACATTAACGCAGTCCGAGAGAATGAACGCTGCCCTGAGATTTGAGTTGAAATGGAGAATAGTGAAGTTAATTGAAAATTCGACTTGCTTGTAAGACTGAAGTAACTAATACGTACGAACCAACATTTTGTCTATTCTAAGCTTATTTTGCTTCTAATTTCGTGTGCCCCCTTTGCCGCTCTGCTCAAATACGTTTCCCGCAGCCGTTGCGTGGCCGGCTAAGAATATACTAACTGTGATAATATGCTTTACTCGAACACTCCGTTCGCTGTGCATCACGGAGCTGTTATATATATTATATCACTCAAGGCTTTAAAAGTGTACGGAGTTTCGCAAGGTTTTGCTTGCATTTCTCAGCACAAATGTTTAAAAGCTTGCGTGCTCTAGCGTTGACAATGTCATCGCTAACAATGCTTAGGATAGCCTCGTGTATGTTTAATAACGGCTATATATATATATATATATATATAAATATATAAGAGGCCACCGACGGGACTGAGATCTGTCAACGACAAACCCCGCCGGCAAGAATGAACACACAAACTTTTCTATAATATTATAGGTGTCTGTATAGATGATAGACGTATTTTGCACGGCTCGATCCCCCACGGCTTCGATGTAATGCCAAAGTAATACCGAGCCTGGGGGGGTGGGGAGGAATCCGGGTTTAGTGGGTTTGCGAGTCTCACACTAGTCACGCAGGCTGCAAGTGGCGCATGTGCATCATGCATTCCCGAAACCTTCCAGAACAAAAAAAAGACGTATTTTGCACGTCTCTTTTTGAAATTCAGTAAGACGAGTCGTATTTTGTCTTAGTTAAACTTAATGTTAAATGTCTGTTTGCGATGACTAGGTATGGGACAAGCATTTGTATTCTGCACAGAAAACAGCTTTTGGAAAGAAATTTAGGCAGACGCGAAAAAGTTTGTACCAATCGAGACAGTGCGCACAGCCCTAGTCTCCTCTTATGGAGAAGCGGGTGACATCTGGAGACTGTTTGTCTCAATAGCAGTAGTACCCTTCCACTTTAAGATTGTTCCAAGGGTGATGTATGGTCTTAAAAAAAGCATGAGTACACCTCACTTAGGCCAACTTTGGTTTTGACTGAAAGGTATTTCACAATGTACATAAAGCGAGTACTTTGCTTGTCAATGCGGGTAAGGGGCCGCTTTGTGTACCTGATGACACCGGTTGTAGAGATAATTTGACAGAGTTTCAAGACGTACAGTATCATTCAAAAGTTTTTGTCTCATAATTAGTAAACAAGGTTGAACATGTCCGATGACAGGTTGACGACCAATATCTCTGCAATGCCTCCTACCTCTACTACCGGTCATACGTGTGACAATCGCCACGTCTATTCGATACACATAGTTCATGGCTATCATCACTTGGCCTGTTGAACTACGAACTTCCACGAGGAGTCCACCGAGTGTATTTGTCGACTGTGCTCTAAAAAAAAAGTATTCTCTGGGCTGACTCTCAGCCAAGATATAACGTCCATGGGATTGCTTTTGGCAATGCTTCATAGACGGAACCCCATTAATAGAAATGTGCAACGGTGGGGCTCGAACCCGCGTACCTATGTGTGTCCTCCGGTCGCGAGGCGCGACTGTGCTCTCAAGCGTGTACGAAGCAGCTTGCCTGGCCCTTACAACGACACCGCCGCACTGCCTCTCTCGAATGGCCTGCCGAGAGCAGCCGCCAAAAGTATACGTGTCAAAGTTGCATGCATACTCAATGTAAATCAAACAAATGTGAAGATCAAACAAGTCATGGCGAATTACTACTTGCGAGACGTCACTAACACCGCAATAAAACCTGTCTCTGTTTGCTGCTCTCCCTGGTTCCAGCTAAACCTGGGAAAATGGATTGGTTGGCCTCTGACACTGACAACTCGTATGCTTTTTTTTTGTTTTTTTTTGTATTAAATATTGTTTTATGTTACAGTTTTATTTGTTTATATGCAAGAGGCAACAATTGTATCCTTATGAACGTGTACACCAGATAAATTAAGTGGAAACGTCACATATCCTCCAGGTTTGGGCGTGTCCAGTCTAGCAGAGTTTCACGCACAGAGGTGGCGTTACCCCGCTGAATGTCCAGCGATAGTCTCTGGTGCAGGTACTCGATAGCTCTAGGGTCGCCTGTCGAACGATTGAGCGCCTTGCCGACACGTTGAATAAGTTTGTGCGTCTTCGGGCCAGGTCCCCCTAATGTCTCGAATGCCAGTGGACGAAAGTCGTATGCTTACAACGTGAAAGCGGCGAATTGCACCAGAAAACTTACACCATCAGAAGGTTCAGTATAGTCAGTATACTCCGTACGAAAAACTATCAGTTTAGGCCTCAAGCTTCCTCGAGTACGCTCCGGGGTAACCAGAAGTGGCATTTATAAAATCGCGCAAACAATGAGATGGCCGACTGCCATGCGCATGCTTTTAGGTTATCAATCCGGCTTGTTCGGATTATCTACTTATTTTTATGCTCGACAAGAAATGAATAACATTTGAAAGGCTTATCTTAGCCGTCTGTCTATGCATATTGTCTAAGGCGGGAATCCTATGAGCGCGTGTCTCACAGAGACGACAGTAGTGCAGCAGACAGTAGTTTTGCCCAAATCTACTTCTGACCCTGCCTGTCATGATTGCAATAATCTAGTCTAACAAAATTATATATTCAGTTTGACAGTTACATAACTTAACTAAAAATATAATTATTAATTAGAGGCATGCCACGTTAGTACTTTCCTCTGAACACAACGTGTTTTTATCATATTGTGTTCAGAAGGGAAGTACTAACGTGGTTATTAATTATTCTTATAATTAATAAATAATAATTAATAATTAGACACGGGCGATAGACTTTTCTGTAAAATGCCCTGAATAGTTACATTTGTTTGAATTTATGTTATTATGGTAATTTCAAGTTCAATGAAGATTTATTGAAGAATAATTTTGACGCCCGGAGAAGACGGTCCCATGCAAAAAAATATATATATATTATTATATATACAGTGTGTGACGGATTTGAAGAAGGAAAAAACGGAATTGTAGAGCTCGTTAAAGCAAATGTTTTTTCCAATGGAACATGGTCTCTACATTGGCAATATTTTGCAGTGATACAATTCGCAACCAGACCCAGCTTTGCACCAGCTTGCGGTTCAACACGACCTGTTGTTGTTTAAGCCCCAAGCGGACCCCTGCGGGAAATTTATTGCTTGCAAATGTCAGAATTACATGTTCCATTGCCGTTACAACATGGGTATGTGGATTCTTCGTTTTCACCCGAACAGCTTCGGACACTTCATACGGTATAAGATTAGCTAACGTGGCAGTTTCTGATATAGAGAAGTACACCCTAGAAATCTTGCCCTTTATTGGAGGAGCAAGTTTCGCTTACTCTCACAAATACCTTTACTTTGGGAACTTTTATATATATATATTTATAGTAGTCTTTTCACTGCAAAGTGCTTACATTTTACTCTAGGCATTCCATCATTTTATAATATCCCAGGGCCTCATCGGCTGTCGCTGGATGTCGCTATTAACTTTTTTATCTTAAAGATTGTATCGGCCACTACTTACGGGATACAGGTCGCATGGCCCCACCGAAAGCGAATCTGGAAGTACTTGCCAAAATCAAAGCCAGCTTTCTAAAAATAGTGCTAGTAGTCCACCGCACTAGCCGCAACCGGTTTGTTAATCTGTTGGCCTCGACACCACTCTTTGAGGAGGATCGCAGAACAACCTATGTCTTACCGAGAACGGAGGTCTTCAAGAATCATCTTGCTGAATGGGAATACAAATTTGCGAATGTTGATTGACATTTTTTATGAGACCAGAGCGATGACCACAAACAACTAAGAAATTACCCATGTTGTAAAAACAGGTACTTCGTTACTGGGCTGCAAAACATGGATTTCATATGAAGTAATATGTATACGAAATGGGCTGCACCAAATATCGATCAAGTGTGAATGCAAGCTATAAGGACAATCGTGTCATATGAATCATCCCCAACATTGTACAAAGGCAATATCGCGGATAAAGGTGGTGTAGGAGAACTGTAGCACATATGTGCATAAACCAAATATTGGTTAATAAACAATACACTTATATATAGACACGGGCGATAGCCTTTTCTGCAAAATGCCCTGAATGATTACAATCGTTTGAATTGTCATAATTATGAAAACTTTAAGCTCAATGAGTAATTACTCATTATTATTACAATTTATTCTAGTTTACTAATTAAAAAACATTTATTAATTTTATTACAAATTATTTCAGAACATTTAAAAAAAATTGCCATATGGAGAAAACGGTCCAAAAAAAAAAAAAAAAAATATATATATATATATATATATATATATATATATATATATATATATATATATATATATATAATTGTCCCTGATTCTTCTGCACGTAGAGCAAGCACAAACACCTGTGAAATACCCTGAAGAATCGCAGACGCATGAACCAACCGACCACAAAATAATCTCAGCGCGACTTACAGAACTCGAATGTAAACGACCCGCACTCCACAAAAGTAGGCGAGAGCAGACTACGACGGCATCTAGTGTCGTTGTCACCTTGATATATTTGATATATTGAGATACTTGAGATATTTGACTTTGGGCGCTCCTGGTATTCGAACAAGGCAGCTAGTTTGCAAGGGCGGTACCTTGTTAAACCTGTTAAACTCGCTTTTGTTTGAGGCACACTTCCAAAACATGGGCTTGGTTTGGCCTAGACAGAACGGACACGTAATAGTCACCATACGCGCCCGCTAAGCTTATCGAAATACAGTTGTCGTTGTCGATACCCATGCTGTGAATGCTACTCATTTTACACAGCTTTAAACCACTTTGTTCCAAATTGAACACAGTCTTGCTTGAACCTCGACAAATTTCCGCAACTCATGTCAAACAAGTCTTCCATTTTCTTTAAGTAATCCAAAAGTGGATCTTGGCAGTAGCAGATAGTCAATGAGTTATGTGATCTAATTTGCTCAATCTTCGTAACGAGAGCAAATTCGTTTTGAATTTAGACGTGACTGCGAGCAATTTCAATGCAAAGTAAGCGTATTGTTTAGTCAATTTCACGTCTCTTAGGTGGGTTTCATGATAGTAATCGTTGGGGGTTACTGTGTCCCTCTAACGTTAAGGATATGACGGACCGTTATTGATTCAGTCAATCGTATAGTTTTCATTATCTTTTCAAGACATCTTCGGCAGATGTGTCCGCTGGTCTTGTTAGGAGGCGGCCGCAAAGATGAGCCCTTTCCGGTAGCTAACAACTTTGTGCTCACTTGTGCATTAAGCCACGCCGAATTCGCTGGCATAATCTGCGTATTACATTTAGTTAATTACAAATTGAACAGAATTGTCTCTGAAGCTTTACGCAACGGATTCAGCATCTATTTAACTCGCAAAACTGCTTAGCTTTTTATGCTTATCCTGCCTAATGCGATCTACAGACGTGAACGTGAGTGGATGTAAAAACGTCCAATAATATATCTAGAAATGGATCGATACAACCTTTAAGCAGTTATTTCATTTAATCACATTGTCCATAGACACCGTTCATGTATGACTTGTGCGTCAGCCGCTTGCCAGGGTGGTCAGACTTTGGTTTTTTTTTCGGGCTGACCCGCAGCCAACATTTACCGTCCACGGGTTTGCCTTTGCATTGCTTCGTAATACGGGCACCATAAATACATATGTGCAACGATGGGGATCGAACCCGTGCATCTATGTGTCTCCCTCGGTCGCGAGGCGCACGCGAATGCACCACGCCACCGGGCTCGCCGTGGATAGTCAGTCTAGGACTGGCCCATTTAGCCAACGACTTCACCGCCGCCGCCGCTACATTGCCTCTCTGGGTTTATCAAAATTGAGATCGTCTGCCGAAGAAACTCGCCTTAACTCTGATTTCTCATGGTGTCACTCAGCCTAGCGCCGATGCGATTAAACGAGCTTTCGCTCATGGCGCCTCCAGGCCCCTCTAACGCCTCAAAACGGAAGGGTGTGAACTTGTAGGCGTGTGCAACGTTCGAGTACTACTTTTCCACGTTTCCGCTTTCTACGACGTTCTCGCTTTCCGCCTTCCGCGACAATCTCGGTCTCTGAAGCATCGCGGGAGATTCAGCCAACCGGAGAGCTCTGCCAAAAGCGTCGTTGATGCTCATTCTGCATTTTTCGTCGCACAGCCACCGTTATGGCTGCATTACGATAGATGACGTACCATAGCGCCCACCGGTTTCCCGCATCTGCACTGATAGGGTTCGACCAACGTTGCGTCCAGGTGAAGATCGACACAGGTTCTCATAATATTACTATGGAGCAATGTTCTCAATGGAACACGATAGTAAAAAAGTATAGCCAGACCTCTGCGCCCGTTGCTGACACTGCATCCAGGTGAGCTCTTGCAGTGTCATTATAAGCGGAACGCATCAAGCCGTCAAACTGCTTTGCGGACAGATGAGTCAGCCACACATGCTGATAATACGTGTTCTTCGAAGTTGTATCTGCTGCGGACGCGAGATCTTTTCTTTCCTCGCGAGCAAGATTCTGATCTCTTCCAGACTGGCAGACCTCCATCTGAGGCATCGATGCCACTAGCATCTAGAAGTAGTAGACTCAGGATGACAAAATTGGGTACGGGGCCCAATCGTTCTTTTGATAACGAGAGAACTTGCCTCTGTTTTAGAGTCATGCTAGAGCTTCAGGTCGATCAATTGTTCTACCGTCGTTACGGCGACGTCGTTGAATTCCCGCAGCTTATTAGTACAGTCGATTAGGTCCATTCCTCTCTGTATGTGACCGAACCTGGAAGCTGAAAAGGCAAACACAAATCCTGGACTAGAAAGAACCCGCTGTGTGACCCAACTAGTTTTAATCGACCGCATGCACGATTGTGCTTAGCAAGCCAGGTGAGCAGGAATACAATACTTATATACAGCGGCAGTAATATAATATATGTATATACACGTGTTTACTTATTGACAATCTAAGTTTATGCACGTACAAAGCAGACTAACGCTCCCGGATATGAATGATGTATTATCCAACTCTAGCTTTGTTGCCCACGCAAGACTATGCGCCGTACGTGAACCGTCCCACACAGAAAGCAGGCACCAAAAGAGGCCTTCATTCATCCTGCACTTGACAGGTCACCAGCGCCCAGCATTCACACTCTCGTTCAGCTTTTTGCGCGGCGCGCGCGCGCGCGACCGATCGGTCCACCAATAATCATACTAGATTGCAGTAGCGACGAGTCAGCGAAGGCACGCCACCCTTCTGCTGACATCGCTCGTGTTTCGTGTCACCACGCTGTGTTCTTGAGATTGACACTGGGCAACTACATATATATATATATATATATATATATATATATATATATATATATATCATAATGGTTAACTTTTATTAAGAATACAAGTAGAACTACAATTGTCTGCCGTATATACGAGTTTATTCACACGCGTAATTATGCATTATTTGCTTTATCCCGTGCAATTTGTCATTGATTTAGATGCGTATATATATTTAGAAAATTCTTTGTTTTCGACACTAAGTGATGTGTATTACACGTGTGCTTACGAATGCACGTAGGTATTTATCAAGAGATTTCGTCACGATGGATGGTTTCGGTTCCCAACATCCTGAGTTCACTTGCGGCCCAACAAAAATGTAGTTGCTCACTCTTTACATGCATAAACAACTAAGGTTGTACTGCACAACTGTGGGAGGACACTTTTTAAAAGGGTTGACTAGATTTGTTGGAGTTGCCCTGAAGTTTTTCCTGTAATATATGCTAATTTATATATGTTCTAGTATTATTACTTAATCAAAACGCCCTGTGGCGCCTTGGGCCCTGAAGCCATGGGAAATGTGTTTATGATTTTGCTTTCAAGTTACTATTTAGTAACTGAAGCGTTGCTTGTACTGAGCAAACATAGCTGACTTGCTTGGCAATGTCAAAATGGATACATCGAAATGGTGTTCTAAGATTATTTACACTATAGTCCGGCCCTCTACAGAACTGAGAGCAACTCTGGCTCTATGCATCTAGATGATACTTTTATAGGCACATAAATGTGCTACTTATAATAATTAGTCACTATTGACGTTATTGTGATAAATTGCTTTATACGCGTCTATTACTTGTCAGGATACTTAGCTCTCGAGCTCCTCCCGCAACTGTCCTGCGTCACGGGGCTCTTCCACGATCGTAAATCGTCTGCTGTCGCTACCCTGCAATCCCTTCGTAATATCCTGTGTGTTCCGCCGAATGAGGCCCAGGCGCCGACAATGCAAGTTGGCCTACACCGATAGAAGGGCACGAGAGAGTGTTCATTAGGTCCTGATGAATAGCTTTCCGAAGCTGGCGCCACGGAGTCCAGGTCACGTCGTAGGATTCGAGCCGCTCACGAGGCCCATTAGACCCGTCTTCGACAATATGTGCGAGACGATGTCAATGCCCTCGACGAAACGTCGCCTGACGCAAAGCCTGCCTTTTCGGACTACGATACAAACGGCAACCTATTGTGCTACCCAGTGTACTTGTAGCATTTATTAGTTAGCAGAAGGCAGTGTTTAGTGCAGTGGCGGCGTAAACAGCTATACAACTGACTATGGGAGTATACTTATTTGGCGAAACGCTGATTCTTCTTTTAAATATGATAAAAGAAGTACACTATAACAACCGTGCGGGGATATCTAAGCTGGTGCAGGTTCATTGAGGCATATCGAGCAGCTCCGCCTGGACTTGCTAGTTGGTTTACGAATTGGTGGTTGACGAAAATGGGCTACTTGACAGTGAATTAAAGGTGACCTCTCATTGATGTGTCTTCGATAACTTCGACCCTAATTAGTCCAGTGGTTTCTCAAAAAGAAATTCGTCTGCACTATTACGTCATTTAAAAAAATCATTATTATATTTTAACATGCTTGTGCCTACATGCGCATAAGAAAAACACAAAATAAATATGCATACGATTATTTCACATTTAAATATAGTTCATAATTTAAATAATAATAATAATAATGTTTAGATATTTAAACTGCAAATTCTGGCGGACATTCGCGTCTCCATGCCGGAGTTGTATGTGCACCTCTGCGCTTACCTACGTTACACTATAAACAGGTTTTCAAAATTAATTATTATATATTCGCTCCATTGGCATTATTAATAAATTCGATCTTGTAATGATTATATTTTTAAATGCTTGTGTCTGCAGGCACATCAGAAAAATACAAAATAAATATGTATACGACAATTTAGCATTTAATTATAGTTAATAATAAAATAATCATGCTTTGATACTTAAACTGCAAATTCTGGCGGACATTCGCGTCTCCATGTTGTATGCGCATCTCTACGCTGGCCTACGTTACACTATAGACAATTGTTTACACCCCGTTATGAGTTATATAAAATGTTGTTAAGATAATTTAAAAAAAAACAGTTTTTATAATATCAAACAAGCAAAATAGATTAAGACTTGTTTTGGGCCTCCACCGATCTTTGTCACGATTAGAGTTGTCTTAAGCACGCATACATTCCTCTATTTTTTAGAACTTAGCATATATATATATATATATATATATATATATTCTTCTATATATATATATATATATATATATATATATATATATATATATATATATATATATACGTACGCCAAATGTCAGAAATCTGAGTCCACTTTAGGGGGAAAACCCCATATAAATAAGACAATCACAGGGGAGGTTCCTTTACCCAGCCCAAACGCCGTGTTGTTCACCGAGGAGACCTCGGATTGGGCAAGGTCTAGTGAAACCTAGACGAAGCTTGCTAGACAAAACTGAACGACGACTATGATATCCTTCTTAACGGTGTGTGGCTGTAGAGTCGAGTGGACGGGAGTTCTGTTTAACTTTTTTTTAAGTTCAAACCACTGGGAGCTGATGGGAGGAGTAAAAAGATACTCAGTTATTTTCCAAGTTGGCGTTAGTAGGATATACGAGTACTGGCTATGCGAGATAGCCACGATGACGCGTTATAATTGGAAGCGCCGTTGAAAAACTTTGTCCGAATATGTTACGTGTATACTTCACGAAAAACGAAATACAAACAATCTGCAACCGCCCGCCTGAATGACTTGAGTACAATGTGGTACACACACATGGATTTAAGAGTATCGGAGATATGGTTCGTTAGTTCGCGCATATTTCTGGCACTGCCCTGTATTGTTGCGCTGGAGGTCGATGGAAAGACGCTAAATTAGGGGGGACTCTGTTTCAGAATAAGCCGTGGTATGGGTTGCGCGGTTTCCAACTATGTCAAGGAGCTGTGGTGTCAATGGTCTCGGTTCCTTAGGGACTGAAACGTGAGAGGGATATAAGCGCGAAGGTCGCATACTTGTGAATATCTAAAGCTTACGTGCTATGCACTATATCTCACGTGCAACGCTGAATCAATGTGTAAGACTACTGCATTCGTATGCGTCACTAAGATAAACTTGGCTTACCATTGCGTTTCAGTGAAGTGCACTGCTGACAGAAGTAAAGATGAATTATTCGGCCTTCTTTGAATCAACATCATCAACATGTATGCTACTTGCATTGAGTTTATTTTAGCAGTACTTTTTGATTTGCGAATAGTTGTACTACCTTTCGCAATTTAAATAAACTACTTATTCTGTGATTTGTCTTGATCTTCATTGCTATGTCTTATATAGGCAGACCATTGACCAATTAAGTAGAGCTAAGCTACGCCTAATATATATATATATATATATATATATATATATATGTAAATCTCAAGCAAAAACACAGTTTATATCAATAATGGGGTATTACAAACGGAAAAGAGAATAATCCACTCATATAAAGTGTTATTGCGCGTATTGTGTTAGGCCTAAGAAATTATTTTAAATTAGCTGCGCCAATATAAGGGCACTTTTGGCAGAACTCTTAAATCCCCAAAAAGTTACCTATTTACAGAATATCTGATTGTAAACGCTCTGCTGCACTAATACACAGACAGAGTGAAACACAGCCAGAAGCGGTGGTTATTATTTGCTAATCTCGGTATGTATTTGCCTCTATACTTTTAATGAAGAAAATCGTTGCCAAAAGGCTTTGTATCGTTTTGGTGCCGCTCGTTGCGTGTCGGCTAAAATTGCTTCTGTTGGGCATTCGATGTCCTTGGCTCCCACCAGAGAACGCTCGAATGTCCCTAATATGCACCTACCATCATATCGATTGACTGCGACTTTGTTCCAGCTTACCGCTGTTACTCGGTTGAGGGTTAACGTCATATCCTTACAAATATCATAAAGTAGTGTAGCTTTCACGTTAAGTTTGGATGGACAAGCCATTTTAACATTTTGCAGCTCTGAAGTAGTCATCTAATAGAAATAATAACGGTTATGTGCACAACCACGGCTTCCTATTTACGTCACAGCTCAGTTGAGCCGGGGTGGATAGCAAAGCACATGGACGCCAGAAAACGGATCAAATACGCTGGACTGGAATCAAGATATAGTTTTGTGCCTATTGCCATGGAGACACTAGGACCAATCAGCAAGGAAACTGAAGTTTTCCTCAAAGATTTGAGTAAGCGAATTCAGGAGAGCGTTGGGGGCGTCATGGAGTGAAGCAATTTGTGATAGGATTTGCAATACGTTCACACCTAACAACTGTAACATTGTTTAACATGTAATAACACAATAATACTATTATAAAAATAATGATAATCGTAATAATACTAATTGTTACAATAAGAGTAAAATAAAACATTGTAAAATTGAACAGAATGAGTCGCTACAGTTACGGTAACGTCGTACGTAGACTATAAATTGATTTTAAAGAACGATCAAATGATTGCTGAAACTCTCATTTGTAGTCACATTGCTTTTATCAGTACAATCATGAGCCTAATCATTTAAAATTTTAATCGATTTTGTGACCTACTGGAAGTGCTGCGTTTCCAACACATTGAACATAATTCAGCACATATAAAAGTACACAGACCTACATGAGATTCGTCTGGTCCAAGTTGCAGTCTCAAGCTAACTCTTTTTTTTTTTACAGGAGACAAGGTACAGAAATGCATAATGCGCACCGCTTTGTCTGGGTAGGGTGGAATTCTCAAACCCACTACAGACCTGATGGTCCCCTAACCTACACGTCCGCAACATTTGTACAGAATAAGTTATTTATATATAGTTTTTATGACACTCTACCTGCACCGAAACATAGTGACGGACGCCTTCGGTTTGACAAGGAAAACCATACACTTCCAGATACGATATATATGGTCTATCACCAGCCTTTGACTTTTCATGTATGCGTCCCGCCAAAACTCGCGGTTGGTGCAGACCGCTTTCGTGGGACATTGGGTTTGCGGGGTCCTGTTGCAGTGATAGATGTTTCTTAACGTGACCTAGTCGGTTTAAATTCGAATAGGATGATATATGCGTCAAAAGCATAGTGAGTTAAAAGTAATAGAACAAAAAACCGCCCAACCAAGTACCACTAGCGACGTATAAAAATCATTCTTTGTTAATACTGGCATTAACGTGTCCTTCTCGTACGTCAGGGGAATATTCAATAGTTCACGGTTATATCGAGCCTGCTCGTTTGTAGGCTATATTTATAAAGTTGAATTGTCGAACATATGCTTGACCCTTCTTTGTGCGCCAGCTTATGCTATGCAAATACTCAGGGTCTAAAAGAGGTTCAAAATATGTAATGGTTGTGGTCTATTTTTATTTATCAACTTGTTTATATCGCAATGCAAGCGTTTATGAAGCTCTAATAGACATTATTCGTTTGCTAGCATTTGTCACTCACTGCCCAATTGCCCGTTGTAGTACCAATAGGCACCATCATCGTCAATTTTATGTTGATAAGTACCTATCGCACCACCGCTTCCTTACGGCAACATTCCCTACGGCGTACGCATGCTGCTGCCTTTTGAGAATCGTAGCTCTAAAGAGCAACTAGCATGAATCAGAGGCCATCTACCAAGCGATTTTGCTGGCTGCGCAGCCTAAAGTGTCAAAAAAACGAGAACGTGCGACAATTGCATATATGACTTAACTGCGAGTGGTGGAACGAAATCGATCGGGACCGCATAACTCAACTCGAATGCATCGCAAGTAACATAATAGGTAATTACTGAAAAAAAAAAAAAAATTAACTAGCCTACGGCGTTTTGCCTTGCACACAAAGTTACTGTTCGACGAAGCTGAGTGTAACGGTTTTAGTTCAAGCACAACATGTCAGTACACCCAATAGAAATACTTCCAGGAGATTTCCGGCGCGATTCTCTTATTCACGAGCCTGGCCAAAGCATTGGCCAAAATATGTCATCGTCAATAGTAGTATGGCTCATCGATGCAAGTACAAGTCGAACCTGCATCAAAAATTGTAAGTTTCCTAGAAAAGAACGACTTCTCTAGTTATAATTGTCAACTTATTATACTTGTCTTGCGTCTTGCCAATTGCCTACTATCTCCAGACGAGAGGCCCGTACAGCAACGCTCTGACGTTTTAAGGTTCGCTCAGTAGCAGAACATGAGTTGTTGTCGTTTTCACTGTTGTGTTTGGTTCTGCCGCTAACTCGCTAACGCTGGCGTTTTTCTGGCGCCCGATCACAGTATCAAAATGCGAGTCGAACAATGGCTGTCGCGTTGTGCTTTGCGGCTGGGCTGCCGCCAGACTCAGTGGATAGCCTGTGAAGCTTTGTGACGGACTAAAGGGCGTTGACGTGTGATACCGCTGCTGCATGAGGTGACGAATGACGTCGAGCGCACCTCCTCGCGAAGGTTTCGGTGAGGTTGTTGTGTTTGTCATGGTGGTAGGAGACATCAGCGATAGCATCTGCAAGCCCGTTGTTGTTGCTGCTGCTGCTGCCGCTGCTCTATGGCCGTGGGCGGCGTGAAGCTGACCCAGTCGTGTGGTGTATGCGGTACTGGCAATCGAGTGGAAGACGGGCGGAGTAATTGAGGCGGTCGGCCGTGCTGATACAGCCGCCGCCGCCGCCGCCATGGGCGCCAGATACGGCACATACTGATAGTGTAGCAGCTGCGAAGGTTGCGCCTGTAAGATGGTCATAGTGGGCGTCGGCCGTCGTCCTACCAAGGCCGGTCCTAACGGTGTCAGCGGCGGTCTTGCCGAACCATAGACCATAGGATGCCGAACCATAGGATGTGACGGAGTGCCGTACACTGACGAGGAGGCGACTGCCGACAGTATAGGGTAGCCTCGATAGCCGCCCATCTGTGGGAAGATTTGCTGCTGCTGCTGTTGATGTTGCTGAAGCTGGAGGTGCGAATGGTGGTAGGCGACGCTTGCAGGGGCTGCAGCGTGCGCAGGTGTCGCTGCATAACCGGTCCATAGCTGATGGTACGGCGTCGCTGAGCCATGCTGACGGCCCTCTGAGATGGGTGTTCGTTTTGGTTCGGCTGTCGCCGATGGGCTAAGGGTCTCCGCAGATGGAAGACTTGCCTGCAACTGAGTCATATTTAGACTCAGCATCGGTTCCACGGTTTGCTGGTTCATCGACTCCTTGATTGGGCTGTCACTATTGTTGTTGTTGCTGTTGTTGTTAATATCGTTTTTGTCGATGTGATCCAGAGACAAACTTGTGTCCCGATCCCCGGAGGAATCTTGGCTGTTGGGAACAATAGCCAACGTTTTTCTGTTTCTATGAGCGCCATTTTCAGTTGTAGCAGCAGCTCCAACCACGGAGACTGCACCAGCCACTTCTGCATTGAGCACCAGTCCGATTGCTACGATGCAAAATCCTAACAGAGCCGCAACTAAAGGCGAAGCACGCTTACATGTTATTCGGCAGCTATTGCTGCCGAAGTCGCTGCTGTTTTCATTGGTGGTGCTGTTGTTGGTTCTGCTTACGTTGCCGAAGGTGCGTATCATCTTGGGCGCTCTTCACTGCAAGTGAACTTCAAAGTCAAACACGAAGTACGAAGATGATGGCTATGACGCACACTGATCGATCGCAAGTGACTTCATTTAGACATCGAGGATGATGACGACGACGACGACAACAACAACACCACCAGCCACTAGCCAAAACACTGGTGCTCTACCACAGCGGCTGGTTAAACGTCATCACCAGCAGTAGACAGCGTAGCTAATCGAGTCCAAACGGGCAACTTAGCCTGGTCTGCGTGACAGAGAGTTAGTGAAAACTAGGAGATAGACGGGGTGGAAAGAGAGAGGGAATAAGAGAGAGGAGAGAAAAGAAAAAGAGCTTCGTTCATATCAAGTTAGCTTCGGTAGCCGTTACCTGATAACATCCCCTGTTATGATTCGATAGTGCACCTCAATGTGACGCAGATTCATTGAGGTTCATCTGTCAGTGCTAGCCAATGGTACGAAATCCGATTGCATCCAGCTGCTGATCTGCTTGGCCTCCGCTGAGCGGCCACTACAGCTGGCTACAGCCCGTGATATCATCAACCGGCTGTGGCGTAACGCGGGGGGGGTGCGCGTCAACGTTACTTCACAATGGCCATAATCTATACATGGGGATTCTCCGTGCCTATAACATTGTAATTATTGTAATATCTGCTCGAGCAACAACAATGGCGCTGACTATGCGTGCGCATCGAATGCGTAAGCATACGAATAAACAATCAGATAACTTCTACTGCGACCACTAATACTGCTACTACTACTACTACAACTAAACTTGTGGTGAGTTTGCCATTGCTTTTTCCAGCCGCTCTGTGTGCAAAAAAGAAAAAGATGCCACTAGTCGGAAAAGAGAGCCGCTGCTGGAACTAACGGTCGGCCGCCGGTGATTGCACCATAGATATATATATATATATATATATATATATATAGATCATTTGGATTAGTGGGTATTCATTGAGAGATCTCGACGTTGAGCATCGTATTTGAGGATCGCGATGAATCAATGTGTTTTTTGTTTTGTAATGCTACGGGTGTCGTGGTCTTATGTTTTAATAAATACACTCGGCAACAGACGTTAGAGACAGAGCCTGCGTTGCTACCACCGGGCCATTGGATGCAACCATTGGCGTTAGTCTCTTCAGAGGATTGCTTTTGTTGCTCGAACAGTACAACAAATGTGCTAGGGTTGGGTTCGCTCGCCATACCTAGCTTGTTCAACAGTTATACGTGGTCTCCCAGCCCAGGTCCTTACAGGTCACGGCGACTTCCAATCTCATCTCTTCAGAATCGGGAAGATGGCTCAGCCCCACAGTGTGTGTCGCTTCGCTGCGGCGAAGGACTCGACGACACCCCAGAACACACCGTGCTGAGGTGTCCAGCATGGACAAAGCAGCGCGCAAGCCTAATGGTGCTTTTAAGGAACAATACAGCTTACAATTAGCCTACATGCAAAAAATGACGAAATCAGCATCTTACTGGAGCGAAGTGTCACAAGCTTTTACGAATGTACTGCAGAAGAAGATAAGGGTCGCCCTTCTAGTTCGGTCGCGCCTCCCGAGACTCCCGGGGAACACACCCGCCAGAAGCACTAAACTCGCCCCCCACCACCTGACTGTTTAATGTTTTACGCAAGCAGTTCGCAGACAGACGGGGGACGGGGACACGTCTGGGGATTGCGTGGGTTGGAGTCCCACACTACAGGCCCGCGCTTGCAGAGAGCACTTCTGTTGCGGTGTCCGTTGCGCAACCGCATTTTCCAGTTAGTCCTCAACAAAAACAAAAAAAACAACAAAGTTATACGCGGACTCTTTCAAGTTCTATTTGTGGCAACACGTTTTAGGACAGGTTCTAGCTATCCAAACATACGCCTCCAGTATCTGATTTGTATACCAATACAGGTTGGCATATGTCTGTTAATTATATGCAGCAGCACACGGCGCTTCCCAATAATCGCATAGACATGGCGAGTTGCCAATGTTTTAATCGTAGTCAGTAGAGATGAGTTTTAAATTATGTGACTCTTTTTTGAGGCCACGTATTGCTTGTATAAATAGCTGCCCATTAAAGGAGGACGACCACCAAACCGCTTCGTCGTTGATTATGTCATAATTTTCAATTACGAAGCGCCGTGACCTTGATTGACAGAGTCGAGGTGTCACAGAAAAGTTACATCCCCACTTCTACCACAAACGCTACAATTCGCAGAACCGTTCTCAGTTATGACAGTCTCATTAGGCTGTTGGGGGGGGGGGAGCAGACTCACAGTAGAAAGAAAAAAAGTGATTGCTGAGTCGGACGACGCATCTGCCACCTGCAGAACTGCACGTATGTTTCCCGTACCCAAACTCATATCCGAATCGCGGTTTCGGCAATCGTTTGGCATCCGTTCACATTTCCGTTTCTCTTCCATTGTTTGCCGTTCGCTAGACTGTCGATCTGCTTGTTTGTTTGTCTGTCGATGAGGCAAGAACGGAAGCAAGGATACCGCCGCGTAATGCTGCCTGCGTAGACGGCTAGCAAGCAGGTCGTGGCTACAAGCGTTGCAGCAAGTTTGGCGACGGAACCAGACGATATACCCGCCTACCGAAGGCCTAATACAGCCGGCGACAGCAGCGAGGCCACCCTAAAACAAGCAGACAAAAACGTATGCCGGAATCGGATTGCCCGTCGTTTCGTTTCGAAATGCGCGTATCTTGCATGCGCCAACATACGCGCTTACTAGAATCGAACTTTATGGGCGATTGATCCACTTCTTGTTCATCGTGCAGCCCACCACATTGATACAACCTTTGTCCCATTGTCCACTGTGTACTGCTGAGTAGGCATAGGTTTCTTACGGCAGTAGGCTAATGGCGGCGTATCAAATCGTTTGTCCAGCCTTGGAACATTGCAGCATCAGCACGGCCTCGAGCCTACCATTTGACGGAAGCGCTACTTCCTAGTATCAGTTGTCCTCCGACTGCCAATCGGGAATTGCTTTATATCTTGACAATGAAGGAGAATTGAAAACACCGCACTTTACTTCTGCGTATGCAACATCTGCATATGCTGATGCATAACAGATGTAAATCGCATCTGTACGTAAACTGAGCAATGTGCTCTATGCTGATATCATGCCACTATTGACGTAGCACGCATATAAACGACGGAGAACCATCTGACTGGGTTTATCTTAACACATTCCAGAGAAATAATTGTTTATATATGTGTATATATATATATATATATACAAATATCTGTGCATACGAGGTGTGTTCAAAAAGTATCGCGACTTTTGTGTTTTTTCAAAAATTATTCATTTATTCATGAATATCTATTTTGTCCCCTTCAAAGTAATCCCCATGAGATATTATACACTTGTGCCAACGGTTTTTCCAATCTTCGAAGCACTTCAAAAAACCATTTTTTTAATCTTGTTCAGCTCCTCCTTCGATGCCGTCTTTATCTCGTCAAGCGTAGCGTAACGTCGTCCTTTCATGGGCCTCTTCAGTTTAGGGAACAAGAAAAAGTCACAGGGGGCCAGATCTGGGGAATACGGTGGCTGTGGCATCATTAGTGTGTTGTTTTTGGCCAAAAACTCGCGCACAAGCAACGATGTGTGAGCAGGGGCGTTATCGTGGTGCAAAAGCCAATTTTTGTTCTTCCACAAATCCGGGCGTTTCTGGCGGATTGCTTCGCGCAAATTGCGCATAACTTGCAGGTAATATTCCTTATTGACCGTTCTACCCTGTGGCAAGAACTCATGATGCACCACGTCCCTGCAATCGAAGAAAACTGTCAGCAAAACTTTCACATTCGACCGAACTTGGCGCGCTTTTTTCGGTCTTGGTTCGTGCGGCACTTCCTTGGATGATGAGCTTGGTTCCACTCTAACTAACCACATTCACCATTTGACCCTCGGAGCAAATTTGGGCGTCGCGACGGTCACATTCATAGCATGTTCTGCGAGCTGTTTTGTCGAATGAGCATTTGGTACGAATTCCGCGACCCGTCTTGCCATCATTGTAAAATGATGGCCGTTATTTGGTCCCAGCACTCTCTAGGGATTCGAGATTGGCCAAACCATTTCTCACATTATCGCTGTTGTTAAGTGCTCGGGCGTCCGGCAGCTCTACGGACACACTGTATGATCTCGGAAATCTAAAAGACGAGTTAAAGCGCGGTACCCTTGTTTTGTTATTTATAAGGTAGACAACATCCGTGGTAAATTCGCGGCCTATAAAGTTAATGGCGCATTCAAAAGCGTATTGCAAACTTTTCGTTACTATTATTAATATTTGCTCGTTCCCTTGACGTACTGGTCCAATTAAAAAGTAAGGAATATTGATACTAACGAAACGAAAGAGCTGCCAACTAGCCACAGATGAGGACACTATTTTTTAGATGCTTTTATTTTGATTTGTTGTATAGTACTGCCACTCACTGACTGCCCTTCAAGGCACCATTGAATGAATGCAGGCGTTCAAAACTACGTTAAACGTCAGCCTTCTTGAGGAACGACGTGACCTTAAGCTAAACACAACAATTCATATATTTGCGATAAGGATACTTCCTGTAGTACGATATCAAGACCGCACGTCAGCCGCTAATGACCACTCCTTTTGTTAACATGAGATTCCATTACGTTAACATGAGAAAAACGGGGGTTGGGACAAAACGGTTTACCATAATCACATCACGAATCGAACCGTCGTCGGCTTTCTGTCGGGCCAGCCACATCAAGAAAACAAACAATTGATACATCAGCTGTCACTTTCACACAACACTTTCTGTAGTTTCTCGGGAAGCGTTGCCATTCTTCGCTATGGATATGCTATAAGCTAGAGTTTAGGCTGAACTTAGAGATCCTTTACGACTGAGCAAAGTGTGACCATATTAGCTGGTGCTGCTGCTGCAGCTACAAAAATTGAAACTTCTTATCTAGCTAAAATAAGGCTAACTGCCAGCTGTCTTGTGTTGGCCTCTGTAATGCAATTGTGCTATCCAGACTTCTATATTGCTCACCCATCTTGGGTTCATACGTGTGCAAGCACATGGTCACATGACTGAAGGCGTTCAGAGAAAATTCCTTAAAAAAACTGCTCTGTAGAAGATGCAATATCGAGCCAAATGCTGTAAACTTTCCGCCGCTAACTGTCGCTAACAATTTTACTGAAGAACAACGACGCGCGGGCCTATCGCAACTTGCAAGCGCTGATCGTATTGACTGTTGGTCTGACGTGACAATGAACAATCGCAGAAACCAAGTAACGCTCTTACCTTGAAATGCATTGTAAGACGTGAAACAATCAATATGTGTATGGTCGTCTGGCGTGTAGCAAAAGAGAATCGCACAACAAGGCAGCTTCGTGGATTTCATCCCATACCAGCCTGCCTTACACCCTTTTTTGTTTGGTGAATAAAGACGTTTTCTAGTCTATTCTTTATTGTTATTGTGCGCGAGAATCGTCTTTTTTGGGCCGTCGAGGCTGTTTGAGTTTACAGGGTCGTTTATTCAACGCATCCACTTCTGCACGAGGTCAGAACGATGGCCGCGTTGGATGGCGTAACCGCAAACTTTTATCAAAGGCCATCGGTACTCACCTATGGCAGCACAATTGCTTCAGCGCAATTCGCTCCGAAATTCGTTCTCTCCGAAGACCCGGCTCGACAACAAGTGGAAAAGGAACAGGCATAAAAGGGAAGAGAACTTCCACTTGGCACGCGTTCATACACGCAGCGTACAGTTATTCACAGGAACAAAGGCGACAGGTATTTGTGCGGAGGGCAGGTCAGTCAGCAACATGAACAACAAAGCAAAGATGCGCATGAGAGATCTGCATAGAGGTATTGAATTGTGCAACTGAATGTTAAAATGATTCATCAACCCTTATCGTAGAGATATCATTTTTATTCGCTTCGTATAGATCAACGCTTATTACGCCATTGTTTGGAAAAACATCATGCATTTCCGCCATGTGCGAGAACAGGCGGGGGTGAAAAAGTAGTAAAATTGGCTATTTATCGTTTAACAAGTTCTCGCCAACGATTGGTTAACATCTATGTATCTTGTCTGTAAAAATCACTCCTCTCTGGAGTGGAAAAGTGCTGCGCGTCATTGTAAATCTCGTTTAAAAATGTGAAAGCATTTCCAGGTAAGACGTTTTTAAGCGACCCGAGCTTGCTTGAAATTGTATTAAATTTTTACTTTGTTTAAAGTAATTTTACTAAACCTATTACAACATATTATATAATATTTAAAAAATTACTAATTTTGGAAATCCATGCATAGATTGCTTGCTGCGTTTCCAGAAAATCAACGTGTACCATTGCTCTCCTTCCTTTTCTACAGAAGAGCTATATATATATATATATATATATATATATATATATATAGATATATATATATATATATATATATATATATATATATATATATATATATATATATATATATATATATATATATATATATATATATATATATATATATATATATGTATATATATATCCAAAGTGCTAACATAACGAACTCATATAGATAATAAATAACCAACATACTAAAAGAGAGAAATACTTACACTCCCGCCGCCCGCGATTTAATACGCGCGAGCCTTTGACGGGAGTGCCCGCCAGCCCGAATAGACAGGCCAGTAGCTCCCCCACCCTCCCCCCTATCGAGGTTCGGAATGGGGGTACCACACTATTCCACCGTACCGATTAGACGCGTTCACCTCGCGATTCCGCGTTACACACCAGAATATTGCGCGCCCCCCCCGAAGGGGAGTTTGACCCACTCCAGTGCAGGGGTTCCCCTATCGTATGCCTTGCCCCCCGTTAGATGGAAAAACGGGGGTGTTACTATTGGGAGTTTGTACCGTCTGACTAACTTACATAGGGGCTCGTGAAGGTCCCCGCAGCGCGCGGAAGTCGCGCGCCAGCAGACCAAGCCGGTAAGAGAGTCATAGTTACTCCCGCAACATACTAAAAGAGAGAAATACGAGAGATATAAGAGATACAAATATATATATATATATATATATATATATATATATATATATATATATATATGTCTTTGATCTGACAGAATTACCCTAACTGCATTTAATGGGGGACGGCACTCGTCTGGGACGCTACCGTAGCTGATCCTTTAGCATCAAGCAATCGCCAAAGGCAAGTACGCTAGTATGTCTAGTATCGGAGACTCTATGGACTTTCGATAATTTGCCTTCGAGACCTGCATTGGCCCAGGTAAAATTACTGATGGAGCTGCTGCTAGGGTATGCAAGTGTCTCAGATTAGATACGGGGGGCCCACTGGTGGTGAATTTTTTCGGCAAAAGTTATCACTAGATATACAACGCCGCAACGTCACGCCGGCGCTTGGTACCCTATTCAGGTGGTCGACACCAGTCACGTTCACTTGGGGACAGTTATTCACTCTTTACCATGAGTTCAATATATATATATACACACATATATGAATATATATATTCAGAGAGGTAACGCGATTTCGGTGCTCGGAACTATGAAAGACTGGATGGACCCGCGTCTTCGCGTCAGTGATCGGGCAAGACTCCCACTCGGACACGAGTGATAGATGAGGAGTGAGCCATCGGCGCCGTGGATTTAAACATTCACATGTATATATTAAATTCCTAAATAAATATTGTCTAATTATAACCTTAAAAAAATATATATATATAAATATATATATATATATATATATATATATATATATATCTGACTCATTAGCCCATTTTATGGTCGGTGGCGGCGTATCCGGAGTTGGTTATGCAGCCCACCTTGCGGAGACTAGCAAGTTGAAAAAATACTCGTCAATCGGGTATCCCCACGACTTCTGCCCTCTCGCGTTTGAAACCCTGGGTGGTCCTGGCGTTCGAACCAAGCAGCTGATCCGCAAAGTTGGCGCCAATGTTAAACCTGTCATCTGGTGATAACAGGTCGTAGTCCGTCTCCAAACAACGTCTGGATCTTCCCATACATACAACGTGGAAACGCTGCCTTCGTTCGGGGCACACTTCTGAAGTGGTATCGGTGCCTGACCTCATCGAAACGAACACGTGACAGCCACAATACGCGCCCACTAGCCATATTTGCTTAGCTAATCCATCGTGATACGTATGTGTAGCATATACATCATGTATTATATTGAAAATAAACGCAACTATAAATATATGTTCCTTTGACACAATAAATTAACAATTTAATTGAATCGAATTGAGTTTCTATAGACTGCTTCTAAGGACTCATGCTTTGTGCACCTTATCAAGACGAATCACGCTTCCTGCCTATAGAAAACCTGCGACGCACAAAAGAAGATCACTCCTTTTGCGACTGACTACCAGTTACAATAAAAGCTGAAGATGGGCCATTTCTATGGCCCCAGTATGACGTACGCCTAGAGAATACATTGCCGATATGTTTCGTACGCGCGACAAAACAGGCCAGTGACATGTGTGTTGTTTGCAAGCCTGACTGCAAATGTATACGGACAGCTTCTAGGGAAGCGTTTTGCAAAACGTATCGGTTTATCCCAAATTAGGCAAGTCACATCAGATGTTTAGAGCAGCATGTTCGTTGATCAGTATTCTACTGACAACTGGTTTGAACCGTCGGTGCCTATTACTAACTCACGCGATGAGACATCGAACGCAAATGACTACGCAAACTTTATTGCCCAATTATGTCTCTAGGCATCCGTAATGTTGACATTCGCTTCTCCGTAACTACACGGACAAATAACAAATAAGGACATAAACGACATTTGCATGCTAAGTCATCCAGATCAAGTAAACGCGCTTTTATTAAAGCAAAGACGCATAAATTTAGCTTCTACGTTTGACAAGTGACATGGCAATTAAGCAGCATTTAACGTCTGATTTAACAACAGCAACAAGTTTCTCGACGTCACTCACGTGTTCGGCAGAGCCTGTGTACCGCTTTTTAAAATGTGATTTCATGACGTCAAAATTTCTTAGAGCTTACTCTTTTTTGTCACCTCGCCTTATAATAGCCGATTCGGTTACCTAAATTAGTTAAAACGGAATTTGTTGAATTTCTCTAAAGTGCAGAGATCTTCCGAGAAATTCAACAAATTCCGTTTTAACTAGCCCAGAAGCTATGGAAATTGAATAGCCTTCGATTGAGCCAGAAATGTAGCCCCTTGACGAAGTAACAGCCGCGAGGCAAGAAACATTAAAACTGAGAGGTTTCAGCCGTGGGTATAAAATACCTCAGTAGTGGCCGCTGACGGAGCTAGCATTCTGTGAGAGCATCTAATTGCGGAGAATTTTAACAAGCAAAATCTGTAAATGCACCCTTGGGTTATAATCTTTCCTGTTAAAGAGAGCGCCATATATATATATATATATATATATATATATATATTCGTTTATTTGTGTATATAAAGGTTGCCAAAAGCTACTCAAATTAAAGGTAATAAATAACAACAGATATTTATTGTCTTATACTCAACATAAAGAAGGAAAGGTGCACCCGTTCTTTTTCAATAAAAAAAAACTAAATTGCATTAGAACATAACTGTCGCGCCAGGAAGGGGATAAATAATAATGACGCTGAACTCAGGATTACTTATATACCAGTCAAGGAAAACCTCTGCTGGGTTTTCCCTTCATGTACGTGGAGGCAACAGTAAATTAAGTAAAAGCGAAGAAAACCGACAGTCATTTGCATATGTTTCACCTCGGCCTACAGAAGGTTTACTGACAGATTATATATATATATATATATATATATATATATATGATACGTTCACGTGTATGTTGTGTGTATTTTCCTGCCTCTAAATAACAAGTTACTCCAAACAAAAAATTCACATCAGATTATCTGTGTCTTTTTCGAACAGTGTGGTTTCAGGTTGTAGAGAAAATAAACTTGGTTACCACTCAGTAGATATATACATACATATAAGGTTGCCGTTTCGTTTTAGGTTAAGTGTTACAGCTGGGCTGTAGTCTCGCCAGCTACCCTTCTAGACAACTTCACCTCGTTAGGGGTTGTACCTTTACTTGGGTGGCACGAAACAAGTGGGAATTATCGCGCAAGTAGACTTATCGGTCGGTGTATATGGTACAATCCCGTAGAGATGTGCCTGTATGAGAGAGAGATCAGATGTGGATATGTAATGCGGGATCAGGTGCGGATATGTTACGCACTGAAGCTAGCGAGTAGCACTCATTGTTCGATGGCCTATAGTATAACCTGATACGACCTCATTAACGTTGCTTTGGTCGTTTTTGTTTGTTGTTCTTCTTGCCATGGCAAGTTCACGCGACGGCAGACAATGAATGACCACCCGGTCGTATTGTTGGCCAGTAAGCTCATTACTGTAGGGCAACTTACTCTGCCAAAGTCGTGTTTCTGTTTTCTTCGGATGATCTCGGCGATATCTCGGCGAAAAACACAGCGCTGCATGTCTCTTGCGGTACCGTCGTATATCTCTGAGAAGGCAGCAAGGTCTCTCGGTCGGTGGTTCGGTAAGCCGCATATGCTTGAAAAGATTTTTTAAGGAGGTTGTTTTTTAATTGTAGACTATCCTCCGTCCCCTACGGGTTTGAAACTTGGCCTGAGGTATGTCTTCAATGCACCGAGGGGCAGACTTGTTGAGATATCTAGGGTTTCCTCAGCAGTCCTTGTAGCAGCATGGTCGCTGACTCTCAGCGGTATGGTTTATCATCTATTCTCAATGAGCATCGCTCTAAGAAAATTCGATCTACAACAGGGATCGAACCGGCGAGCGCATAAATAATCGATTTTGCACGACTTGTGCAACTCAGTCTATCGCCAGCACCTAGTCAAAGGGTAAGTACGTAAACAAAATGAGCAGCATTTTACGTTAACGCGATACATATATATATATATATATATATATATATATATAGAGAAAGAGAGAGAGAGCGAGAGAGAGAACGAAAGCCAGAAAGAGAGTATCGGCCTTGTAACTCCGGTTTTTGCTCATAAAGTGAATGCAAGCGGGCAGACAATGCGACAAAGTGTGTCTCTTGCGTAGCCTCACATGCTCGGCCGCGATGAATGTGCTCCCTATTCTCCATGCGTTCGTTCACTACGGAGAATGAACTGACGAAATGATGCTATAAGCGTGTGTCTTAGACGCGTTCTCACGCTCCTTTTTTTGAGGCTTTAAATTTAGGTCGGTAGGGACAGATACTAGTATCTGTGAGTCTGTGAGTTGATGGGCGGAATCTAATCACTGGTTGGGCGGGTCCCCCAATAGAAATCGCAACAACAATACTGACAGAACAAAACTAGCAAAAACGACACCGGTAACAACAAAACCGGCAACAATAACAACAATACCACCGGCAATAAGAGCAACAACAGCAGCAATGTTTCTCATATGCTGATGATGACTACGATGGCCACCATAGCGCTAATGGTGCTAGTGGCGATGTTATTGAAGTTACTATACCTCACCTGTAGTGTGGCGGTATGAAGGACGAAAGACGTCGGTAGGGCTTTCGAGCTGCCAATACCGACGCGTTTGAATTCAGCCCAGCATGGCGGCGGCGGCGGAGGAAAGATCTTTACCAACTTTGATACACCTACTTACACGTTATACCCATCTATATATGTATATACAGGGTGTTGCAGGGATATTTTTAAAGCGATACATGAATTATAGAGCTCGTTAAAGCAAATGTTTTTTTTTCAATGGAACATCGCCTTTAAGAAGTCTTGTTTCGGAATAAGAGTTAAATTACTACAATTTGTGAAACTGGTGTTTTTGCCCGACATAGGAGCATAGAATTCATGCTTTTATGTCGGGCTGTCGTCATGAAATGTGCGTTTGCCTAAATGTGTTAATTTTGAGCTCTGTAAGTGGTCGTAGGGTAATGATTTTGAGGTATTTTGCGTGAAAGCTAATAAATAACTTCATTTTTTGCAAGATCTTTTCTAAGCGACCATGCCGCATCTTCTGGCCGGCCTCATATGTGGACGAAGAAGCAGGAGGACGAACACGACGGTGTGCTTAGTTTCTGTCTAGGAGGACTAGTTGTCTCGCAACAGCACATTTTATGCTCCTATGTCAAGCAAAAACACCTGTGTCACAAATTGTTGTAGTTTAACTCTCATTCCGAAACAAGACTTCCTAGAGACCATGTTCCATCGAAAAAAAACATTTGCTTTAACGAGCTCTACAATTTGTGTATCACTTTATAAGTATTCTTGCAATACCCTATATATATATATATATGTGTGTGTGTGTGTGTTCAGTTAAACTTTACTTTAATGTAGTAATTGAACTCTCATTCCGAAACAAGACTTCTTAGAGACCATGTTCCATTGGAAAAACATTTGCTTTAACGAGCTCTATAATTCGTGTATTGCTTTAAACATATTCTTGCAACACCCTATATATATATATATATATATATATATATATATATATATATGTTCAGTTAAACTTTGCTTCATTTCGGCAGAACCGTTTCGTCTCAATTTTTTTACCGTACTACGCATACGTTCTTGGAAGTATAATATATAGATGCAATAGGTCTAGGGATAATAAGAAAAGTCAAGGGATATATATTATTACACAAACACGAGACACGTCCAATCATTACCAGTTTTGTTTTATTGCGCTTAGCGTTGATTATTATGATCACTGTATGTGCGTACTCTGCTGCATATACTATTGAATATCATGAATAGATCAATATAAAACATGTCATTGTTTTATCCACGCCTGTTAAACGGGTGACTGGGGTACGTATGTAACGAGTTTGCGTGTTACAACCTTTGTTTATCTGTCATGTATATATATATATATATATATATATATATATTTTTTTTTCAAAGACGCACAAGTTATTGTCAACACAAATATGCTTTTATAGAAGCAAATGGAAAGAAGACGAGAAAGCCACAACGATCGTTTAGGTGTCAGAGATCCTATGTCGGCCGAGCTTGAAGCAGGAGCGCACGGTTTGGCTGCAAATATGAAACACAATATCGTGGCCACGATATAAGAAAAAAAACACATACAACCGCTGGGGTTCGTCAATTCAGAGTCGAGTTGCTGTGCGCTAACAATACGAGATGCAATATCTAAGTGAGAAGGAGGAAGAGGTGCAGGTTGTGGCGGGTAGAAACAATAGGAGACACAATCATTCATCAACAGGGGTCGAACAATTCATCAAAGTAACTTTAGTGTTTATTTTTCTCTAGCGTAGAACGTGTGGAACGCGATCGCTACCAGTCGACACTGCTTTAGCAGGAAAAAAGGTTGTTGTCGTCAAAGGCTTCAGTTAGACAGGACAACAGGCAAAGCAAACTCGGTCGACTATCGGCCACAGGAACCACTACAGCTACCACTAAAAAAAATTAGCACTGCTCCTACTACTACTACCACTTCTCCTCTATACATTTATTGTCAGGCTTTTTCCTGTCTGCTGAACTGCTGCTGCTTCTGGACCCGACTGCCGTGTAGGCCGTCCTTCTTGACCTCGCTTCTCGTAGCTGAACTGGCCGCTGTTTGCTGTCCCTCTTTGTCAGGCGTCGCCAATGACGCGGCCGTCGCTGTCGCTGCCACATTGTTGTTGTTTGTGGTGGTGGTGGTGGCGGCTGCTGTTGTTGCGGCGGCGAGTCCTGCCGTCCCGAAGCCGCCGCTGCTGCCGAAAGCTGGTAAGCCGCCCCCGTAACCAGAGGTAGCCGCCAGGCCGCCCGCGCCTCCTCCGTAGCCGGCTCCTCCGCTGAAGCCACCCGCGCCCCCCTCCTCCTCCATAGCCACCCCCGCCTCCGCCACCATAGCCACCTCCGCCTCCGTAGCCGCCCGCGCCTCCGTAGCCGCCCGCGCCTCCGTAGCCGCCCGCGCCTCCGTAGCCACCCGCGCTTCCGTAGCCGCCTGCGCCTCCATAGCCACCCGCGCCTCCAAACCGAATCCGCCGCTGCCACCAGGGCCGCCTCCGCACAAAGGTGTTGTAGCCGCCGCTGCCGCCGCCGCCATAAACACCGAAACCTCCGCCACCTCCAGTGCCCCCATAAGCTCCGCCACCTCCAGCGCCCCCATAACCTCCGCCACCTCCAGCGCCCCCATAACCACCGGCACCCCCGTAGCCATCAATGTCGTATCCACCACCGGCAGCCCCATAAAGTGCTGCTGTGGCTGCTCCGCCGCCGCCGTCTGCTGACCCGTACGCGCCTCCAAAGCCGGTTCCGGTTCCGATGCCAGCGTTTCCAATCGAGTACGCACTGCTGTAGCCCCCGGCACCGGCACCGACAGCACTACCACCATTGTAGCCGCTGCCTGCACTGCCGGCACCTCCATAGCCCGTCCCGTAAACGCCAAGACCGGCACCCCCACCTCCACCGCCACCCCCATAGAGCCCACCACCGGACACGGCGTAGGCGCCAGCGCTGACCTGAGTGGCGGAAATACCGACGCCCATCGCAACTACGAACCACCGCATTGCGTCGTTAAGGTTCACAAAGATAGTGTTGAATTGGTTCACAAACGCTCGCTCTTGTTATTGCTACTGTTGCTGATGCTGCCGTTGTTGTTGTCCTTGTAATTGTTGTTGCTGTTGTTGTTGTTGTTATTGTTGTTGCTGTTGCAGCGGTTGTTGTTCTTGTTGTTACTGTTGCAGCGGTTGTTGTTGCAGCGGTTGTTGTTGGCGGCGTCGCAGTCGTCGACCTACCGATGCCAAAATGCAAACTTGGCGGCAGCTCAACAGCACGATATCATGCCTTCGATATCAGGGTAACATTAGAAGAGGATTTTGGTTTCCACTGGAACGCTGCTGGACATCCCTGACGATCGTGGTGTAGCGCGTTAACAAGAGTCCAAGAAACCGACGGTGAAGTGGCGAAGAGAGAGGGACAGAGAGATAGATAGAGAAAAACAGCGAGAGGTTTTTCACGCGCTTTCCCTGCACATACGCATAGATATACTTGGGTAATCTCTTTCCCTCTCTTCCGATTTTGATGAAGTTTCCGAGAGAGCTTCCACGCCTTGCGTTAACTTGCACTACCAGCAACGTGTTCGGAGGTTGTTGTTGTCGTTGTTGTTGTTTATGTTGCTGTCGTGGTGGAGGGTCAAGTAGACGTAGGTTGCGGTGGTCTTAATACGTGTGGTGAACGCCGTCCGTCAATGGCTCGTTCCTCGGAGCTACTGAACGATGAATGTTCTTGGTGTGCTGGCTTTATACTCGAGGGCAGCAGAGCCCACGACCATCATGACGGCCAAGTTCGCCATAGGCGCGCCCGCGTAACCGCGCGTTCCTGCTCATCGGCATTGGCTGCGCCAGAACCAGCAGTTCCTGCGTCGGCCGCCTGCCTGGGCTCCTCTCGGCTCGTTGTCTGAGTCAGCCTGCGTCAGTCCGAACGTTTGGCGTCACCCGTAAACATTGCGTGTCGCTGCGTCACGCTCGAAACCCTCCCGGCGGCCGGTCGGGCGTGGCGGCGTTCGTTCGGATCGCCAGTGGTCAAACAACCAGCCAAAAACATCCTACAGCTGACAGACAAAGACTCCACTGTTCGTCCGCCTTTCTCGGCCTCGCCTGCCGGCGCTGTCTTTCTGTGATGGCGGGAATTCCGTGATTGTGTGCATCAATATCTGAGAGACTCTAAAACTATTAAAGTCGTATTGCTTTTTGAACACGATCACCGCTGCGACTCGTAGCAATCCGTGTGCTGTTTTGGCCGCATAAATGTACGAAATCATGTGCAAACATGATCGTTCCGCCACAAGCAATTAGGTGGAACCTTCGACGGCGACGACGACGACGGCGAGTGGCGATCAACGCCTATGACGTTAACTAGTAATTGTTGGCTGTGTATGCGGTGGGCTTGACGTTCAGACACCGACACGTTGCAAGGAAAAACGCATGCAAAGGTCCATGTTTTTCTTCAACACGTGATCCAGAAAGCTTGTTGAAAGCTCTTGCAAGCGATGATCTATGTCCAACATTTGTGTGTAAAGCTTCTTTCTTTGATTTAAGCGAAATAGACATGCTAAATAAGCAGTCAAAAATGTGTGCACATTGCTAGAATTTATGTTTTTGGTACCTGCTTGCAGATGTATTCACGTGGCGTACCTGCCGTAATTTCATATATAGTCGTATAGAGTGTATCAACAAAAGAATACAAATATCCTGCTGCTTGCTTCGGTTAGGAGGCGGCTCTGTCGGTCAGCTTGAAACGCTGATAACGACATCCCGGTCTTTACTTGTGCTGAATCAAAACAGAATTCAGCAATAGAGTTCAGAGTCAGGAAGGCTTTGCGTGTCTTGGACTCAGTTTGTTCTCACGTACGCTGCCAGTTATCTCTTGCCTCTAGTTTCATCTCACCGGCAAACATCAGGCCTCAATATTATGGTAAGACTTCTTGTTAGACATTCGTAGTGACTGTACGGGGAACGTGGGTTTTGCTTATCTGGTTAGCATTCATTTATGCCAATTCTTTCCGCCAGTACTGATCTGTCGCATTGACGTGACCTGCATCGAAAGGGGTTCAGACGAGTCCGATCGAGGCAGCGGCAGGACTGGAATAACCGACTCAAGTGTTCACAAACAGAGAGACATGATGATACATCCTTATATCATCCTCCAAGTACTTGTTATGGCGCGCTGAGTCCGTTCCTTAGCTGCAGTAAGAGGATCCTCGGAAGTAGGATGCGCATGCACGTCGTGCATGACCACCAGTTCTCGTCTGCAGCGGATCGCCTATGTAAGCATATTTTGAGTGTAGGCTGAAAACGATGGAGGTGATATACTGCACTATTCTGAATGAAATTGCCTCCATTTTGAGTTATGCGACGCGGCAAATATTAGTAATCTAGAGTCGAAAACATGGTGTAAAAAAAATATATATACATTTGTTTGTTTTACTTTTAGGTTTGATCTCGGCGGAATAAGGTCCAATTGTCGTGAGTAAACTCCACACTGCATAGGGCTGAATGTACTTACTTACCCTACTGCATAAGTGCGTACAGCATTTAATTCCTCCTCCCAAAAAAGTTATCTATACATCGATACAGCGAGGCTCATAAAATGGAGATTCTTATCATTTTAACAAACGTGTTAAGAGGCAAATACATATATGGTAACGAGAAATCACAACTTGTCTAGAAGATCACCCATTACCAAGTCGTCTCTAACAGGTAATACCGCGCAGCTGTGCGCTGGCAATTACGCACGCCGATGATTCGAAAGTGCCGTGCTGTAGTGCCGAGGTAACGCTAAAAAAACGCAGCAAAGACAGCTTGATAATCATACGACTGCGAGGAAAAGGTGGACAGAGCATTACAGAGTCTCATCCAAATTTGTATTATATTTGGGCAACTCCGAGAGGAAAATTCTGCCTGGAAATAGCCGTCGGGTTCTTGATGATCAATGCCTGTTTGAATGATGAACATGAGTCTAATAATCGCTGTAGGTGCTGTGTACCATGCGCGTGCATTGCATTGATATTCTTGAGAACGCTACAGTCAAGCGCTGTGCCGTACGGACCGTGGACTGGCTCGTCGTTGATTGCAACAACATACGAATGCTGGCTTGTCTGGTATAATCACCATTGAGCCATTGGAACACAAAGCTTACGCGCAGGTCCATGTCAAGCTCAAGTCAGTCTCCTTATGTAGAAAACGATTGAGGCATTTAACGAGTAAACGAGTTAGTTCAATTGTTGGAGTTCGAACAGCATGCCGAGTTTCCTAGGTGCGCCAAGATAGGCTTTCGACTAATATTATTATTATTACTTCAGTCTAGTTTATTATTGTTTTCAAACACACGCTCCTCACAGAATATCCGTGTTTCATACATTGTTTTACTTGTCATTTCAGTTATCTATATTGTTATTAGTACTTATTAGTACTAAGTTTAAATAATAATAATAATAATAATAATAATAATAATAATTATTATTATTATTATTATTATTATTATTATTATTATTATTATTATATATTTATTCAATATTTCGGTGTTTCCCTACAATTGTGGGATCTAAACGTGTACCCGCCTAGGCTCACCCCCGCTCCTCAATCCAAGGAGCCGATGACAGCGGCGGCGTTTCCCCTACAGACTGCGAGCGAGAGTTGCTGACGTAGAAACTCACCCTCGCGCTGGTCACCCGTGTTAGCACTTATTTTGATACCTAGGTCTTTGAGGAAGATACTTGTGTTTTTGCTGATTGGACCCATCGTTTCCATGGCGACGGGTACGAAGTGGTATCTTTTCTCTAGGTCAGAGTATTTGCGCTTTTTTGCGATCTCAGCATGTTCGGCAACCCACCCTGACCGGGTAGCGCTATGCATCAAGTATGACGGAGCCACTGTACATGATACCGTGGCATCCCATACTAGACATTTGTCCTTAGACCATGGCGGAATGGTGACGCCGTCGGGTCTTTTGTCGTCTTCGAAGCCCAACCTGGGCTCTAGGGTGCTTGGTATGCCGGCTCTACGGAGAGCCTTATTTAAAACTGCGTTGATTTCCGCGTGTCTGAGAGTTCTACCAGGGCTCTTAGAGCAGCTTAAAGGGTGCAGTCCGTCCTTATCCACTGTTTTTCCACATGCCCTGCACTCGTATGGCTCACATATGGGAGCGCCTATTCTTAGGGCGGCCACCATGCGGAAGGAGGTGTTTTCCAGTATGGTGCCCAGCTGCGGTGAAGGATGTGCCCTTAGGAAGCCACTGCTGAAGGTCTCACGGGCGGCTATAAATACCGCTCTCTCTGTCGCAGATTGGGTGTCATCTAAGATCTTGCGAGCGGTTGTTTGACACTTGTAGCCGTCAAGTATATGCTGCGTAGGGTGTTGTTCCCAAAAATGTTATTATTATTATTATTATTATTGCGAGGTATGAACGTTTAGGCCAGATTTATCAGTGCTCTGTTCGCTTCCTGTTAATTCATGGCGCCTATGACAGCAGCCACGTTTCCTCTACAAAAGACCAAACACATAATCTATCTCAAAAGCATGTTTTTTGTTTTAGTTGTTCCGTAAGGCTAACGTCTGTGTACGGGCTTTACATGTCATGGCCGATTCTTAGTCATCCTCGGCACTTACCGTGTCTAAATTTGGAACCATGAAAACCAATTTAAGAGTTGCCGATCTAGGTCTTGAACACAGGCCTCCAGAATGTAAGGCAAAAGCTTTGCCCCTAAGCCGGCTCGATCAGGCCTTTTCATTATTTCTAGTATCACTAAATAATATATATATATATATATATATATATATATATATATATATATATATATATATATATATATATAGCTATTATATTTGAAGCGTAGGTGCCATTATTAACGGTTGATGGCAAAGTAAGATGGCGTCACTTAGATCCTTTATGCAGAGCCTGCATATATATATATATATATTATATATATCAAATAAATAAATTGGATTCATTTTTTGTTTATTATTGTGTCTCGATAGCTAAATTGGACATATAGCGCCTTGGGAAATGCTAAACGCAATGAAACAATTGCATCTCGGCTGCGAAGGTGTGAGCGAATATTGCCGTTGGCAAGGTTATTGTTTGCCTGGAGCGGTTCATTGATTACAGGCATCGAGTTTTAGACGACGGCGGCGGCGGCGGCGAAAACAACAACAGCAACCGTAACAAAAACAACAACAACAACAACAACAATAACAACAACAACAACAACAACGAGGACGAGATGTTCACACATCGCTTATATCAAGCTGCAACAAGCCGCTAGAGCCCCGAGGCGTCAGAAAATGTATCCTGGCAAATGCTGCTGCTGCTGTTACTACCAGGCTGTGACCCGACCGAAAGACCAGCGCCTTCGACAGCCTTCGAAAACAAGCACGCGAACTGCGACACCCCTCTGCAGGAATCGGATCGATCACAAATTGGCGCGTAATGGGGGCACGCCTCCTACCACTCATTGGTTGCTGCACGATTGCTCCTTTGCCTGGCACACCGCAGATCCCACGCCGTTAGTTTTCTTGAGAAGGACCCCCCCAATGTAAAGACTCCTATGAACTATGTCTGTCTGTCTGTTATTATCTAGCTGTGTATATATACCCAAAAACCTCTTCTCTCAGCCAACATCCAGGGTTCATGGGACTGCTTTCGCATTGCCTCGTAAGATGGACCCCATAAATACAAATGGGGCAACGGTGGAGCTCGAACCGTCCGTGCACCTCTGTGTCTCCTCCGATCGCAGAGCGCACGCGAAAATGCCACCACCAGGGCACCTGGCTCATGCCAAGTGGCGCCGGTGAAAATTGGTGATATTGCCGTGGAAGCTTAATCAATGTGAGAAGGTTCTCACTAGTGCTAACTATAGCAACAGACGACAATGCAAATAATACAAGTATACTGGCGGTCATGCAGGCAATAACACAACAATGATACACTATCACAGAATGAAACAGTTGGTTTATACAACACCATACAGTTGGGGTGGTTCTTTAAGGCGACCTTCACTTTACAAACAGGTGGATGTCACTTGTTCAGCTTGTTTTGAGTTCGTTCCTCTATGAGTCTTCTGAGAGGTGACGAGTGACCGATTTATGGCACTTCTTACACAAAAATCGCTTTTTCTTTTGACTGATCTCTCTTGGCCAATGACAGACTGGACCTGCCATATACGACGCACCAGCAGCAGTGAACGAGTCTAATTAAGCATGTTATTTACGTTAGAATATCAATGCTTTTTAGACTCATGCTAAATCACGCTCAATCATAATGTACAGTGGTCCAACGGATTCAAATCAAGACTGTTCGACTGATCAAACGCCTTTGTTCCAAAACATGCTTATATGCTCAGATAGCCATATTGCTGAACAACGTATGGTTGTGCCTTAATTGCTTTGTGAATCTACGGTTTCAGGACAGTTTGTAAGACACGCGAGTAAACTTCATTTGTAATGGTTTCGCCCGTCTGACTATTTTACTGGACATCACACTCAGAACGTAAACACCGGCCGGGAATTTGCATTATATGGTATCGGAGGAAATGGTAAAATTGAGGGTAAAAAGTAAACTGCGGCAAATAGAAATTCGGCAAAAGATTGGCAGGGATGTATAAAGGCATATAAAAAGGAAAAGCAGGAAATGAGCGAAGTAGAATGGGTGTACGATCATTCAATAGCGACTGGCTATTGCCAGGGCAGGGATGTTGGAAACAAGGATGCAGAGAGGTAACTATATAGAGGAGGGAAGACGGTAAAAAATTACAGTTTTTGCGGTTGGGGGGGGGGTTAGTGATATAGACCTTTCAGAGGCCTTAGCTTTAGGACTATATGTTAGAAAGCACCAGGAAAGAGTAGAAATTACCAAGGAGAGATTGTGCCAATGGAAGGCAATCACGATTCAGCAATCAACGATAAGATATGATTGTTGATTGATTGATACAGTAACGCGGTAATTTATTAGTGTTTATAGTAGGAGATTGTGATATGATAGACCAATCACGGACGAGTCGACATTTCATATTAGATATATATAAGATCGTTGTTCTCATTGGTTGTAGTACGCATTTGGAATATCGGAAAAACGTGGTACAGCAGCTCGATAAGTTATAGCAAGCCCTTGTTAAAAAGCGCCCTGATCTCTGCAGTCGTTAATGTACCTTAATCTAACTTGACAACGCCCGTTCGCATATATCTGTGGTGGGATATCGCAAGGTGGTAGATTTCTCGTGGGATATTCTATGGCACCCACGTTATAATCCTGACCTGTTTCTTTCAAACTATCATCCGTTCCGTTCACGTCAGGATCTCTTGACAAGACAAAGTTTAAACGTTTGAAGGTTAAAATGAACACCTTTTGCACTGAAAACGAGCATTTCTGGAAGTAGTATTTTTATTGAGATGGTGTTTGACGAAGCTTATATATATATATATAGCATTCCTTTTACTGTTTTAAATGAGGATAGACAGGGAATTTAGGTAGGTAGAGCGCAATCTTTTGGGAAGAGGGAAGAGGATGCGGGTGTGGATTTGCTGCCGGGAACAGGAAGACAACATTGTGGACGTATTAGCTAGGATGGCGTAACTAATAATCGTCGCATACAGGAGTTTAGGGAGGGAATGCAAATGGACGCCTCGTAATCCCTCCACCTGCCCGAAAAGTTTCAGCTTTTGACTGCTGGCCTTATATACATACAGCTCTGTTGACCATTGAAGGCCTGAAGATAGCTCAACATTTACCACTAACGATCCCAACAACAACCATCTTTATAATGACTGCACCAGCGAACAAATTCATAAGTGCCAAAAAGATGTAAATGCCTCGTGAAAGCGTATTTCTTGTGCAAATACAAAGTTTTCACGAACGAGATGATTTATCGATATATAAAAAGTCGTGTTGTCTCGGGACCATAAGTAATTATGTAGATAATGAACTACAGAGGAGAGCAAATGTTAGATCACAAGAATCATCGAGCACGCATTATGCATTATTGCTAAAACTCTCACTGAGAGTACCAAGTTTTCATCGCTCCAGCATATAATGATACACAGATGATCTAAAACAGGATGCCCATGCTTGGCGTTATATAAACCTGTAGGTCCTGAACTTGAGGATTGCCGATTACAATGACACATGTAGGTATTTCGGTAAGCTACAAATTATGCATGAATGTTGTGTTCCGGAGTAGTGACTTACGTGGTCACGTGCATCGCGGCAATCACGTGCATAACAAGCATGTATACCGCAGCTAGTGTTTTACGCTGTTGTCTTAGACGTATGTTTTAGAGCCGAATAAACTAACGTTGAACGTGTACTTTACGTACATTGTGGGTCGTAGATGAAGGCAGAAAAATAGCAGCACCGTAAGGATTCGAAAACTCTTATGAGATGCTATTGTTGAATAGATACGTATAGATTTTGGTTTTATCAACGTCAAATGTAACTACTAACTTAAATTATGTAATAATTCACCTTAATTGCTTGGCCATTTTTTCTCAGCAACAAACAAAAGCCAAGCATGCAAAGCAATTATTTGCCGACAGAACTACGACTAAATTTCAGGACATCCGCAATGACACGCTTAAGAGGGACAAAGAGTAGGACGTAATATGTGATGTAAGAAAACCTAATATTACTCCGTGAGATATATCTAATATTACTCGAGAGTGTTTCGTTTAAAAGGAGCCTAGGGCAATAGGCATCATCGGCTTTAGTCGATGGTGGTAGATGCTGCGTTCGCCGCAGTAGGCCAGTTTGTCCTGATCGAATCTGGCCAACACTCGAAAATCAAACTGCTGTAGGACAGCGATACACGTGATAAGCACGCCGACGTACGAGAAGAGCGTTTTCCGTTCGTGCAGAAAACTGTCGCCAATGGTCAGAGCATCTTGGTCGCTTTCATACTTGATTATCTCTGATACCTGGAACAATGAAACAGCCAAGTCAAGAGCGTGTTTTCGTGTGTCGGGTTGTCATGGCTAATAATAATAATAAAAATAATAATAATAATAATTGATGCGGTTGTAACGGTTACTACATTGAACCAAAGCTCATTGCTGCCGCCGGCCCTAGGCTAGTAAATACGTTCGCGCAAAATGTATCGAAGCAGAGTTTTACTTAATATGAACATCATCGTGTTGATATAAACAATTACGGCTCACTTGAACTGTACATTTTTGAGGCCGCGGCCACCACGGTTTTCCACAGCGATGAAAATGATACACCGCAGTAGCATGGAAAGCAAAAGTGACGTGTTGTTCCTTTGCCGCAACACGAATACATTTTTGATTTTCGTGGTAGAAGGATTTTCTGAGCATAGTAGTTCTCTCGAAAAGAGCTTGAGGTGTGAAAGTTGTCGAAGGTTTTCTGCAGGAATTGCAGCCTGCAGTTAATAGAGGAAGGTGGTTACAGGGGTGAAGAACTAATGTGGGCTGGGCTAGGAGCTCAGTACTGAGCAGCGCGCTGCTGACACTTCAGCAAGTTGGCCAATGGCAATCAGCTCTGCCACATATGTACGCCCCCCTTAGGACGCTGTGCGCTCGGCGCGCAAAAGCCGCAATGCTGGCACTTGATGAGGCAATTGATCGAGGTCAAACCCCTAAAAGGGTAGGGGGCACTTCTTTCAATGCGGTGTGCGGTGATTACCATCGTTAGCTTTACTATTGTCGGCCGCGCAACGGCCGTAATCTAAGCATAGACTAGAAGTGCGGCAAGGAACAATAAGAGGGATAGATGGGGGGGGGGGGGTCAGAGAGAGACGGGAAGAAAAATAGACGCGAAAGTGCACTCTATTTATTTGCATGCAAGAAAGAAGGAGAAGAAGGAAACGCGAATCGGCAATTAGGACCAAAGGCGTAGCCGCCCGTTCACGTAATAGGTGCAGATGTGCCACTAGCGCATGGCAATAATGCCAAACTCGTAATTTTTATTTCAATAAGTCAATTAGATAGAGTACGAGGGGTTTTGCCGCCAACTGTGATGAATTGCTCCTAGGAATCTGTGGTCTGCTCGCATGTGTATCACTAGACAAGTATTGCTGCATCAATATTCAAAAGTAATTCGAAACATTTTGCTATACTAGCTCAATAAATAATGAAACTCCACACAAGGGAGACCACACCGTCAGAGACACATATGACAGTGTGAGAATAAATCTATCAAAACAATCGTACAAATTAACTGTATTTATATTACAATGAGGCTTCCGCATGCTGACTGGAAATCTTTGAGCTCTCTGAACACTGAGTATGAATTTGCCTAATAAATGCTACCCTACTGTAGTCTATTCGCAGCTTATATTATCTATATATTGGTCGATTGCGCTTTGTTGAGGCCAAACACTTTATTAGACTAACATATATAGAACCTTCTTCTTAAAATTCTTTAGTAAGCCACAATTAGAGTTTTAGTTGTTAAATAGACTGAACTTTTAAATGAACTTAATGCTGTTAAATTGACTAAATGCACAAACAACTCTAGGTTTGTCTAGCATTGCAGATTCTAGACAAAAGGCCAAGCTTTCAGAGCATGTCGAATAGTTACTGCCGATTCTCCTCGATCGTCAAGGGTACAAGTCGCAAGACATAAGGCCTTCTAGCAAAATATAGTGGGGTAATTGCACTTGGCTTTGTCGGTACAAGTAAATACCACTCTAATGCGACCCATTAACGAGTAGCATGCAAATAGAGGCCCATTGCAATTGCACTTAGATTTCCTTAACTGCTTCTAACGCTATTCTATTGTAGAGACAATAAAACCACTACAGCCACAAACAACAAGGCAGACTGCAGTAGCAAACATAGGACACAAAACATTAGAGTGGTTTACTAAACAATATGTTAGATCGTTTTTAAGTCAGCATTATATATAGACTTAGATACGTTAAGGCGATAACCATCGCGCAACAACAAAAAGTACAGCCGAATGATAGACCACGGACAGGAACTAGCAAAACAAAACGATAATTAAAAATCATGTAGCAAACAATACTTCTTGTGCTGTCGACATTATGCAAAATACATATCGATCTCAATGTGACCGCGGTCCCCGCGTGCAAGCAAATACCAGCTGCAAGGCAAAAACCGTAAATGGCATGATAGATCCAAATTTAGTTATTGTAGTATTAGATTATCTTAGAAGTATATTATCTAACACCGCTCAACAGAAATATATATATATATATATATATACCACTTGCTACAAGTTCGTGGCATAAAATTCAAGCAATAGACGGACAAAGACCACGTACCTTTATTTTCAGTATAGTTCCCCGAATCTCAACACGTCTTGTCCAACGATCCTCAATAGAGTTTATACTACAAGCAAAATTTTCAGAATCCATAGACCTAAACTACACTTCTACACGTCACATCATCGTTGCTTTGACATCTCATTCCGGAGAAGTACCTCTTGAGGTTTTGAAACAGCTAATAGTCGCACGGGGCCAGATCCGAAGAAAATCGAAGACGCTCGACAATTTGGAATTTGAGTTTGCGTTTAATTTGGCCATGGCAAGAAGAGATTTGAGGGCGGCGGGCGCATTATCGTGGTGATTCAGCTGAGCGATCTTCTGCCGTGGGCTGTAGCGCTTCGTATGATATGTTCCTTCATCTGGTCCAAGAGTAGTACATACTATTATCGATCTTTCTATAGCGCACATATCCTCCAGGTATTTCGCGCAGCTTCAATTGGCGGTCAGTCATCACGAGTTGATGGCGTAGTTTTCTTTCTACCTAGCGCAGTTTGTCATCTGAAGCAGCATTTGGCCGTTCCGAACGTGGCGCATCCTCGGTCTCGGTATATGAGGCCTCTTTTAAATGAGGTAAGCTATTTCGTAAGGACGCCTTACAAGTACAGTGAACATCTGATAGCAGCTGCAGCGCTGTCTGTCGTGTCTTGCGTCGTTTTGATCCGTCGATTTATGGTCAGTCCGGTGATTAGGCGGCGTTTCTAAAGTTGTACCGCGCAAAAACTGAACACAGTTCTTAGAGCGTTCTGGATAAGGTCCGAAGCTCTTACTGCCCCCCCCTGGAAACATCCAACAGCGAATGCGAAACTTTCACGCCGCTTGACTGCCGTATGACCTGCAATCTCTTTTACGTACTAGCGCAAATAAATAATAAAAAAAACAATAAGTAAATCTAATAATAATAATAAGTAGTAGTAGTAAATCTAGACATGATCGTCCGTGAGTGTGTGCATGTGCGCGTTTCGAGTAGAAACCAGCGATTGGAATTAATTAATTTAGCACAATTTCCAAAAAAGTGTCTGGTTGAGGGGCTGATTGGATATCGTCAGTCAACGAAGCATATGACGATTTAGCTGAGCGGTAAAGCTCCAGATTATTAAAGAAAGGTCCTCTGGTTCGAACACCATGTAAAGAAGATAATAAGTTTTATTATATTTTTATTTTTTAGTGGTGGTTTCTTTTCTAACGTTTTTATGCTGCCTAATATGAGTAACACAATACTTGCGGCTGCAGTGATTTCACGTTGTTACGAGTGGCAGCCAGTCAGTAATAAGATCAGCGGCTCACGCAGGTGATATCTGCTTCATCTGCCGAACAGGCGCAGAATCCGAACCGGTTTCACCCCAATGTGCTTCGTGCACGAATTGGTTTCATACATCATGCACACAGCTAACAGGCCCGATATCACAACCGTGGAATTGCCCAATTTGTCAATTTGCCGGCGGACTGACTACAATTGTGGACCATGGCGGCGGCGTGATATATCAATGCATGAACCTGCTAGTCATCGTCTATCTTTCGCCACATCGCTCAGCTCGAAAATAAGATGATCTAACAAAATTAACCTATTGAAGAACTCCAACACTCGGCACAAACTGCTCCAGTCCCATCGTTGGCTGCCTCACCAACTGAGGCCGAAATGAAGCCTGCTCGGAAAGCAGGATAAGCGTGCCTTCCCTATCGGAAACGATGTTAACTTGTATAAAGAATAAAGTCCGCTCCCTCCTTTCCAAAAGCTAGCCATCAAAGTTATCGGCTCATCAGAAGAATCAGCGGAGGGAACACAAAAAAGAGCAATGACATTTGGATACCGAGAAGTCTAGCGCAGTCTTCTTTCATCTAGGCGACTACGAGGTATTGCAACTACCGAAGGTACCAAAATGTTATCAGCCGTGCGTGGCTTTGCTGAGTGGCTAAAGGCAAAACACCCTGATTCAAAAATCACGGTGCTTCTAATGCCTGTGACAACTGCAGAGTATTGTCAAAAAAGAGTATTGTCAGAGTCTCTCTGACGGCAACCTCCTGAAGTGCATGTCCTTATAAAGACATTCAGACGTTTAAAAACGGAACCGTATGACATATGAAGGGCTGGCTTCTTCGTAATTCTCAGACTGTCTATTAAATCGACTAGTACTATGAAACGACGCACTGGCGTAGGGTAGCGCATTGATAGCAACATATTGACTTCGATGCTTGCTCGGATTAATCCTATTAGACAAGCACGACTTCCTTGATGAAGCAATATCCAAGGTCACCAGCGCCCTTATAAACTCAGCTTCTAAATCACTACTAAATATGCGGCGCTCTTCGCGCTGGTACGACATTGCATACAAGAGATTGCTTTGCGCGGAGGCAAGTTCTACTTAGAGCCCTCCAGCAATCGCCATATTACCCTAGCTGCGGCGGCTATGTACTCATTCGCACGACAGCATTGTCGAAAGCTTAAAGGTGCCAAAGAGCTATGATTTGCCGATCAACAGGAATGCTTCTAAATACCAAAAGCACAACGAGAACTTCACCTCATCATACAACAGCCTCAAAACTTTACGAACTTTCCAATTTATCTGAGAAACTCCTGGGCCACTTTCAAGCAGCTTTCACGCACGCATATACGGTACCTGTCAAGATTCTACTTCATACGAGCTGGAAGCCCCAGAAAAATTGTTCACTGAGGCTCTTGATGAGCCGTTTAGCCTAGACGAAGTCAATTATGCCCTCGCTTGTATACGAAGACAGGGTATTCGGGCCAAATATTGTGAGATTCGGCACACCTTTCGGCAGGGACATCTCCTCGTGCCCATATGGCGGTTTCTCTTTAACAGATGCCTCTCTGAGGGCGCTCTGCCAGCTTAGTAGTACGAATGACTTCTCAATGTAGTCCCAAAGTGTAAAAGGAGACCCTTCCGCGTGGCGGCCGATATCAAAAAAGAGTTGTGTCTACAAACTACCTTTAAGCATGCTAACAAGACAGCCTAACGGATTCTCTGACAGCACTGACGTTTCGTTCAGAGGAGAAGCATGACCTTGGGACTAAGGTGTTTCACTATCTCAGCGTGTGAAGTACTTCTTGAGCAGATCTAGTAAATAAAATAAAATAAATCCCTTGTTCGAGGTTATTGATGAGGTTTCTATTGATATGAAATCTGCCTTCGACATTGCACCCCGTGACATTGTCTTGAAGAAGCTGGCTGAAAGAAAGCAAGGGCTGTAAAGTTACGACGTGGCGGGCAGCCCGCGCAGATAAACTGCGATTTCATGGCGAGCAAGTGCAGACACGTTTTCCTCTCTCGGGGTAATTTTCTCGTTTCGAGCGTTGTAAAAAGCTCTCATCGAGGACAGCTGCTATCAGAAACCCGACACAGTGTTCCGTTCGGACGGCCAGGACATTATTCAAAGCGTAGCGGCATCTAACGCTAACCAGTATTACGGCATCCAGTGCTAATTATCAAACACATCTAATACTAAATAATAACACTTCGTATTTATGGAAGTTGGATAGGGCAACGCCAGTCTTCTTACGGCGAGTAGTTGGCCTTCCGCCGAATTCGCGCAGCCGATTAGTATACATGATCACGGGTTCAGTATCGTTTGTCGATGAATTCGTAGACTGCTTTAACTTACCGCAAATAACCGCCCTGGAATCGTTTCGGTACAAGTATTATCAAAAAATGTCTCTAATTCCCAGATAGTTTTATTTATCACCAGCTATGACTAACCAGGCCTGAAAGGAGTCTCTTCCCCATTTCGACACCTCATCACTCGCTACAGTGGTCACGGATTTCATCTTATACTATGCTAGTCTCCTGCGGAACCCAGAGAAAGCTGCAAATGCCGTCGTTGTGGCGGTCCATGTCCCCTGTATTACCTACCCGACTGTACTGAATCCGTGTCGCGCTATCAGCTCTAGCAAGAATATTCATAAAGTATATTTACCATGTTTGTCATACACATTATGTTCAGATGTATGCAATCAAACAGGGTGCATTTTAATTAAATTAATAAACGGCATTGCACGCTGGTGTATTTAGTTTGTAACCATCTAATTTGACTTTATTTACATTTACGTTGCAGTTAAACCTTTAGAAAATGTTTATTTCTAGCACGGTACTTATTCTGCTCCGATGTCACTGGGGAGTCTGGTGCGTTACAGTTGCGTGCCTTGCTACAAACGCAATCCGAAGCCGATATGATGAAACACATGATACTCTCTTTGTGTTACTTCCGAAGACATTTCTCTTCCGCGCTGTAGTCAGCATGAGCTTTTTGAAATTGTAGACAGGCGATGTTACAAAATATTTGATCCGCCTAGTATATATATATATATATATATGTAGCGTGGCTGTTTAATGTCATCCCCCAAAAATAGGCATATGTACGTATCTAAGAAATGTTTTTGATAAGACTATTAAACTCAAATCGACAACGAACAATCTAAAAATCGAGCAGACGTTTTAAGAGGAAACCTAAAGTTAAGACAACTCCTGGTTGCACTTAAAGCTGTAGAGTATATTAGTAGTATTTATGTATTGTGTAATTTATTTTGGGAAACTTAAATTTTGAAACGTTTTAGCTCTAACCCGTATTGCATCTATTACCTGTCCGTTGTCGATAATAGGGTGCTAGTATCTGTTGAGTTTGGCAATGACTCATTAAATGTACGAAATGTATTTATTTAGAGTATCTTCAACCCAAATCTCCAAAACTTACATAGAAATATACATACATTTATGAACAGACGCGCGAAAATTGCCTAAAAGCTCAACAGCTGCATCGACTGCGTATACTTTTCCGTTAAGTTTTTCGTTTGTGTTGTTCCCTCCAGCGCTATTCGGGCAAAATTATGTTAAAATAGTACTGGAAGCTTGTAGTTGGAACGATCTGCCGAGTGTAACTGTCTAGACTAGCTTCTAAGATAGAGCTCTTGGCATAACCTAACAGAAAGCTGGGCGTTAACCTGGGCTCGGCAAGTCCACGTACCAATTTGTATAACGAGAGCAATGCTCCTCTGTCGTTGTAACAAAATAACAACAACAGCGGCACAAATGGTACCTAAATCGCGCATAATCAATCCGCTGGTTTGGAGAACTCTACGCGACAGTACAGTCCTAAATTACAGTAGCGGAAAGGCTTTTGAAATCCAGCAAATGATTTAAAAAAACTTGTGAGAAACTAGGAGCAAGTTGCATTTCATTATCATAATTCCACGTAGTGATATGTATATTGCTGCTTACGACATCCTCAAATAATTAAATTAATGAAAAACTTGCATCAGCTAGGACCATACCGCAATTCGGTTTGTGCAACATCTGCAGTTGTCGTTTGAATTATAGCAATAAACGGGTTTCCGTGAATAATAATTAATAAAACGTCACGTCATTAAAGTGCTTGTATGATGCATATAGATGTGTTCTAATGCGTGTCCGTTGCAAGTGGAGAACGAATAACACAGCAACAACGATTACAACAACAGCAATAACTACAACAACAACAGCAACAACAGCAACAACAACAACAACACAGGAACCATTTTACACAACAACACCACACATAAAACAAACAACCAACATACCCAATACTAACAACAACAACCAACAACAACAACAAACAACCACAACAACCAAACAACATACAACTATACAACAAACAACAACAACAACAACAACAAACAACAACAACAATCAACAACAACAACAACACAACAACTAAAACAACAACAACAACAACTACAACAACAACAACAACAACAACAAAACATACAACACACACCCTCCAACAACAACAACACCACAACAACAACAACAACAAACAAACAACAACAACAACAACAACTAACAACAACAGCAACAACAAACAGCAAAAAAAACACACACACACACACCACACACAGCACAACAACAACAACAACAACACAACAACAGCAGCAGCAGACGAGCCACCCCACACACACAGCATCACACACACAACAACAACGGGACACCAAATAGGCCCCTCACCACTAGCCCCATATCATCGCTAAGCAGGAGGACCTTCAGCAGGTCTCCAGCAGGCTCGTCACTTTCGCTCACCTTCCACAGATCGACGCTCGGAACGTGCGTAAGCTGTGGCTCGCCATAAGCCTCCATCGGTCTTCGCGCACTGCCTGATGATGCGGCTGCCAATCGAGGCCATGTCGATGAGCCAGGCGAGCTGAACGCACGGTATGATGATGGACGCCAACGACGGCGCCGAACGACTGTCGGGATCGCCGACCCGCAGCGCCATCACGAGCCCGCGGTTCGCCTGGCTGAAGATCTTCACGTAGAGCAGCAGCAGCATACGCTTGAACGTCGCGTTGAAGCAGCGCGTCAGCCTGCGCACTTCGGCCTTTCGCCGCACGAGGTCGCGCAGCCACCAGCATCGCAGAGGTGGCCGCCGTGGCTGGCGACGACATTGAGAACGACAATGGTGGTGATGATAACGACTGGTAAGCGCCGAGCGTGCGAACATGGCCTGCTCGATTTCGACGAGCCGGTTGCAGATGACCAGCTCGCCCTGCTGGTACAGCATGAACACGATGTTCTGCAAGTGCCACACGTACACGCCGCAGTAATGAGCGACCTGCACGAGCTGATCGGTCGGCGAGACACTTCGGCGGCGAAGACTACTGGCCTGATGATCGACTAGCCTGGCAGGACTCAATGTCGCCGAACCAGTCATGTCAGCTAGCGCTGCCGATGTGGCCGCATTCGTCGCCGTCGTTTGAGTCGCCGATTCGAGCCGGACCACGACGCCAACGTTCCTGTACACGTAGAAGACGCTGCAGACAGCCCATGCGAGAGCTCGTTTCTCGTCCAGGTAACGACAGACGTCGCCACGCCCACCACCACCACGACCACTACCACCACCACCACTACCACCACCAGCAGCACGTACGCCGAGCACCGCACGCAGAAGCTGCTGTCGCGTCCAGAACGAGTAGATGGCCTCGGCGAAGATGGCGAAACAGTTCAGCTCGAACACGACGTCGACGAGGTCGTTGGTGCTGACCATCGTGGGGAAGTCGTTGACCAGACTCACCGTTCGGCCCGCGATAAACAGAAGCGTGACGGCGAACACCACGAGACGAACGGCTAGGAGAAGCGCCACGCTCGCGACGCTGCCGGATGCCGCGAACGACGCATGAGCGACGCCGCTAACAACTCGCGGCCTGCAGTTTAGATCAACTCCGCAGATCAGGCAGCTCAGCTTGATCAGCCGATGCGCCAATCGCTGGCCGACCGTTGACGCCATTAGACCGTCGATGCCGTGCGTGTTTGTTGCAGATCAGACGTCGCGTCAGAACCACGCCAGTTTCAGTGGTGCGACACCAATTGTGGTTGGTCATATGGAGTGAAGAAAGTCGACACGAATCTTCCTCTTCAACAACTGTGTACTCAACAAAAACTGCAAGCGTTACTTTCGCCTGCAGCCGCCACAAAGAAATACGCTGTACCTATGCTGCACGACGTCCTTTGATGAGCCAGGAGACCCCAACGTCTTTAGATGAGTCAGTAGACCCCAACGTCTTTAGATGAGCCAGTAGACCCCAAAAGACGTATTACTACGTCTCTTTTTCAAATGGTGGTGTTTCTCAGCACGCTCTTGTTTGTATGAGGCGTTAGAAAAGGAACTCGACGTCAGATAGAAGAAGATATCCACGGGGTATTGGAAACTAGTCGAGTTTTACCTCACCTATACAATAGGACAGTATACGCCGTTTACGTTCCATAACTGCCAGTTTCATAGGTTTTGATGTAGCACAACAGTGCACCGTGCTGCGAAGATGATACGTGCCTTCTGCGACTGTTGCTCCATCACCGAGCAGTACCTGCCCTAGTTTCTGCCCTCCGTAGCTTAAGGTCGCTTTATCAAAAGCACTTCGAGAACAGTTGGTGAATAAAATACGCGCCTCAACAACATCCTTCACAAAGATTGATTGTGCTGTCACGGCACACCTACCTGAGACAGGTCGGATTCAGTTGTTTATTTCGAGTAATAATCCTTGTCATTCTTACGTAAATTAACACGTTAAGAAAGAATAAAAAATTATATATATATATATATATATATATATATATATATATCAGCCCAGCATATCGGCGGAGAAATATCTGTCGTTGGGTACGAATAGCTCTTATGTACGTGCATATATATATATATATATATATATATATATACGCACGATAAGGTATGGGATATCTTCTTGGCTACAAGGCGTAGTAAAATCATGTCGAACACTAATAGAACACAATGGATGGTTGCTGCTTGACGCGAACGTGCATATATTGCAACCATGCTACATAGCGTTTCGTAAGCAGCTGCAGTCGACCTAGTGAGCCGACAGTTAGAACTGGCCCGCAGAAAATCGTCGTCGCCCGAAGAGAGCGCTTTGTGGCCTCCGAACTGTGTAGATGGGAGGTGCTCGAGGTCGGCCCAACGCGGTCTTCTGTCCAACTAATGAGAGAATGAGACGTACTTATTAAGGCTAATTAGCTTTGCCCGTCGCAAGCCTGTACGTAGCGTCCGGTCATCGGCGCGCGGATTATGGTGGGATCGGTTATTATTACACTTGATACCGGCTATAGACCAGATCGATGTATAATAATAATGGTCTGCTCTGGGAACCGACCAGCAAGCGAGCCGCGTCCAGCAAACGCAGTTTTAGTACATCTACGTTAACAACATCAGAGCTGTCCGTAGACAAGAGTAGTGAACCAGCAATAAGTGATCTGCGCCTTTGCTCTGTGCAATGTTAGCCACCAGAATATATATATAATCAAAAATATGGTTAGATTAGATTGCGCAACAGAGCGTTTGCATATATATATATATATATATATATATATATTTATATATATATATATATATATATATATATATATATATATATATATATATGCTCTGTTGCACAATTTAATATAATCATTGCGCAACAGAGAATTTGCATATATATAAATATATATATATATATATATATATGCAAATGCTCGGTTGCGCAATCTAATTTAACCATACGTTTCATTTATAACTACTAATAGAATAGATAGACTGGATTATTCGCTGTCCGCAAATTTAGAGCTTGAAGTGTGCATAGCCTATCCGAACGATCTCTGCTACTGTAAGCCTTGTATAGATGATTATAAACAACGTTTCGACGTTTAGGTTGTGCAATGCGTCCGTAGCGTTTTTATCAAAGGGATTTGTTTGAACAAAATTAATAAATAAAACAATAAATTAATGAACAAGGTAGTCTTTGTTGCTGTTTAGGACCTTCTCCCACCACCAAGTTGTTAATTCAATTCCAACAGAACAGTTATCGCCCGATCTAATGTCAACGAAGTTGTTAGGCCAGTTGTTGAGAACCACTTCGTCGTAGAAAGAAACTCTCCTACGATTCGACACAAAGCGGAAATGTGAAAATCGGTTGGCGCACAGTCCGGAGAGTTCGGTGGGTGCTAAAGCTCTTGGAGTGCGGGACTTGTGCAACGTAGGACCTGGTGTTGTCGTAAAGTGTATGGTTTGGTCTGGTCGATTGGGTCTTTTCCGTCGAATAACTTCATTTACGCGATGCAGTTGGACAATAAATATCTCATTGTTGACCGTGGCGTTTTTTTCACGCATTCATCTCATTTTTCTAAGCGCATATCATAGTTTTCTTTGAGTGGAGATCCTGAGTGGCTTCCTTTGAGTGGTCTTGGCGTATCTCCTGGAGCCACCCACTCTCCCGTTTGCTTCATATTGACGCATAGGCGCCATTTCTCGTCTCCCGTGACAATTCGGTACAAAAATCCTTGGTGGCGAGCGAGATGTTGAGCCGCAGTTTGAAGGCGTTTCTCCGTTAAGCTTGTGACGCACCTAAGCTTCGAGTTTGAGTAAAACCAATTGATGGAGAGTGGCTGGAGATTATAATCGCACTGCAGTCCATTTTTTCTGCCAGTTCAAAAGCTGTTTGCCAACCGCGCTCCTTCAAATGCGCCTTGAGACGTTCCTCGTCAAATTCCGAAGATCTTCCGCTGCGAGGCATATCGTTCAAGTCAAAGTCGCCTGTTTTGAGCTTCACAAACAATTTCCGTGTTGCAGACTTGCCTAAGACATCATCTCGGTACGCGAATGTCCCGAGCAGCTTCGACAACTTTTTGACCTCTATTAAGAGCGAAGAAAAGCAGGTGTCGAACCCACCGATTTTGCCTCCAAGGTATTTCAATTCTAAGCCTCAAAAATAATAAAATTGGGTTAAATTATTGATAAACAAACTACACAGTTTTGCAGAGCAGGAAAAGCTCTTTCAGACACATAGACACATAACGCCAAACAACAGAACAAATCGTTAAAAAAAACGCTACGAACTTATTGCACAACCTAATATTATTTGTATTATCATTACGACAAATGAGGGTCGCTTGGGAAACACAAACATTTATCCCCTTAAGCGCTTGTAGCATTTTCCTCATTAGGAGCGTTCTTGCTTAGGAGCGTTCTTGCTTCAGCTGTCAGTCGTCAGCTGCTGCCAATCATCAAAACTTTAATATCCACGTGTGTTGGTTCTGTTTTGCAAGTAGATTTTAGATTTAACGCTGGAATTTGCTATTTAACACAACAACTCGGTTCTTCAAAGAAGAAACTAGTGTCAGTTTATTTAATCATCTGGCAAAATCAATGGCATTATGGCTCTGTCCGACCGCCGCGTGCAACAAGTACTACGAAACAAAAATAAATTAGCTATTACTATAAAGGCATTCATCTCTCAATTAAGAAGTTTCTTTTTGAAGGCTTTTTTAAAGAATGCATTCTTCCGTGCAGCCCGCACGAAACAATGAAAACTGTAAAATGTAATTATGACAACGTTTATCATTTCTAAATTGAGTATCCTCAGGCAAAGTGCGGTAGTTATGTACATACGCGAGAGTATGTACTACGAAGTAGGCAAGCCGCAGCTAAAAGAGAAAGAAAAAGAAAAACCTGACGTTAAAAAAGAGAACTGAAACATAGAGTCCTATACCAAGTGCCTGCAATATATATATATATATATATATATATATATATATATATATATATATATACAGTAGTAAGCTGTTCTGTTGATACGTTGTGTATAACTTCGTCACCGTATCATAAACTGCCTGAGCATTTAGTGAACTTCCGCGTTTTTGTTACTAGCGTGCAGGCATTTTCTATTTCTCACCATGGGTTTAGCTTGCTTTGCCTTTGCTCTAGTCGACGCTATGTATGCTCGCGCTGCTTAACAAAGGCTGCTATCTTACAGACACACAGCTCAGTGTGCTTATTGGCTGGCGGGCATTCGTTCGAGCAATATTTAAAGTAAAATAAATATTTTTTTGAGCTTCTACAGGTTTGACGAGTGACTTGATTGACAAAGAAAACAAACATAGTAGCTGCATGTGTGCACTCACACCCGATATGGCCCTAGGTAGATTTGAGTTACTCTGCAATTATAGACGCCAGCTCAACCAAATTGGTACCAAAATGATCTACTAGAGATGTATGTTCGTCTGGACGTATTAGTTTTGCACGCGTAATGGAAACATTTTTAGAACCTGGGCGTTAAAGTTTAAACATGCAAAAGTGAAATTATAGTTTTGCAATCTCTTCTTAATATCACAATAGTCATTGCGCGCACGAAGCATTTCCGCTCCCCCTTTCCATTGGCAAAAATGATTTTCTCACCGAGTTTGACCATACCCTAGCGTTTTGGTCACGCAAATTGGGACACCCTGTATATACCTATCTTCATTTTGATTAAAGCTATATTTTATTACACGATTGTTAGAATAGACCATTACATCTGACTGCTTAGTGTTCTAGGCTTGTTTGTCTCAGGACGGCGATAAGAGGATTTTCGCGGTTTTTCCGCAATCTCAAATTACGCTATATAAAATGCCATATGATCGAACGGATCGCACGATCACCTGGGTAAATAAACAATGGATCAACAAGCAACCAATCCGTATACCTTCTACTACTAGAGACACAGCCTTGGGATTAGTAAGAGGTAAGCAAACCAGGCTTATATTTACCAGAATATGTTACAGACAAGGCGAGTTAGAAAGTTAAGTAAAATCGCAGTATATAAAGCAAGGTGCAGATTAGGAAAACATATAGCAATGCTAAAGTTAGTTGACTGCCGACAGGGCACAGTAAAGGAGATTACCGGCGACCTTGGCAGTAGGAAGTACGGATTCGATCTGTATCATGCAGCTGACATATATAGAATGCATTGTTAATGTGAGATACGCACACGATACAATCCTATCACCGTTAGACTGTGTGCCCCAGTGTCGTTATCGTGAGTCTGTTATGACTTGTGTTATCCATACTATTTCACGGGCTATCGTCTTTTATTTGCGCGAGTAAACCGTGAGGACTTGTCTGTTATGCAAACGCGTTAGATATATGATTTTATTTTTCACTCTCTTTATAACTCTCGGCAAGACGGGAAGACCAAAACTGAAAAAAATGTTGCAAATGAACTATCGAGGTGCAAAAGTGTAACCCTTACGCAATTAATTTTATTTGTGATCCCACTAATTTCGCTCATAACATTTTGCGATCTCCTTCAGTTCCTAATCATGTATTCTATTTGTATTGTGACTTATCGCTAAGGTAGAAGCAATATCGAGAGGATAAAAACGAAACTCTGTGTGCAAAAATCATGAGTAGCAACTACACTATACGTTGTCAAGTGGAAACTGGCTACGACAATTTCAGTTATCGATTGTCTTTTCTTCTGCTGAGTATACAAATAAATAAGTAGATTTATTGCTATTCGCGTGACATCATGTACCTAGTTATAGCACTAGGGTTCGGTGCATTGAGGATATGCCTCACGGTGAGTTCCAAGCCCGTCGAATAGGGGACGGAGCCTAATGACCTGGAGTGAAAAACAACCTCCTCAAACAATTCTTGCATACTAGCATCGGGCCAGACACGTTGAGATAGATGATAGGGTTTCCCTAACAGACCTTGTGCCAGCAATAGCATGGTCGCTGAATATCAGCGCCATGGTTGTCTAACCGCCATCATCTAACCGCAATTAGTTTATATTCACTTTGCCGGAGTACTCAATCCGCTAGCTTATGCGTCTCGGTTCATATGCGTTGCTACTAGTGCGTCAAATTTCAGCTCTTTCAAAACCGGAAGCGGCTTTCTGGGAGCTGTTCTGCTGCTCGAGACGATAAGCGCCTGTAAGGCCGGCCTGCTGATAAGACTCCGGAATATCCGGGACTCAAAAGTCGGTCACTCTGCTAGAAGCAGGCTACGCAACGACGTGATGACGGTGTTGACGAGGATGCGATCTAGATAAGCAGCAGAGGTCGAATAGTTGCCACACACCATGCTCCGCCAAGTTTCATCGTGCTTAACTAGGTCGTCTCACAGAGTAAAGCTCGCCTATTACTAGGTTTCAGGATGTTGCTGCCTCTAATCGTTATTACTACCAGCGCGCTGGTGAATTTTTCCGCTGGTGAATTATTATTATTATTATTATTATTATTATTATTATTATTATTATTTCTACTACTACTATTATTATTGTTTCAGTGCACCGACATGCGAATTAGTGCTGCTTGTAAAAAGGATAAGGTTATGGCGCCCGACGACGAAAAGGCAAACTATGTTGCAGCGCCTCGCATTAAGAGAAATGGGTCAGCAACGCTAACGTTGTCAAAGTTAGGTATCGACTAACAGAGTAGCGACTTGTCTAGGCTTATGTTTCGGCTGGACTATAATAACGGCAAAGGCAAGAAAAACTGCGCTTCTGCGAAAGCTCTGCGGCAGCGGCAACAGCTCCAGACCAGAAACTGGATAGTGTGCGACAGTAGCTTCGAAAGTTAGTTAGGGGTAAGGGACACGCATGTATGCTTCTAAAACCTATGATGCTGCTGTAGCAGCAGCAGCAACAACAACAACAACAACGACAACGGCAACAGCAACAGCAACAGCAACAGCAACAACAACAACAACAACAACAACAACAACAACAACAACAACAACAACAACAACAACAACAACAACAACAACAACGACGACGACGTCGTCGTCAACGGCAACAACGACAACAACAAAAACGAACACGACGGCAGCTTTAACAACAAAAATGGAAACAGCAACAACGAGAAAACAATACCAACGACAACGGACAAGAAAGGGCGGCGACTGTAGCAGCAGCAGGAAAAAGACGAGACATACCCCTTACGTGACCGCGGCGCAGGACAGCGCAGGACAGCACAGCAGAGCACAGCAGACCCCGCGTAGCGGCAACAAAACACAACGGTTCTGAGATTGGCTGCGCAAAATAATGGATTTGGCTATTAGCAACAACCGCCACGGTCTGGGGACGACCTCCGGCTCCCTCATGCTGACCTAATGGCTGGCAATTTATAAAACTCGGCCGCAACGGTGGTCGAACACATACATGGCCGGCTGTTCTGCAGCCTACAGTGTTTCTGACCCCAATTAAACTGGCAGGACGCCTTTTACGGGCAGCCATGGGCGCGGCAAATGACACCTTAGAGCAGTTAGGGTTTGGCGTGCAGATAATAATAATAATAATAATAATAATAATAATAATAATAATAATAATAATAATAATAATAATAATAATAATAATAAAGCAATCAATAGTCTTAGTAATAATTGGAGTACTAATAATATTAGTAACAACAAAAACAACAAAGCGTAGATGAGAGAACCAGTAACAACGACAATAGACTAAACGGCAACGCCAACAACAACAACAACAACAACAACATCAGTGACAACAAAAATACGTTTACATACGCCTGTAATTAGGTTTTTTTTTAAATATGGTCTAATCTCCAAACACCTTGTGAACTATTTTGTCTCATTCCAACTTGCCAATCTGATTAGTCGAATTCAATTGTTTGTGGCTGTTTGATAGAAGGATTTGTCCCCGCATCATACGTTTTTTTTGCCGTGACGTGAGACCCACCAACGTGGTTGACGTGCACCTTGAGGCGCATATGTCTAAGTATTTTTATTTCTAGTTCCAAACTACCTATCTTGAGGAAATTCTGGGTCCGCTGTTGAAATGTGTTGGCGTTATCGGTACTACTACAATTACAGAGACAGCAGACCGCTAAGCCGAATTTACCTATTTTGCCGAATACTGTTAGACAGTGATGTTATGTTTATGCCAGGACACTCTGGACAATCGGCCCGTCGCTCAGTCAAAGTCAACACGATGTGTTCTCAAGTGAACCAATGACCGTAGCAGCCGTTTTGACATACAAAAATGGACTGTTGGATGTCGAATGTATGAAATTTGTCCTACACAGATCTCCGGCAGTCAGTTACGCATTAAAGCAAGAAGTGCGAGTTCCGAACGATATTGCGCAAATAGCACACACAAATGTGCTATGTGCTAAACAGCGCCTCTCTAAATATCGTAGTGTGACAAGACGCCGCATTATAGCGAGCACACAACAAATATCTGAACTTAATGTGATTTTGCGGCGTCATTCGAGAAGGTGTCATTCGATAGAGGCATTGAAGCCACTCTCGATGTGATAGCAAGTTCAGCCAGGTCAATTCTTTTACAAGACCATGTAAGAAGCAAATTAAGAGGTATGCGACCCAAATTATATGTGTTAGTAATGGCTGTCCAATTAGTCGCATTCCGCACGACTTGAATAAACAACAGAGCAACAACGACCACAACAACAGCAATAATGACAACAACAACAACAACAACAGCATCGACGACGACGACAACAACATTAGGGCGCTTGGATCTACTACAACACATATTGAATATGACGTAAAGCGTGGCAACGTTTAGTTGAACGTCTGTCTATTCGGTGGATCGTCGACCTGTCGAGTTAGCGAATATATTGCTGGAAAACCTTGTACCTACTCCGCACGTTGCTCACTGCCGTCGAACAGACCTATGCATGTGGCCTGGGTGTTGTTGTTGTTGTTGTTGTTGCTGTTAGGTCCCGTCATCACATATCAAAGGGCTACACAAACGGATGCCTTCCGATTGTGTTTCTCCTCCGCTTCGTCGTTGTTCGAGATGCCGAGATAGAGAGATAGAGAGAGAGAGAGAGAGAGAGAGAGAGAGAGAAAAAGCGAGCGAGAGAACTAACAATCTTCGATAACGCATCTCGGTGTACTGTGTGTGGCCCGACAGAAAACGAGTATCGCATACCAAAAAAGCGCAAGGATCTGTTCCTGTGTATAGAATTCTGCTTTCTGCTTCTCGATTCTGCGGCGTGAACGACGAATATTGCTGCCTCGCTGCGCGATCGCGGAACACGCGCGAGGCATATGCATGCTCATATACAGAGAATAGTACTCAATGAGGATGTGACGCTCGCATGAACGCCCCAGCGGCGACGACGACGACGACGACAACAGAAACCGCATCGTAGTTGTTGTTGCTGCTGCTGCTGCTGCATCTCTCAGGCTGAGGAATGAGTGGATACAAGTCGGCGCTTGGCGAGTTCCAGTTCGTAAGCACACGGGAGTAGTAAGTAACTCGAACAGCAAACTGATAGAACGTCTGCTCCATTTGAAGCGCTCACGAAACAAATGGCATCGACTCATCGACTAGCCTTATGCACGGAAGCGCAGAAGGAAGGAAGGAACGTGCAGAAATAGGAGGTTGGCACCCGATGTTCCGTCATTTGACCGGCATAGACCTTTGACTTGCGCCTAACCTAAAGGAATGCGAGCAAGTGGCGTCACACTAACAAAAATGGGTGGCGATGGGCAATTTACTTGCCTCCACGCGGCTATGCGATGCCTTCCAGGTTAGCGCACACAGGTTCCCCCTTCTTACGATCTCCTATACTGGCTTGTTGTTGCGCGGTAGGTGAGTACGTTCTTATCATACGTAAGTACTTGTACTACGAAGTTGCGGATGGAGACAGCTGCTGGAAATGCTGGAGGAAACATCGCTTTCTCGCAAGTTGTTCGATAAATTGCTCTAGAGATCGTTAGAAACAACCTTTTCCAAACAAATGAAAGAGTCATACCAACTAAGCTTACTTTTTTGGCGGTACGACCTACGAGCGGATGCGAAGGAGTTGGAAATGCGTTGGAAGGCCGCTGAATTCGAAGTCTCAAAACGGTAAAGACAAAACGATAAACGGTAAACGGCAGAGTTAGTTCTGCCTTCATCCTGTACTGCTTGCGGGGTCGTGCATTGGCACGTTTCTCGACACAGCAAGATCTTCTTTTGCAATGCAATTAACATAAGAGGTTTGCTGGCTTTCGGAAGAGAAACAAGGCTCGCTGCTTACATCATGAACGATAACGCGCGAATCCAGCCGGCCGAATCGTACGCGTCTCGAGGTTGCAACATGGGACCTGATAATGGCCCGGTTTACGCCACTCTTGTTGATGGTCGCACAGAACACCTAACATCAACTCTCGTAACCGGCGACGAGCCGCTTCAAAAGTGGGGCTTTCATGATTCCGAAACCATTGTTGCAGTTCTATTCCAGTGCGCAGTTTCTATCTCCCTGACTTGTCAAGCAAGCACATAGAGTTGTTCGTATATGGCCACCATTTGGCGATGAATGAACGACCGGTTGAACACCTTCCGCAATCAAAAATCGGATAACACCTCGCTGCTTCTCAGTCGTCGACCTTTGGGCAATGGGCACGCCGCTATAAACTCTCACACACAGCCGCTTTAATTACACGGGACACACAACTGCCTTCACAACCACGCCGGACACTCCATTCGCGTTTTTAGATGTCTCACTTTGTTACCCCAAAGAGGCATATTTATATATGTATATGTGTGTAACGGCCTCACTGGGTTGCTAGGAGGAAAAACGAATATTGACCAAAACCACGGCTGTAGCTTTTATTATTGTCCGACTCTACTACGCTGGTACAGCTCCGCCTCTCCGGCCTGTCTCACTTCACAACGATCCTTCCTCGACCGAGTCTCAACACCGTCTCTCTACACTGCGATCCTTCCTTGACCGCGTCTCAACAACGTCTCTACTCACTGCAGTATCGTCAGTTATCCTACCGGCAACAACCTAGGCCACACCAGCAATGGCACGTTGGTGCTATTGCCGCAGCGTCCCCCCTCTCCGCTAAGGCTTGTTGATTCTACGTGCACCGATACCAGCAGACGTCGCTAAGCTATGCCACTCTCTAACTACATACCTGCTTAACCTGCCTAATAACAATGACATTCTACAGCTTTTCTATATTTTTCTAGCATTTTAAGGCGAATTTATTATACAAAAGAAGTAGACATGTTATACTAATATGTAAACCTCATCCTGCCATGTGATTGTGCTCTTCCTGTTGAACATTGGATCCAGCGAACTCGCAAAGTTGACAGCAAACATTAGTCTCAGCCGAACCGGCGACTGGAGCCAATATAATGAGGTATATAATCTTTGAAGAGGAGGCACTGTGGCTGTCCCTTAGGGACATATACTGACACGTGACTGCTGTTTGCAAACCTGGTGTGGCGTGAATTCTTCGCTCGAGACAGTATTAATGAATGCACTTGGTGCAAAGCGGTGGTAGTGCGACATGGGAAATTGCTTCCTGTGCCAGTTGCTGCAAACCGCGTTTAGCGTAAAAAAAATTTAAAAGGCTGTGGTGATAAACAGCTATGGACTATCAAATAGTCCAACATTTTGTCGCAGATCCAAATGCACTGCGTTCTTGGCTCCCTACCCCTACAATGTGCAACACATGTCAGCTGTCAGGCAAGACACACTGGACACATTGGACGCTATCATATACTTGTATGTGAACAAATTTGCGGAACGTCCTTATCATCCAAAGTTAGATACATATTGTGAGACCGAAGTGTCACATCGTGATACCTTGTGAAACATGGATCAACTGTCTACAAATTTTATGGTGAAATAAATACTGAATTGAATTGAATATATTCATGTTTATCACCAGTTGTTTCAAACAGGATGTGCAATATTACTCACGGTTGTAGAAACAAAATCACATCTTAGAGCTGTTGGACAAAAAGCTACAACCTCCTTATTCGTATACTTGTAGATTATCCGCGATACTGTACGGCTCTTGCAGTGCCCCCGTCTACTAAACGGATGTCTGTCATATTCGCATTGTATCAGAAGCAGATAAATCAATACTTGAAAGAAGTACCACAGGCTCTCCAACTCATTCCCATGAAAAACCCCTAAGTAGTCAGCGCGTCTTGCACCAGGTTGCTTAGACAAGCCACGTCACATGCAAAGGAGATGAGACATGGTCATGTGCAGATTCTCATAGACATTCGGATTCTTCCCTAATATTCCATAGCGGCGAGAAGATATGAATGCGGCGGGATAAACCCATCGTTTTGACGACATATGCTATAAATAACAACATTTTGCATGCACATGCCCATAATAAGGTAAATTGTTTTTGCGCAAACAAGCATTGATTGTCAGTAAGTTGACCGTTACGGGACGCTTACAGAAGAGCGGCTTCATGACGCCCTCAGGGCAACCATGGCTTCCGCCTCAGTAGTATCGTGTGCTAGAGGCGCGTGGAGCTTGTACCAATAGCAAATCGTACCTAAGTTCTTCCAGCATAGTAAGGCGTACCTATAGTCAAAAGTAACACTAGACATGTTATAGTAATGTAGACGTCATTGGCTAATGTTGGATTATGTCATTTTTGCGAAAAATAATTTTTTCTGTAAGTTGGTTATTCGACGGATTGAGCGGGTGGCTGAAGAGGCACTTCCACCGGAGCAATTCGGTTTTAGGAGAGGCCGAGGCACCCGTGATGCAATCCATGTTCTCCAGTCGGAAATCGAGCGAGCTGTGGCACAACCCAAAGGTCATCTGTATGCAGTCTTTATTGACTGCGTCAAGGCCTTTGACAAAGCCCCTCGCCAACTGCTGGTTGAAGCATTCCAACGAGCAGGAGTGGGTGGCTCTCTCCTGAGTGTAATAGCAAGTTTCTTTGAGGAGGACACCTTGTTGGTAGACGGTGAGCAGGGTGTATTAGAGATTAAGCAAAATGTGGGAACTCCGCAAGGAGACCCGCTAAGCTGCGTCTCGTTTACACTTCTCCTTGCTGACCTCGTCGGTTACGTCCGACAGGAGTACCAAAAAGCCGTAGTGGTAATGTATGCAGATGATATCGTGGTCGCTCATCGCGATTTAGGTGCCATCAAGCGCATTACCTCTATGATAGAGACGTTCCTTGTCTCGAAGGGACTTGAGATAAACACCAGGAAGACCAAAGCCATGAAATTCAGGCGTGGAGGTCGATTGGCTGCCAGAGACGTTATACGTTGCTGCGGCCAACCATTGGAGTTTGTTAACTCTTTCCAGTATCTTGGCCTTCGGGTTCATTATACGGGAACGACGTTCACAGCGCATGTAAACGAAACAGTACGAAAGGCACTTGTCTCTCTTTACGGGGAAGTAGGCAATGTCCGAAGACTGTCCGTTCTCTCAGCAGTGAGGCTCTTCATGCTTAAGATTGTTCCGGGGCTGATGTACGGTCTTGACAGGGTGTGGAACCACCTCACGCTGGCGAATTTTAACCAGCTTGAAAGGTGTTTTTCATTATATATGAAGCGAGTGCTCTGCTTGCCTATCCGAGCGAGGAGCCGCTTTGTGTATCTCATGTCAGGCTGCCCACCGGCTGCTGAAACAATCCGACTAAGGCTGAAGATGCCGCGTACAGTACCTTACGAATGTTTTATTTCGGAGTGGGAAGCTAAAGTCGAACAGGCCAGACAGGAGGTCGGTGGTTTGGACGTTTTCAATGCCTTGCACCTTTGGTCTGGTCCTGCATGTGACAATCGCCACGTATACACCAGGTACATAGTGCATGGTTATCACTACCTGGTATGTTCAAACGCAACCTTTCACGAGGAGTACGAGTTGTGCACCTGCCGGTTCTGCCTGCAGAGGTGTGCCAAGTACCATGCAGTGGAATGCACAGCGCTGGACGGAAAATCGCTGCACTACTTCTCTCGTCGGAAGCGTGAAGAAGATAGAGCTTCATGAGGAAACATTTTTGAAATGTATAATATACTCAATTTGAGTGAAATAAACATAATTGTAAATAGATTTTTGCGAAAAAATTGAGCCAGGGAGCTTCCAAAGTTTACAGCGAACATACTCTTAGCCGAGTCGATGATAGGAGCACCTTACATGGAATATATAAGATTAGACGAGAGGACGATGCAGTTGTTCCGTAGAGTAACATGATGTAAGCTTTCTACCTGTGTCAAGCGTGTTACACTAAATAACGTTAGCTTCGAATAAAATTAAAAGGCCGCAATGTAGAGACAACTATGAAGTGCAAAAGAAGTTCAGTATTTTGTTTTGCTCAACGTGTCGGATTCATCTTTCTCGACAATTACGTGAATGTAGTGTGTTATTAACCCTCTACACGAACAAAAGCAAAACGTGCCTGCTGCCCGATAAGATAATCTGTTCGTACATTAATGTTTGTTACTAATTGTTTCCTACGCGAAGTGCAATGCTACTCGTGGCTGTAGGAACAAAGGCGCACACAAGAGCCGATTGACTGAACGCTTTAACTAATCTATTTATACACCTAAACAAGTGAAATATTGCTCGCCATTCCATCTCCGCTGAACGGCATGTCATATGCACACTATATCATCGGCAGATAAGTTAGGAGAAAAGTACCACATGTTTTCGAGTTCATTTCACCTCTAAGGCCGCAGTTGAATGCTGCGGTTGGTGTTTTCGAAGCACAGACAGCTCTTTCAGTACAGTGGCAGAATGCCAGAATTCATGAAGACCACCGTTCTTCCCAAAGAAGGTTTCGAGCAATTAGTCCTAGCGGCCCTCGCGGAGACTAGAGTTACGCCAAGTTGCGCTCGCCGGAAGATAGAACAAAACAAGAAATATACTCGTCTCCCTCCGTCTGTTGAGTACTTTCTCGAAACGTTGTACCACATGCATCAGTCACCGATCGGCCACGGCACGAACAAATTGCTATCTTTGATGGAGTGAGGCGCACCACACGCAAATGAGCTAGATATGGTCATGTGGAGGTTTTTATAGCCCTTTGGATTTATTCTATAATGTTTTATAGTGGCAGGAATTTATGATTGTAGCGTGTTTGTACTATGTTTTGGCGCCTATGCAAACGATCTGCCGACTATATGAATAACCGTGATAACATAATTTTACATGCATATGTTCATAATAAAGTAAGTCGTTTTTGCAAGGCTGAATAAAAGTGCACACACAAGCATTGATTTACTATTAATATGAGACCAAACATTGACCATTGCAGGACGCTTACAGAAGAGCGGCTTCATGAGGTCCCGAGAAGGACTCGCCACGGCTTCCGCCTCAATACAATCGTCTGCTAGGGGCTCGTGGCGCTTGCACCAGTCGTAATAAGTGCCTAGATTCTGACCTTCTCACCCTATTAAGACGTAACTATGGTAAAAAGTAACACTAGGGATGTTATAGTATTGTAGACGTCTACATTTAGTCTTTGATTATGTTATTTCTGCTGAAAAAATACTCCAGGGAGCTTGCGAAGTTAACAGCGAACACAATCTTGGCCGGAACGGCGATAGGAGCTCCTGGAGAGGAGTATATAAGGTTGAGGAGAGGATGATGTAGTTGTCCCGTAGGGTCATATGCTGACACGTGAGCCACTGTCTGTCAAACCGGGGTGCCACAAATTTGTGATACAATGCACTGTGAATGAAGGCACTTGCTAAAAAGGCGGTGGTAGCGCAACATGTAGAATTTCTACCCGTGTTAAGCGCTGTAAATTGTGTTAGCTTCCAAAAAAAGTAAAAAGGCTGCGATGTGAAACAGCTATGGAATGCACTACAATTCCAATATTTTGATTTTGCTCAAAGCTTCGTATCCAAACTATATTATCATCTTTCTCGACATATACCTGAAGTGCCACGTGTTCCTGCATCTTACCCCGTACAGCCTGTAAAGAATGCCCGATGCCGGACAAAATAGTCTGGACCTACGTTCATTTAAAGAGATTGAAACGCTTTATTCAAGGTAGATTTAGTGTCATTGTTGACTGTAGAAAAAAGCCTAAATCAAGGCCGATGACTGAATATATGCTCCTGTTAGACTACTTCTGCTGTACTCTTGTAGAACATTTGCAATACTGTGCGGTTTTCGCCGTATTCGAGATTTTTTTCTTAAAAGAAACCATTTTCCCGCCGGATCGTGACTGAAGATGAAAAATTGATCTATTTAATAATCCTAGGCGTGAACAATTTAAGTAAAAGCCGGCACACCAGACTTATTGACTGCACGACAAAATTCTTTGGTAAATAATATTTGGTTTGTAACAAAAGATTAACATTTCCTCAGACAAGGAAACCATAGTTTATCCAAAAATTGGGAGGTATGTTTAGCTTGCAATGGACATTACTTTAAATTAAACAGTTGCTATGATTTTTGTGTAATAAAAACATGATTTTGCTGACAACATTTTGGCTTCATATTGGCACACCTAGTATACTTGTCTTCCTATTGTCTGTTGAGTACTTTCTCGAAACGGAGTGCCGCATGCTCAAAACGCCGGCCGGCCACGGTACGCATAAATTTCTATTTTTGATACAATAAGACGCGTCACACGCAGATATGCTAGAGGTTGGTCATATGGAGGTTCTCATAGACATGTTGATTTTTTCATTAATGTCATTACTTTTTTTCTTTTGACGTCATGTGCTAAGCGTATGTCCATTCCAATGTGAGATTCTGATTCCACTTATTTCTATATATAATCAATATTATTCAAATCAACATCTTGCTCTGTTTTCAAACATTCATTACTTTCAGTTGATATCCTTGACGTTGTTGGCGTTCTCTTTCCCCCCTCCACTTTGTATAGCTACTTTGTTGTGTCTCTACAAGATTTGAGCAGACAGGAGAGTCAGTGGAGCTGAAGAAAGAATTGGAGAAGGAGGAAAGGGAATCGGCCTTAAAAATAAAGAAAGCTGTTCAGCGAACATGTTGCAATGTGCACTTTGGTGTTGGCTCCCGAGAAGGTGGTGGCGGAGAAGACGTCGTGTGAACGACGTGAGACGTCGTAGATTGCGGAGTGTAGCCGCTTGAACGGCGCTTGGTTGGTGTCGAAGTTTTCCATTGTTGAAAGCCATTCAGTTGTACTCTGTGGGATTCTCTACTACGTAAGCAGAAGGCAGCATTTTTTTGCTTAAAATAATAAAGAATGTCGTTTTTGCAAGGCTGACTTAAAGTGCACAGACACACATTGATGTATTATCAATATGGAATCAAACGTTGGTCATTACAGGACGCTTACAGAAAAGCGGCTCCATGAGGCCCTGAGAACAACTCATCATTCCGCTTCAATAGAATCGTCTGCTAGAGGCGCATGGCACTTGTAGTCCCGTAGGGTCATATGCTGACACGTAAGCCACTGTCTGTCAAACCGGCGTGCCACAAATTTGTGATACAAGACACTGTGAATGCAAGCGCTTGCTAAAAAAGCGGTGGTATCGCAACATGTACCTGTGTCAAGCGCTGCAAATCGTGTTGGCTTCTAAAAAAAAATAAAACGGCTGCGATGTGAAACAGCTATGGAATGTGATACAGTTCCAATATTTTGGTTTTGCTCAACGCTTCTTATTCAAATTAAATTACCATCGTTCTCGACAAATACGTTGACTGCCGCGTATTCATGTGTCTTACACTGTACAGCGTGTAACATATGACCGATGCCGGGCAAAATAATGTGGACTTACACTCATGTTTAACACATTTTTTTTCATACGAGACGTTTAGTGTCATTGTTGAATGTAGAAACAAAAGCGTAAATCAGAGTCGATGGCTGACTGTATGCTTCTGTTAAACGAATTTGCCTGTACTCTTGCAGAACATTTACAACACTGTGCGGTGTTTGCAGTATTCCAGAGATTTCCATTGTATTGCCATTACAGCTACTCAATGGCACACCACACTCGTACTATCATTATTATATATCGATATTTAGAAGAAGTAGCATATGTTTTCTATTCTACGGAAAACTCCTGACTAGTCAGCGCACCTTGCGCTATCATCCTTAATTTGGTTTTCTTAAGGAGGGTGTTTTTAATTCGAGAAAATCCTCGGTCCCCTTGGGCTTGAAATCGCCGTGAGGGATATCCTTAATGCACCGAGGACGGGCTATGTTAAGCTGTTTAGGGTTTCCCCAACAGTGCTTGTGGCAGCATGGCCGCTACCGTCTGTTGTCAGTGAGCATCGCTCAAGAAAACTTCGATTAACATTGGGAATCGAACCGGCGACACCCTGGTAGATGACAACTATGATTAGCGCACCGCAGTCCCCTACCTAGGCCACGCCGCCACATGCTTAGACACCAAGCCATGCCACACGCAAAGGATCTAGAGATGGTCATGTGTAGGCCATCGTAGCCATTTTGGCATTTTTCACACGCATACACATCATCGTCGTCGTCATGTACGCGCATGGCATTATGGTGGCCCACCAGGACCGCGGTGCCATTCGTCGAATCGTCGGTGACGTACAAATTTATCTTCACCGTAAGCGCCTGCAAACTAATGCGCGGAAGACAGAAGTCATTCAGTTTTGACGTGGGGGTCGATTGGCTGCAGCAGATGTAATACCCTGCTGCGGCCAGCCGCTGGAGTTGTTCAACTCCTTTCCGTATTTGGGTCTGAGGACTACACGAAACGCGAGCGACCTTTACCCAGCACATCGGTCGAGATGTATCGGGCGGCTATTACCTCTATTCATGCAAAGGTGAGAGACCGTGTGCGTCCTTTTGAGCTTAAGATTGTGCCAAAGTTGAGCTACAACCTTCGCAGGGATTGGGCGCCATCTTTCAACAGCAAATTTCGCGCAGCCAGAGCTTTACAATATATGTATATGAAGCGTGTTCTTTGTTTTCCGCGGATGACAAGAAACCGCTTCGTGCACTTACTAACGGATTGCGGGTCGGCAGTGGAAACAACCAGAGTCAGGTTTAGGTCACCTATTGCAGGACCATTCCAGCAATTTTTGTTGGAATGGCAATGAAAGTAAACGATACCTCAGCAGAGGTAGCGCAGTTAGATGTGTACCTCACGGGGAAGCTTTGGGATAGAATGACATACACTGTCGACACGTTTATACAAGGCACATTGTGCGTGGCTACCATCACTTGGTATGGTCGATCCAAATAACTCACCAAGTTGGAGGTCAATGTCGTTGCCGATTCTACCACGCAGCGAGCTGTCTTTGCACCCTTTTGTCCGGTGGGACGGTCGTAAAATTGTATACAATGACGATTATATTATAATTATGTGCCATCTTGAAAGGTAACGTTATTGTGAAATAAACAAAATATATGTAAAATAATCAACAACTGAACCACGCGGAAGGCCCCTAAGAGTTTTCTAAGATCACGAATTGACAGTCTTGTTGAACGAGGATGCCAGCCAAACTCAACAACAGCTCGAGGATCAACTCAACACCTGCCAACAAAGCATTTTCGTACGCCTGAAAGCCATGGAATTGATTCTCACGTCGGGTAAATGAATTTCTCATGAGTTGACCGAACGAACGCAAGAGAACAGAAAATCTACGTATGAGATTCTGCTCTCTAGACATAAAAACAAACTTTTCTCCACCGGATTGTGACCGAAGATAAAAAGTGGATCTACTTTAATAATATTAGGCTTAAAAAATTGGGCAAAACTCGGCATTTTTGGATCAGTTGACCGCACGGCCGAATCCTTTGGGAAATAGCAACAGGTTTGCCACAAACGATGAAAGTTTCCTTAGGCGAGTAGTCCATAGTTTACCCAAATGATGAGAGGCATGTATAGCTAGCGATAGACAATACGTTAAATAAAACAGTTGCTTTGAGTTGTGTGTAATAGAAACATGTTTCATATTAGTACACCTAGTATTCTTGTCTTCCTTTGTCTGTTGAGTACTTTCTCGAAACGGAGTGCCGCATGGTCCAGTCGTGGCACGCATAAATTGTATTTTTTTTTATATAATGAGGCGCGTCACACGCAGATATGCTAGAGGTGATCATGTGGAGGTCACACATTCACAGACATTTTGATTTTTTCTTCAATTTTGTTACTTTTTTCGTGCCTCCTTTTAACACATTTTCTTTCATGCGAGACATTCCGTGTCATTGTTGACTGTAGAAACACAAGCGTAATTGAGGCCCGATGACTAACTGTATGTGCGGTGTTTGCAATATTCTAGAATTTTTTGGTATTGTCATTACAGCTACTCGCACACACCATACTCGCACTATCATTATTAAAGATCGATATTTAGGAGAAATTGCATATATTTTAGAGCTTTCTAAGGAAAAGCCCCTGACTAGTCGGCGCACCTTGCGCTGTCATGCTTAAGGAGGTTGTTTTCAATTAGAGACAATCCTTGGCCCCCACGGGCGTGACACCGTTTTGCGGTATATCCTTAATGCACCAACGGCTGGCTACGCTAAGATATCTAGGGTTTTCCCAGCAGTCCTTGTGGCAGCATGGCCGCTACCGTCTGTTCTCAGTGAGCATCGCTCAAGGAAAATTCGATCAACACCGGGGGTCGAACCGGCGACACCCCGGAAATTTACAACCATAATTAGCGCGCTACTCTTCTGCCTAGATCACGGAGCCACATGCATAGACACCAAGACATGCCACACGCGAGGGGAGAGATCTAGAGATGGTCATGTGCAGGTCCTTGTAGACATTTTGGCATTTCCCACGCGCATACACATCCCGTGTTTAAAAACGCCGTCGTCGGCATGTATGCGGATGACACAATAGTGGCCCCACAAGATCGCGATGCTATTTGTCGAATTGTCGGCGACGTAAAAACTTACTTTACCGTAATAGGCTGCAAATTTATCTGCAAAAGACAAGAGCCATCAACTGGCTGCAGCAGATGTGGCCAACCGCTGGAGTTTATGAACTTCTTTCCGTACTTGGGTCTGAAATTACACTAAATAGGAGCGACCTTTGCCCGGCACATCGGTCGACATGTATCGGGCCGCTATTGCCTCTTTTCAAACAATGGTGAGAGACCGTCGAAGACTGTCGCTGAGTGCGACAGGGCATCTTTTTGAGCTTGAAATTATGCCAATATTGTGCGACAGCTTTTGCAGGGAAATTCCGCGCAGCTAGAGAGCTGCTTCACGATATATATAAAGCGTGTTCTTTGTTTGCCACGGACGGCAAGAAACCGCGTCGAGTATTTGCTAGCGAATTGCGGACTGGCAGTGGAAACAATCAGAGTCAGGCTTAGGTCACCTATTGCGGACCTATAAGCCGACTTATAAATTACAGATTTTTGCATGCATATATTCATAGTAATCCTCTGTCCCCAGGGGCGTGAAACCGTCTTGCGTTATATCCTTAATGCACCAACGGCTGGCTATGCTAAGATATCTAGGGTTTTCCCAGCAGTCCTTGTGGCAGCCTGGCCGCTACCGTCTGTTGTCAGTGAGCATCGCTCAAGGAAAATTCGATCAACACCGGGGGTCGAACCGGCGACACCCCGGTAATTGACAACCATAATTAGCGCGCTACTCTTCTGCCTAGATCACGGAGCCACATGCATAGACACCAAAACATGCCACACGCGAGGGGATCTAGAGATGGTCATGTGCAGATCCTTGTAGACATTTTGGCATTTCCCACGCGCATACACATCCCGTGTATATGAATTTATATTTAGAAGAAATAGCATATGTTGTAGAGCTTTCTAAGAAAAGTCCCTGACAAGTCAGCGCACCTTGTGCTATCATGTTTAGATAGATTTTCCTAAAGAGGCTGTTTTTAATTCGCTACAATCCTCTATCCCCACGGGCTTGGAATTGCCGTGCGGCATATCCTTAACGCAGCGAGGGCTGCTTATGTTGAGATATTTAGGGTTTTCCCAGCAGTCCTTTTGGCAGCATGGCCGCTACCGTTTGTTCTCAATGAGCATCGCTAAAAGAAAAATCGATTACCATCTTGGATCGAACCGGCGACAACCCGGTAGATAACAACCCTGACAAGCGCACCAGTCCCCTGCTTAGATCATGCCGTAGTAATAAATCATGGATTTATTCTTTAATGTTTTATAGTAACGGAAAATTATGATTGTAGCGTGTTTGTACTACGTTTCGGCGCCATAAGCTAATGATATGCTGACTATATAAATAGCCGTGATAACATAAGTTTTCATGCATATGTTCATAATAAAGTGAGTCGTTTTTGCAAGGCTGAATAAAAGTGCACACACAAGCATTGATTTATTATCAATATGGAACCAAACATTGACCATTTCAAGACGCTTACAAAAGAGTGGCTTCATGAAGATCTGAGGGCAACTCGCCATGGCTTTCGCCTCAATCGTGTCGTCTGCTACAGGCGCGTGAAGCTTGCACCAGTTGCAAGAAGTGCCTAGATTCTGACGTTGTCAGCCTATTAAGACGTACCTATAGTAAAACGTAACACTAGGCATGTTATAGTAATGTAAACGTCCATATTTAGTCTTTGATTATGTTATTTCTGCTTGAAAGCTTATCCAGAGAGCTTGCGAAGTTAACAGCGAACATACTCTTGGCCGGACCGGCGACAGGAGCTTTTGGAGAGGAGTATATAAGATTAGAGGAGAGCACGGTGTAGATGTCCCGTAGGGCCACATGCTTACACGTGGGCCACTGTCTGTCAAATTGGGGTGCCACAAATTCGTGATACAATGCACTGTGAATGAAGGCACTTGCTAAAAAAGCGGTGGTAGCGCAATATGCACAATTTCTTCCTGTGTTAAGCGCTGTAAATCGTGTTGGCTTCTAAAAAATAAAAAGGCTGCGATGTGAAGCAGCTATGGAATGCGACACTATTCCAACATTTTGGTTTTACTCAACGCTTCGTATTCAAACTATATTATCATCTTTTTCGACAAATGCGTGAGTGCCGTGTGTTCTTGTGCCTGCGTTAGGTATCGGGCGGCTATTGCTTCAATTCACACAAAGTTGAGAGACCGTCCAAGACTGTTCTTTTGAGCTTAAGGTTAGCTGCCAGACGCATCAGTGGTCTTTGCACTTTTTCGCCCGGTGGGTCCAAATTGTATATAATGAGGAATATATCATAATTATTATTATTTATATACTATATATTATAACTATGTACCATCTTAGGATGCAAAGTTGTTGCGAATCAAATACGATGTATGTAAGAAGTTCAAAAACAGTGAACTAGAAATCAAGAACGAACGCAGTCCGGCAATACATACACAAAGCGGCTTCTCGCTCCGATTGCAAGGCAGCGTACTCGATTTCTGTATAGTGTAAAGCACTTCTCAAGCAAACTAAAATTCGTTTGGGTCGAACATACCCAAACGAATTTTAGTTTTCACTTTTTCGCCCGGTGGGACGGTTGCTGAAGTGTTTAAATTGTATAAAATGAATGAATTGTATTGAAATCGTTTGAGATAGTTGTTGCTACACTCTGTCTAAACTATACGCCAATTTTGGCAGAGCCTTTAGCATAGACAAGCGCACTGCCGTACCGACAGACAATCGCCTTACATCTTTGACCCCTCCTTAGAGAGCTGCTAGAGCCGAGTTAACACTGTACTCGATGTGTGCAGTGAATGACGTTCCCTTGTAATGAATCCGGGGACCCAATTATGGGCTTGAATAGCCTCCCACAGCAGCGAATAACGTCGTTTGCAACTAAAAGTCCTCTACGACGAAACTTAATCGCTTTGGTTTTATGTGAGTTTATCTCCAGCCCTTGTTTCATGACTCTCGCCTCTACCATGGCGGTAATGCGCGAGATGGCACCAATGTTACGGTGCGCAGCAGCGATGTCATCAGCATACATAACCACTATGGCATGTTGAAACCCTTGGCGCACGTATTGCACAAATTCGATCAGAAGCAGCGAAAACGATATGCAGCTTAGTGGGTTCCTCTAAAAAGTTCCAACATTCTGCGTTAGCTCAAGCACACCGCTCCTTCTCTCCACTAACAGCGTGTTATCGTCGAAAAAATTTGAAATATATATTAAACAACCCAGCATGGCGTTCAAAGTCAATTAGGGAGTTTGCGATAATCATGAATTTCACTAAATATTCTGAGCACTGAGCATACTGGCTTGTGCGCAGACACCGCCCTATCTACCTACGTGCTCGCGACACAGTATTTTGTAGGCCTGATTTTAAAGCATCATTTGTGAATTGTTCTTCAACGATCTTGCAGTTAGTGATATGCGCGTGAATTACTTCGACATACGTTATTTAATTAATTATCTGCCGGTCGTCATATGTATATGTCGACAACGTTTGTTTTTGCGTTACAATCCTTGTGATCCATCACAATGGTGCCTCCAGCGCATAGTCATTACAAAACATTTTTGATACTTGATGTGCGACACCTTTAGAGCAAACGAGGTATATGTGCCAAATTGTAATCTTACTTTTTAGAAATCCCAGCGATTGCGTATATGCGTAAAGTATCATGTGATACGTAAAGCCCACATTAGTCAAACCCCAAATCGTACTCGTAAAGTACTCGGGTGCTCTGCTAGTCCATGTCACGGGTGTATAAACAATAAAATAGATTGCTTAAACAGGCATATTGAAAACGCTTGAAAGAAAGTCAAGAGTACTCGATATCACGGAAAACCAAAATAATGTCCTATCAAACACCTGTCTGCTAAACTTTGACCTAGTCAGGAAGACATTAGCTCAAAAATGATTTCAGCGATGCCTCTCACAAAGGTATTATTAAATGCGAGTCCGTCGGTTTGGTGCTGGCGAAGACACAGATACCTTAAAATAGTGTGGGCCACTACTGTCCAGAGTGCTAACCACTACATGACTACTACAAGAGAGATTTTCCCATTTCCCTGTAACCCTATAATTGGATAATAATTATATAGAGAGAGAAAAATGTTCTTACACTCCCGCCGCGGCACTGAAGGTACGTATTTTCCTGTATTTGCGTGGTTAATTTTTGTAGTATCTTTAAGCGCAGAATTCCTCTTTTTGCAAAAAAACCGTTTGGTTTCTCATCCAGATTAATATCTTTACTATGGAACCCAGCAAGCCATTGTCGGCTGGGTCGTCCCTGAAAATGGCGGAGATGTTTCTACAAGCTACAGCAGCATCGGCATCGTTTCCAAACTCGGACAGCACGCTTAGAACAATAAATAGTCTGACACAGTGGTCTTTTCTGATAATATTCTAGAAAAAATATAGCTCAAATTAAAAGGCACATTAGAAGATTAGGTGTAAATGAAAATGTCCGAAACGACATAGTGAGTAAAATTAAAGTCTTTATTCAAGAGTAATCACCAGAGGCCAGACTACAACTATCCCACTGTTTCACGAGCTGGAGGGTTTCCTGTTTCCAGAATTATTGCGACAAGGGCCAGTTTTCCGCCTTGTTTTTTAGTTCCTCGACCGAGTTGGAATCTTTTTTTTTTGAGGGGTTGGTGACGAAACATGCTTGCTATGTACGCTGTTTAAGTCTGTCTCTGGTTCGACGCAATAACATCAACTCTCGTAACCAGCGTCGAACCGCTTCAAAAGTGGGGCTTTCATGATTCCGAAACAATTGTTGCAGTTCTATTCCCGTGCGCAGTTTCGATCTCCCTGACTTGTCAAGCAAGCACATAGAGTTGTTCGTATATGGCCACCATTTGGCGATGAATGAACGAACGGTTGAACACCTTCCGCAATCAAAAATCGGATAACACCTCGCTGCTTCTTCGTCGTCGTCGTCGACCTTTGCAATGGGCCGCCGCTAGAAACTCACACGCACAGCCGCTTCAATTACACGGGACACACAACTGCCTTCACAACCACGCCGGACACTCCATTCGCGTTTCTAGATGTCTCACTTTGTTACCCCAAAGAGGCATATTTATATATGTATATGTGTGTAACGGCCTCACTGGGTTGCTAGGAGGAAAAACGAATATTGACCAAAACCACGGCTGTAGCTTTTATTCTTGTCCGACTCTACTACGCCGGTACAGCTCCGCCTCTCCGGCCTGTCTCACTTCACAACGATCCTTCCTCGACCGAGTCTCAACACCGTCTCTCTACACTGCGATCCTTCCTCGACCGCGTCTCAACAACGTCTCTACTCACTGCAGTGTCGTCAGTTCTCCTACCGGCAACAACTTAGGTCACAGCAGCAACGGCACGTTGGTGCTATTGCCGCAGCGTCCCCCCTCTCCGCTAAGGCTTGTTGATTCTACGTGCACCGATACCAGCAGACGTCGCTAAGCTATGCCACTCTCTAACTACATACCTGCTTAACCTGCCTAATAACAATGACATTCTACAGCTTTTCTATATTTTTCTAGCATTTCAAGGCAAATTTATTATACAAAATAAGTAGACATGTTATACTAATATGTAAACCTCATCCTGCCGTGTGATCATGCTCTTCCTGTTGAACATTGGATCCAGCGAACTCGCAAAGTTGGCAGCAAACATTAGCCTCAGCCAAACCGGCGACTAGAGCCAATATAATGAGGTATATAATCTTTGAAGAGGAGGCACTGTGGTTGTCCCCTAGGGGCATATACTGACACGTGACTAATGTTTGCATGGGAAACTGCTTCCTGTGCCAGTTACTGCAAACCGCGTTTCTCGTAAAAAAAAATTAAAAAGGCTGTGGTGATAAACAGCTATGGACTATCAAAAAGTCCAACATTTTATCGTACATCCAAATGCACTGCGTTAATGGCTCTCTGCCCCCCTACAATGTGCAACACATGTCAGCTGTCAGACAAAACACACTGGACTTATATTTATCATTTCTGTGGATAGTGTGGTATTGGACGCTATCATATACTTGTATGTGAACAAATTTGCGGAACGTCCTTATCATCCAAAGTTAGATACATATTGTGAGACCGAAGTGTCACATCGTGACACCTTGTGAAACATGGATCAACTGTCTGCTAATTTGATGGTGAAATAAATACTGAATTGAATATATTCATGTTTATCACCAGTAGTTTCAAACAGGATGTGCAATATTACTCACGGCTGTAGAAACAAAATCGCATCTTAGAGCTGTTGTACTAAAAGCTTCAACCTCCCTATTTATATACTTGAAGATTACCCGCGATACTGTACGACCCTTGCAGTGCCCCCGTCTACTAAACGGATGCCTGTCATATTCGCATTGTATCAGAGGCAGATAAAGCGATACTTGAAAGAACAAAAACCACAGGCTCTCGAACTCAATCATATTTATTTCACTCAAATAGAGTATGTACAAAATAGTTCATGCTATTATTAAACATACATACTTGTTGTTTTGCCGTTCCACCGAGAGAAGAAGTGTAAAAATCTTCGTTGCAGTGCCGGACAATCAACCGCGTGGTACTTACGCGCATTGCTGCGAGCAGAACCGACAAATACACTGAGTAATATAGTCTTCATGAAACTCCCTACGGGAGCATACGAGGTGATGGAACCCGTGTACGATGTACCTGGTATATACATGCCTGTCATCGCAGGCCACCCCGGCCCACAACCAAGGAGACTTAAAGACGACGAGCGTTCTTACCTCCGTCGCTGCTTCCGTGAATTTGCGTCGCCACTCTCCCAAGAAACGGTTAAGTGGCTCCGTCAATGGCATACGCAGCCTAAGCCGAAGCATCTCCACCATCGGCGCGCAGTCCGACAATACAGGCAGAGTACTCGCTTCATGTATAGTGTCAAGCACTTTTCAAGCAAATAAAAATGAGCTTGAGATAGCTGTTGCCACACTCTATCTAAACTATACGCCAACTTTGGCAGAGTTTTTAACATAAACAAACGCAGTGCCGTACCGACGGACAGTCGCCGTACATCTCCGACCCCTCCGTAGAGAGCTGCCAGTGCCGAGTTAACACTGTTCTCGATGTGTGTAGTAAACGATGTTCCCCTGTAGTGAATCCAGAGACCCAAGTATGGGAAAGAGTTTACAAACTCCAATGGCCTCCCGCAGCAACGAATAACGTCGTTTGCAGCTAAACGCCTACCGCGACGAAACTTAATCGCCTTGGTTTTGCGTGAGTTTATTTCTAGCCCTTTTTTCATGAGATACGCCTCTGCCATAGCGGTAATGCGCGAGATGGCACCAATGTTACGATAAGCAACAACAATGTCATCAGCATACATCACTACCACGGCATGCTGAAACCCTTGAGGCACGTATTGAACAAGGTCGGCCAGAAGCAGCGTGAACGAGATGCAGCTTAGTGGGTCCCCCTGAGGAGTCCCAACATTCTGCGTTAGCTCACGCACGCCGCTCCTTCCCTCGACCAACAATGTATCATCGTCAAAAAAACTAGAAATTACTCGCAGAAGAGCTCCACCTATGCTAATCTGTCTAAAACAATCGATCATAAGATCGCGCGGAGCCTTGTCAAAGGCCTTGACGCAGTCAATGAAGACTGCATACAGGTGGCCTCCTGGACGAGACACCAACCGCTCTACTTCGGATTGCAAAACGTGGATGGCGTCGCGGGTCCCCATGCCTTTTCTAAATTCAAACTGCTCGGGAGGCAGAGCATGGTTTGCTACATTCGCAATCCTTTCAATAATCAGCTTACAGAATATTGTCTTGAGCGTTCGCTCAGACGCCACTCCCCGGTACAGATTTGGGTCACTTCTATCGTTGCCGTGTTTACCCTTGAATAACAGAGAAAACCTAGCAATGTGCCAAACTCTGGGCATTAGCCCTTCCTCTATAATTCTATTAAAGAAATCACAGAGGATCCCCTTCAAGAGCGGCTCCGATTGCACCCAATGTTCATAGTAGACCCGATCTGGCCCACTACTTTTCCACCTGGGGAGGGATCGGATAACTCATACTTCTTCATCCTCAAAGGGAAGAGTCATTGTGTGCTGCTCAAGTGTAAGTGGATACTTAACCTCTGCGGCCGAGTTTTTTACGTGACGGTTGAACAGCAGATTTGTCAAGTGACGCTCTACCTGCTCGTCACTCAGTGAGTGCCGTATCCCCTTACGAGAGCGGTTTATGTAGGCATGGGGCTCCCTTTCTGCTCGTTCAAGCAGACGGGCTTCCTCTTGCCTCGCATGTTCGACCCTATAGTCACGGCATAGCCTTATGTAGGACCTTCTATGAGACGCGTAGTCCTGCCTTCGCCTTGCTTGGAGCTGTGGATCTGCTCGGGCTTTTGCTAGTCTCAGCAAGCCGAGTAGTTCTTTATGTCGGAGGTAACAAGTCCGTGTGAACCACGGCCGGGATCTCCGCGGCTTGAACTTTTTCCACTTAACTGCTCTCTGCATTACTCCTTCGAGAGTCCGACAGCAGACATCTACATCACTTCCGGCCAATACACTCTCAATACCGACTGGAAGCGCGGCTAAATCGAGTTGACGGGTCGGCTTTATCTGTGAACGTTTCTGCTGTTCCTGCCCCAGAGCAGGCAGGCGCACTACAGCTCGTACAGGTAAATGCTTTCTTGAAGCAAGCTCCAAAACTTCAAAGCTCTGAAACTCAGTACGATCAAGATTCTGAAACAATAAGTCTATGGTACTCCTGCCGCTATGGCAGACGTAGGTGAAGTCATTTCGTGCATTAGCACACACAAAACCCACATCATCCAGAAGCTGCAGGAGAACTTCCCCTTTGTCGTCATTGGCTCCCTCATCTATTCTGCAATTAAAGTCACCTCCAACGATTGTTGGAGCCCTAAGGTCAACCCCCCAAGAGTCCCGCGAATACGACGTCTGTAACTTCTGCAGAATTAAATGTCGGAGGGAGATAAAACACGACAATGTTAACCCTTCCGAATGAAAGTGTCATATAGTATTCATCTTTTCTTATACATCGTATAGGGCACAAATAGTTACGTAGATAGACAGAAGAAACCCTTGCATCTCATTGAAATGCAGTTGTTCCCGCTGGAACGTCTCTACCAAGAGGGCGATGTCTATTTCTCGAAACAAATCATCTGGCATTAGATCCATTGCCCCTTTAAAACCTTCACAGTTATACAATAGTATTCGTCGAGGTATGGTTGCCTCCGAACACGCCTCTGTACCACTATCTAGTCATTTTGAGGGGTGAGGACCGTTTTTAGCCACAAAGCTTTGCATGACCATTTTCTCGAATGTAGCGGCGCCGTTTCAGCGACGGAAATACACACCCTTCATCCAGAAGTCCTCCTTGGAGCATCGCACGAAGTCCTTACTCTCAGGTACAACGCAAAATACAGCCCATTTACCTTTTGCATGCAATTTAAATATTGCATCAACTTTAACATCTTTGTCGGCCAGCCAGCCTCGCAGGTCAATTGCCGACGTATCTGCAACTAGTCCTTCTACTCGAAGAGCTTTGAAAATAGGTTTGTTGATTTTTGCAAATACTTTACATACTTTCAAATCACTATTCTCTTCTGCTGCACATCCCGCCCGGAGACGGTTGGTTGTTCTCCGTTTATATGTAACAAGAATGAACCTTTTCTCCTTGTCCTCTTCACTCTGCCTCTGCGGTACGTTGGTTTCATCCTTCTCCGCAAGTCTCATCTCAATCGCGCCGCTTTCAGCTGGAGCTGTTGTGCCGCTCGATCTCTCCTTCGCCTTCTTCCTCTTGGACGGCTTTGCACCACCACCACCTCCGCTACTGCTTTTGATGTTGTTGTTGCTTCTCTCCGCCGAATTGGTTTTGTCGTCTGTCTCCTTGTGCATCTCCAGTGCGACGTCATCAGCTCGGCCAGCTGGACAAGCTATTGATATAGCTGTCAGTGAAGCTGCGCAGGCCGCGCCATCTACTGAGACGTGGGGGAGACATATCTCCATATCTTCAGTCTCGCCACCGTTGGCGCCGTCTAGCGGTGTCGTGGGGAGTTTCCTTGGTGCAGTGCAATTCGCGGGATGTTTCGAAACTTTCGAAACGTTCGAATCTAGCACCCTGCCACTATTGGTTGCGCTTTGTTTGGCGCATTTTCCGGGTTTTGTGAGTGTGGTGTTGCGTTTGTTCTTCTTGCCTTTATTGCTGGTAGTCCCGATGTTAGTCCGAACGTTCACCTGCTCCATGGCGTCGAAGAGCTTCAGCCTGGTGTCAAAGAGTAGCCGTGCCAGCTGCAGCAGCAGTGATTCTGGCGTTACCACTGTGTCTGGACCCCTTTTTCACGTGAATAGCCTCTTCAGAGGTTCCTCGTTCTTCGCAGTCCTTGTGTATGGCCACCAAGTGACAACCAGAACACAAATTCCAGGTCATGTGCAGATTCTCATAGACATTCGGATTCTCCCCTGATGTTCCATAGCGGCGAGAAGATATGAATGCGGCGGGATAAAGCCATCTTTTGACGACATATGCTATAAATAACAACATTTTGCATGCATATGTCCATAATAAAGTAAATCGTTTTTAAAGCTGAGGTTAAGTGCGCAAACAAGCATTGATTTCTTGTCAGTAAGTTGACCGTTACGGGACGCTTACAGAAGAGCGGCTTCATGAGGTTTCCGCCTCAGTAGTATCGTGTGCTAACAAATCGTACCTAAGTTCTTCGAGCATAGTAAGGCGGACCTATAGTAAAAAGTAACATTAGACATGTTATAGTAATGTAGACGTCATTGGCTAAGGTTGGATTATGTCGTTTTTGCTAAAAAAAATGGAGCCAGGGAGCTTCCAAAGTTTACAGCGAACATACTCTTAGCCGAGTCGACGATAGGAGCACCTTACATGAAATATAAGATTAGACGAGAGGACGATGCAGTTGGTCCGTAGGGTCATGTGCTGACACGTGAGCGACTGCTTTGCGGAAGCACTTGCTATAGAAGAAAGCGATGGTAGTACAACATGTAAGCTTTCTACTTGTATCAAGCACTGTTACACTAAATCGCGTTAGCTTCTAAAAAAAATAAAAAGGCCGCAATGTAGAGACAACTATAGAGTGCAAAAGAAGTCCAGTATTTTGTTTTGCTTAACGTGTCGGATCCATCTTTCTCGAAAAAATACGTGTATGCAGTGTGTTATTAACCCTCTACACGAACAAAAGCAAAACGTGCCTGCTGCCCGATAAGATAATCTGGTCGTACATTAATGTTTGTTACTAATTGTTTCCTACGCGAAGTGCAATGTTACTTGTGGCTGTAGGGACAAAGGCGCGCACTAGAGCCGATTGACTGAACGCTATAACTAATCTATTTATACACCTAAACAAGTGAAATATTGCTCGCCATTCCATCTCCGCTGAACGGCATGTCATATGCACACTATATCATCGGCAGATAAATCGATATTTAGGAGAAAAGTACCACATGTTTTCGAGTTCATTTCACCTCTAAGGAAAACCCTCTAACCAGTCAGCGGTCCTTGCGTCAGGCTGCTTAGACAAGCCGTTACCTCTGGCTATAAAGCACTCCATCTACCCATCATCGGCAGCTGCGTTTTATTTTTCAGTCATGAATACATCTTATGGTTTGAGAACCTGGCCGCAGTTGAATGCTGCGGTTGGTGTTTTCGAAGCACAGACAGCTCTTTCAGTACAGTGGCAGAATCGCAGAATTCATGAAGACCACCGTTCTTCCCAAAGAAGGTTTCGAGCAATTAGTCCTAGCGGCCCTCGCGGAGGCTAGATTTACGCCAAGCTGCGCTCGCCGGAAGATAGAACAAAACAAGAAATATACTCGTCTTCCTCCGTCTGTTGAGTACTTTCTCGAAACGTTGTACCACATGCATCAGTCACCGATCGGCCACGGCACGAATAAATTGCTATCTTTGATGGAATGAGGCGCACCACACGCAAATGAGCTAGATATGGTCATGTGGAGGTTTTATAGCCCTTTGGATTTATTCTATAATGTTTTATAGTGGCAGGAATTGATGATTGTAGCGTGTTTGTACTATGTTTTGGCGCCATATGCAAACGATCTGCCGACTATATGAATAACCGTGATAACATAATTTTACATGCATATGTTCATAAAAGTAAGTCGTTTTTGCACAACTGAATAAAAGTGCACATACAAGCATTGATTTACTATTAATATGAACCAAACATTGTCCATTGCAGACGCTTACAGAAGAGTGGCTTCATGGGGTCCCGAGAAGGACTCACCACGGCTTCCGCCTCAATACAATCGTCTGCTATTGGCTTGTGGCGATTGCACCAGTCGTAACAAGTGCCTAGATTCTGACCTTCTCACCCTATTAAGACGTAACTATAGTAAAAAGTAACACTAGGGATGTTATAGTATTGTAGACGTCTATATTTAGTCTTCGATTATGTTATTTCTGCTGAAAAAATACTCCAGGAGCTTGCGAGTTTACAGCGACACAATCTTGGCCGGAACGGCGATAGGAGCTCCTGGAGAGGAGTATATAAGGTTGAGGAGAGGATGATGTAGTTGTCCCGTAGGGTCATATGCTGACACGTGAGCCACTGTCTGTCAAACCGGGGTGCCACAATTCGTGATACATGCACTGTGAATGAAGGCACTTGCTAAAAAAGCGGTGGTAGCGCAACATGTAGAATTTCTACCCGTGTTAAGCGCTGTAAATTGTGTTAGCTTCCAAAAAAGTAAAAGGCTGCGATGTGAAACAGCTATGGAATGCACTACAATTCCAATATTTTGGTTTTGCTCAAAGCTTCGTATCCAAACTATATTATCATCTTTCTCGACATATACCTGAAGTGCCGCGTGTTTCTGGATCTTACCCCGTACAGCCTGGAAAGAATGCCTGATGCCGGACAAATAGTCTGGACCTACGTTCATATTTAACTTATTTTTTTCATGCGAGACATTTAAAGAGATTAAACGCTTATTCAAGGTAGAATTTAGTGTCATTGTTGACTGTAGAAAAAGCCTAAATCAAGGCCGATGACTGAATATATGCTCTTGTTAGAACTACTTCTGCTGCTCTTGTAGAACATTGCAATACTGTGCGGTTTTCGCCGTATTCGAGATTTTTTTCT